>JAKUAG010000022.1:0-193569 GCA_030562885.1 Sungouiella inulinophila
TGATTGAGAAGATTGACAGAAGATCCGGTAAGAAGTTGGAGGACTTGCCAAAGTTCGTCAAGTCCGGTGACGCTGCTATCGTCAAGATGGTCCCAACCAAGCCAATGTGTGTTGAGGCTTTCACTGACTACCCACCATTGGGTAGATTCGCCGTTAGAGACATGAGACAGACTGTTGCTGTCGGTGTCATCAAGGCTGTTGAGAAGTCTGACAAGGCCGGTAAGGTTACCAAGGCTGCTCAGAAGGCTGCCAAGAAGTAAGCTCCTGAGTCTTAATGTAACTTCAAAACTATAGGATAGTTTGGATATAATTATTTTATGAAAGCTGTCGACGATAAATATGAATGTAGAAGTTGATCACTCACTAACCAAGAGAAAGAAGAAACTAAATTCCAAGGTTGAATCCAGAGGTCCATTTGTTGAAGCCAGGCAGCGCGAAAGTGTCCGTTTGTAGTGTAGGTGTTGGATCATTAAGAGAGCAGGGCGAAGAGCCAGCTGAGTTGAAATCTTTAATCAATACTCAAATGAATCGCATACTGATCAGCAAGGTACCAGTAACTATACAGTGTCCACCCACCTTAGTTGATCGGTCATCCGATAACAACCTGTAGAAAGCGAATAAAGAGGGCACGGAAAGAGGACGGTCTAATCATAATCTATTCCAAAGTATTGAACACCTCGTCGATCCTATAAAACGATGGCAATAATCCGGAATCTTATGAGCAGCATAGGTAGTAAACAGAGGATCCGGAAGCCGAGCACTCGCCCTGACAGAAGAAGTGGTTAATCCCAGGAATAATAAGGCTCAGGCTGAGAAGATGAGTAGCCGGCGAGAGGCCGACACATGAGATTGGCTGGTGACCTTCTTTAGTGAGCATCGAATCATGATGAGTTTTGAGGTTGCTGGATATCTATCTTAAGAGCAATAATTTATATTAGTAAAAGTACAACAACAGGAGAGGAATCGATCTGCATTTGTTTATGAATTGTTGGTGTAGGTGTAATAAATAGGATTCGTAGAGTTGGTACCGAAAACGTTGTAATAGTTGGAGGTTTTGATAGGGATAATACCGAAATTGTAGTTGTCATTATAAATCTGCGAAGACGGCCTCTTGGTATTAAGGCTTTCAGCAGCGGGGTCGTAGAGGGGCGCGGTAGGCGGGGCCGCTATGGACGACGTAAATGGAAGCAGAAGGCGAAGGTAGCGGGCCGGAATCGGGCCGCCTAGGCGATAGCTGGAAATATCCAAAAGAAGAAGAATAGGGAAATCTAAATATTAAGGAAGCATTAAACCAAAAAAATTGAATTGGGCACAATCTGTTACAAGGATCCAAGTATTTGTAATAGCTAGGGGTTCGTATGTTTAATACCGAAATTGTAGTTATTACTATAAAGAGAAGGATGAGGAGCCTTTAAGTAGTCAAGGCGCTCAAGCCAACGACGATGTAAATGTAAGGAGACGACAGCGATAGCGGGCCGTAATCGGGCCGCTAAAAAGATAGCGTCGGTAAAGTCCAAAAGAAGAAGAAATTAGAAACATTAACAACAATTCCACTGAATTGGGCGTTTTTTGGTATTAACTCTACGAACCCTAACTAATCCCCGGGGGAGAATATCCAAAATAGAAAGAATAAAGCTTAATTATAAAAACTCTAAAATGAGCACTATCTGTTACATTAGTTGCGTTTTTCTGTTTCGCATTATACAGAAGACTCATCTTTCGCGCATAAACTTAATTTATATTTGGCGGCTTCTTCTGGTTCTCAAGTTTTCATTAACTAGTCTTCTTTTTTTCCTGAGCACTTGACATACCACAACTAGCCCGACGGTTTTGGAGTGATTCAGCAACTTTGCTTCGCTTATTTACGATCCCCTACAAGTAATCACTCCTTCGCTTTGCCCTTCTATGCTACTACTTAATCGTGAGAAACGAGGAAATGCTTCTGTGTACAGGAAACATTCTGCAGTTTCCCGGAGACCTGAACATCCTCGACGTGAACACCTTCGACGACGCAAAATGACTACTGTTGCAAACAGGGGTGCTGCCCTCTTCGATAATGAAAGGGATTACAACCATGCTACTGACAGCTCTTTCAAGGATTTACGTGAGAAGGCCGACGAGATGTACAAGAAGAAAGCTCTGCTTTCCAATCAGTCCCAACAGGCTTACAGGAGCGGAGACAAACTGAGGGCCAAGCAGTTAAGTGACGAGCTGAAGAGGGCTTTGGCAGACGCTGAAAACTACAACAGGCAGGCTGCTGAGTATGTGTTCCGAGAGAACAACACAGATTCTGCAGAAGACGAAATTGACTTGCATGGGTTGTATGTCAAGGAAGCTGAATGGATATTACAGAAACGTATCAGCGAATGCTTGCGTACCAACCAATCTCACTTGAAAGTTATTGTTGGTAAGGGATTGCACTCGCAGAATGGTATTGCGAAATTGAAGCCGGCGGTGGACAACTTGTGTGACAACACGGGTTTGAACCATTACATCGACCCCAAGAACAGTGGTGTGTTGGTAATTGACTTTGCCAACTCTTCCGGCCACAACTGGAATGAGCCTTCCTATGGCAACAACGCTCCACAGTATCAACAACAGCATGGAAGCTATCAGCAGCATGGCTATGATAACCAGAATATTAACACTGGTAATCTGCTTGTGGACGCCCTTATCAAGGTTGTGTGTTCGTGCTTTAAATAGTATACGCGGGGCTCTAGATTTCGGTGATCTGATTAACTTGGTAATTCTTTTTCTGTTGCCTTATGAAATAATGTTATGTTACGTATTTTATGGTTGTGGTCTATATGGTTCAGTTGGTCTTGTCACACCCTCCTTTTTGCTTAAAGAAAAATTCATTGGCGTGCAATTTCGGTTCTAAGTTCCATTCGTTGTTAAGCCAGCTAATGCGCTACTACCATATCTTCCTCGCGTTAATCAGACGCCACAGGTCCTTATTGAAATATTCATGATTATACAATTAGACTACACCTATCTAAGTTATCTAACACGCACATCCCCCAGGGTTGCTCTCCAAGTGGATGTTGATCGCATCATTATAGTCGTCATTGATGTCGTTTCTTGCACCCTCATTCAACTCCTCCTGCTGCAAAGCCATCTTGGCAATCACCTCGAACGCTGTTTCCACGTTGATAGAGTCCTTGGCGCTAGTCTCGAAAACAGGGTAATGCAGTCCTCCCAATTGGTTGTTAGTGATGTTGAGCAACTTCTTTGATAACGACGGGATCTTCTTACTCTCGTCCACATCGATCTTATTGCCTATTATGATGAATGGGAAGTTTTGCGGGTTCAGAACATTCAGCTGGATCAAAAACTCATCCTTCCACAGAGCCAAATTGTTCAATGACTTCTCATTGGTCACGTCGTAGCACAAAACACAGCAATCTGCACCTCGATAAAAGGCAACTCCTAAACTCTGGAACCTCTCCTGACCGGCAGTATCCCAAATCTGCAACGACACTGTCTTGTTGTCGATGATTAGGTCCTTGGTCAAAAAGTCGGCACCAATGGTTGCCTTGTATTGGTGGGAGAACTTGTTATTAACAAACTGTTGCATGAGAGAAGTCTTACCGACTCCCGAGTCGCCCAAAATGATGACTTTCAACAACGTCTTGTTTCGTGTGGACATGGAGAATAAGCAATATAGACGGAACGTTCCGCGGAGTGTATTTGATAAGATATGCTCGTGTGGTGCACGGGTGTGTATTGTTTGGGTCCTCACCAAAATGTTACTAATGGGGCATCCGTAAGCAAACGTAGGGATATTGTCCTGAACCATAGCAAGTCAGATAAAAAGGCACGTTTTTGGATGGCAATTGATTTGACATTGTACAAAGACTAGTTTCGAAAAGAGATTTCGATATCCTTTCTGCGAATTGTTACCAAGCGAGAGGCATACGAGTATCTTCTGCCTCAAATTTAGGACTTCCACTTTTAACTTTTCATCTTGTTTGTTGCATATGCTACTATTACATTCAAGAATGTATTGACGCACATGTAATAGAGTTCATACGATCTATCTGTGCAGAATACAGCCGTGTCTGGAATGATCTGAACCCACAACATCTTGGTGGAATCGTTTCCACTTCCAGCAAGCTGACCGGTAGGAGAAACTGGTTACGCTCATCGCTAAGTGTGGTATCACTTTATTGGATGAAAGCTTGTTTTGTATTAGGGACTACAAAAGGAATGATGAAATATTGTAATTCGCCACAATCCCCGAACAGCGAAGCACGATTATCCTCTAATTGCCCCTCCCCTTTGACGCAATGATTATTAGAGTGTTCCAATCTCAAACTCAGCCCAAAATGGCGTACTGCCCAAAATGGCAACTCCCCCGCTCGACAGTCCCGCATCTCATAGCAAAGCAATCTGCCACATTACGTGCTCCGTCATCATGCAGAGCTAGAATAGAAACTATAAATATCCACGGGCTTCCTTCAAGGAATTAGCAAATCAATTAATTTGACAATGTCGAATCTCACTACTTCTATTCAATTGTCTAGAGCCTCCAAGTATAAGCTCAACAATGGCCTCCTGATTCCTGTGGCGGCCTTCGGGACCTTCGCAATCCCGGCCAATGAGACTTATGACTTGGTATACGAAGCTCTAGTGCAAGGTTACCGTCACATTGACTCTGCTGTGTATTACAAAAACGAAGAAGAGGCTGCCTCCGCAATTGCTGCATTCGTAGAGGATCACCCCGAGGTCTCTCGACGTGACATTTGGTTCACCACCAAGATCACTAACGAACTGCAGGGGTATGAATTGACCAAGAAGGAGGTTGCGGATATTGCTTCCAGAGTGAAGAAGCACATTGAATATGTGGATTTGGTGTTGTTGCACTCTCCCAAGACTTCCAAGGACAAGCGCTTAGGTTCTTGGAAGGCATTGCAGGAATTAGTTTGTGACCCAGGTAACGATATCTTGCAGATCCACGCGATCGGTGTGTCTAACTTCGGCGTTAAGCACACTGAAGAGATCTTGAACTGGGAGGGCCTCATTATTCGTCCAGCAGTCGACCAATTGGAATTGCATCCATGGTTGCCGCAATTGAAGTTGAGAGAATATTTGGTGTCACATGATATTTTGGTGGAGGCTTACTCGCCGTTGACGCAGGGTGCCAAGCTCAGTGACCCAGAATTATTGGAGTTGGAGCACAAGTATAAGATCCCCAAGGTTGAGATTTTGCTCAAGTGGGCTTATATTCAGGGCTTCATCGTGTTGACAAAAACCGCAAACAAGGACAGAATCAAGGAGAACTTAGCAGTGTTGCCTGCTCCTGTGATCTCCAATGATGTCTTGGATGACGATGTTCACCTGGGCAAGCTCGATTTGGACATCAACATTTTACATGCTTTGGATAAGCCAGATTCGCACGAAGTGATCACCTGGGATCACCAGGACCCTACGTTGTATGAGGACGAGTGAAGGGCACGATAGTTCGATTGCAACTTTATAGAAGCCAAATGAGACAAGAACAGATCTAGATAGAGTATGCAGTTTTCCTATGCGTTAGTAGTACGGGTTCGGATTTCTTCTGTGCTTCATGATGTTTCGTTCATTACTGATTTCCCTACCCCTTTTAGAGAGATTTCGCTTTGATGATTAACGTGTCACCATTCCTTTGAATTTATCTTAGTGTGATAATCTCCTCCCTGCAATCTATTGTTCCTCCGCGGCTTTTGGTGTTAGTAAGCCTTAGTAAAAATGACTACATCTACGAATGCCACAATCACACATCACGTCGCGCAGATGACATCCAACCCAGCTCATGCAGGCTATCAACACTTATAAATTACTTATGAAGTCCCCCATGTGGTCCAAATGCTGGATTTACATCACTCTCCAATTAAGCAATGGCTCCAAGAACCGCAATTATTACCTACTCTCTTTGGCACCATATTCACAAGTTGGCATTGGCCCAGCAGAAGGGTGTCATTGCTGCAGGAGGCGTGGCTGACATTTTCAAGGTCGAAGAAACCTTGCCAGAATCCTTGGTGAAGAAATTGGGGGGTATTGACAGACCAGGAGTTCCCGAGGCCACTGTAGATACTTTGACCGAGTACGATGCATTTTTGTTCGGAATTCCTACTAGATTCGGAAACTTCCCTACGCAATTCAAGAACTTTTGGGACAAAACTGGCGCCTTGTGGGCAAGCGGTGCATTAAGAGGAAAACCAGCCGGTGTTTTTGTTAGTACTGGTACCTTGGGAGGCGGTCAGGAAACTACTGCCATTAGTACCATGTCGACTTTAGCACATCACGGAATCATTTATGTTCCATTGGGTTATGCTCATCCTCGTCAGGGAGATAACAGTGAGGTGCATGGGGGATCCCCTTGGGGAGCAGGAACCTTTGCGGGTGCAGACGGAAAGAGAGAAGTCACGCCATTAGAATTAGAAATTGCAGAGACTCAGGGTAAGACCTTTTTCGAGGCTATCAAGAAGTTTTAGCTAGCATTTAAGGTACTTCTTCAGAGTTCCGACATAAGGGCCACAAACATATATTCAATTGAACAATTATCTCAGTTTTGAAGAATGGCGGTTTTAGCTGTAGCAAAAACTAAGGAATGTACGAATCGGGAAAAAAAAAGAATAAATTAATAGAATCGAAATACAATTGAGGTTAATATATGCTTTTTTTGTTGTTTCAGTAACCCAGATTATGTGCCTTGCACTACTTATCATTGAAAATCAACAGTTCTGCCAACTTGTACTAGACACCAGCACAATGTCGAAACCGCAAAAGCCTGTGAAGCAGGACTATATTGCCAAGGTCCGTTACATCAATAACTTGCCTCCGCCATCTTTACATCCTAAGTTCCTCAAGTACAATGTCACTGAGAAAACCACCCCTCACGAAGAAAATGACAACCTAATGAGTTCGCTTTTCAGAAAGGAAAACTTTCTTCAGTTCATTGAGCAAGTGGACGAGGAGTACGGAATGGCCATTAATCCGCTCCAGAGCCGTGGTTTCTTGGATGGGTCGAACGAAAAGGCCATTTTTGCCAACAATACTGTGCCGTTACATCCCAAAGACAAAATACTCTTGAGAGATGCTGGAATCGGCAACATCAACAAATCCGAGCCGGGGGTTTCGTTCTTGAGAAGAACTGAATATATCGCCGAAAGACAGGCCACGAGCCGAGCCGACGATAAAGGAGCTTCAGCTGCCAGAATGGCGGAGCTTGAGAAACATGACCCAGAAGCCCAGTTGCAGGCTGTGGAGAAGAGTTTCGACCGCGCACAGGAGAGCTTGAATGATCCATCGAAGTTGAAGCATCCACGCAAAAAGCACTTGCGTGCTGTGGCTGCTTGGCCTCTTTTACCCGACACCTCCATGATGGATACCAAGTTCTTGTCTGTAAAATTTTCTGGTTCTGCGTCCTTGAGCAGAGAATTGCAAGTATTGAAACAAAGGGAAGGAAACTCTTATGATGACGAGTTGCAGAGAAAGACGTTGTTGACTGCAGTCTACAAGCCCATTACCTCTGAGGACGGTGAATGGGTAAGTTTCTACCACATGAAAGATAAGAAGGGCGTGGAAGACTTGACCGAGAAGTTGACTTCTACAGAAAAAGAACAGCCTGTCAACTTACTAGACGATGAAGACCAAGACTTAGAAGTTTTTCGCTTTAAGCACTACAAGAACTTCGACATGCGATACCAGAGGTTCAGTAAACCTCTTGAGGAGCTTGCATTGAAGTTTGTTTCTGAAGAGCCGGGCTCCAAGAAACGTAAGGCTGCGTACTACTACCCTATCTCGGGACGGGTGGAATTGAAGAAGCACAGAGCTTCGACTAACACCGAAATCAACAAATTCTTAGATGACAGCACCATGGACGTACTTAACTTCAAGATTCGTGAGCCAAACACTAACGAGTTGAAGAGAATGGATAACATCCGTTCGGAGTACGATCCTATGGAATATGAAGGAGAGGACGAAGAGGAGGAAGAGGAAGAGGAGTCCGCTGGTAACGACAATAGGGAGGAAGACGTCGCTGCAGATTTTGACAGAGCGACTGAGGCAGAACACGAAAACTAAAAGTAGTTAGGTATAAGGCCCATTCGAAAAAAATGCTTTGAACTTTCGCATTTGCGTTTTGCCGTTCAATAGTAAGAGAGAGTTTGGCTGTAGAAAATCTAATAAGGATCCCTTGGTGAAACTTAGCAAATCACACAGTTACCTTTCTTTTTGCTTTTCTTAACCTTCTGTCTGACTTCCGTCACTTCTCTTGAACCCCCCTCCGATGCTTCGGAAACAGTCTTTCCTGGCTTTTTCGAGGCCAGTTTGTAATCATAACTCTTCTGCAACCTCTTCGCGTACTCCGAATCTTCTTTCTGTTGCAATCTTTGCAAAAGTCTCCTATCATCCTCTTCATCAACATCGACGCTGTATTCGCTGCTATCGATAATGGGAAGGAACTCTCCGGTAAAAAAGAGATCATCCCCTCCCGAAGCAGAGTTGAGAGACTGCCAAACATATTTATTTGACTTAAGAAACGCCGTATCTGTGATAAGCAAGTAGAAACCGTGGTCATTGGCCTTGTACAAGGTGCAAAAGTGATTGTTGCGGAAGAATACCGCTAACAGGTCTGCCTTCACGTGGTCGTCCAATTTCTGGAGTCCAAATGCTGTCAATTGGGTACTGTTCACCTCGAGCCATCTCCTTATATTGTTTTGGACGTCCGTGCCAGCCTCGGTAGAAGCTCCAAATAAGTAGTCCTGAATTCCATCATAGGTCTGCATTTCTTGAAATACTCGGTTAGCAGGAGACTCTCGACACGGTTCCCAACACCAAGCATGGACGAAGTTCAAGTTAAAGACGGAAAATATTTGCGAGGCCATATCGTTAGGAAATCTCCCGGTAAACAAATTGGGATTCACATCGAGCCCTGTGTGCAAAAGAGGGAGGTTTTCTAGTAAGGTATTGATCACCAGCGAATCGACATCGTGCAAGTCCAAGAGCATATCACCCAAACACCCCAAGATATCAGCCAACAGCACACGAATGCCCACATTTTTCTTCAAAAGTGTACGCAACTTCTCTGTATTGTGCCTTTTGTTATGCCAGTCAGCAATACCGCTACTCCCCTCCCTTGGAATATCTTCAATGGCAGAGGTATGCTCGAACAGTGCATTGAATTCTTTGGCTGGGCCATCCAAATCGAACGTTCTGGCCTCAATGTCGGCCCTTAGTAACAATGTGTTCACTAATGCAATTAGCGGACATGGGCCATTTGCCTCCTGAAGTAAGATGGGAGTCAGTTGGTCGTACTGAGACCACCTGATGGTCTTGACTGGAAATTCGACTTCGGTCATAGCCAACTCAGATATCTATGGTGAGAACTATAATAAAAATTTGGACCTCGTTGAGAGGAATTGTGAAGCCCTTTGAAATTATCGAGTTTTTCGCAAAAGCTGATAGGTTTCCGAATATATGGGGAAGAAGTATATGCAAGCAGGCGGAGCTGATAGTGATCAATCCGGATCGGCTGCATGCGGTAGGTATGGTGAGGATGTCGGATGAGCAGGAATTCATGGAAGGCAAGTGACTTGGAGGCGAACGTACTCTTATTTCATTTCTCTTTTTTGCTCAGCGTCTAATCTTGACTCTATCTGCTGACCAAAAACTGATCTACACCTCTCAAAAGCTAGTATATTGACAAATTCGGCTAAAGCTTGAAAACATGACCTAGTCAGCCACGGGTTGGGTCTTGCGGACTCCTCTAGTGGTTGAATAAGTAAAGAAAGAATGTTGCAAACGCACTAATTGTAAGCACAATGACAGCGTCACATTGCAGCTCCTCCCACTTGACGTACTTTGCCCCATCAGCGTCGAAGGTGCCTCTTTTGGCTATGTTGAGGTTGATTTCCTGTGTCTGCTTGGTCACTCCTGCTGGAATAGCACCCTTTTGTGGGTACATCACTTCGCAAAACTGCTCAATCTCGCCCAACTTGATGCCAATTTTCAAGTAGTTAGGATCCCTCACGTCAGACTTGTGATTGATCACTCTCACATATTTGCGGAAGATCTCCACCACATCAGGTAATGTTCTGGAATTGAGAATCAATCTGCATGTGGTACCCTTTCTGATCTTAACATTCCTGTCCAACACGTTCTCGTTGTTGTAAATTTCTGCCAATGTTGCGATAGCCATCACTTGAGGAATAGCACAAAAGTTGAAACTCGTAGCCTCTCTAATCAAAGACAAGTATGTTAATACATCAGTGACGTGACCCAAAGCGTTCAACACGAGATCATTGATACACTCCACTCCCTTGCCTCTATATTCTGGTTTGTAGTGAAAGTTGGGTAACTCGTCAGTGTATTTAGACCAAATTTCACGCGGGTAAAAGGATCTGCCATCCTCCAAGTCCTCATGGTAGTCTCTAATGATGTTTGTTTTTTGCAAGAACAAACCCATCGACTCTGACAATCTGTAATTGTCTGCTTGAACTTCGCTGTCTGCGAAGTTAGCCAACACCATGAGGTCACTTAAGCCTTCACCGACAAGACCAGCAACATAGTGGCAGTACAAATCGTAGTCCTCCACGGTTGCAACACCGTCTCTGTTGAAATTTTCGTCTAAGATGTAGTCTGCCATACCGTTACCCATCTTGAGAGTGATTCTCTTGACAATGTCCTGGTACAGTGGCTTCAACTTGTGGTATTCAGTTAGAATATTGTTAAACTCAGACAACACTATTCTGTCCTTCTCTGTTGGCGAATTGCCATCGAATGTCCAATCCTTCAAGTTCAATTTTTCGTGGAACTCTCTCAATAATGGAATTTTCACTTTAGGATCAATGGTCATGTCGTCCTCCACAGTATCCAAAGCTCTCAATACCAAATAGAAAATCATAGTTGCATCTCTCAATTCGGGATGTAATTCTTTGATGACTGATGCAAACGACCGGGAAGTGATGTTTAAGTACTCGTAGCATTTCTTCAAAGACTCTGGCGATTTTGAAAGGTCGAACGGGTACAAGGATTTTTTGAAGCCGAAGTACTGAATGGCTGCACGGAGCTCAGTAGGATGTGCTAGAAGCTGAAGTAACTTACCCATTATTCAGTCGTATGATCGGTCCTAGGCTTGGCTTGTCGTATAGGATACGACCGTTGATGCTTCGAATTGGTAGTAACTAAGCGCCTCGAAAGGAGAAGATTGAATGAAGTCTTGAACTTGAACAGCCTTCCAACAACAAATGTCCAATATTTGTCGGTTTTCAATGAGGGAGATCAAAAAAAATAGTGAAGTGTCCTACTCGTATAAATATTCGCGCAGCACTTCTTCCAATATGCGCGTGCATACTACATGTTGGCTTAGGCCATCAGACTAGTTTCATTGCTGAGCCTGCCTTTTGTTTGCTAATGTTGCCTGTTCAAAGTAGCAGCTATCACTGATTCTCCTCTAATATTCGTATTGTATATGGTTATGGTAATTGACTATATTTACCGCAGGGCTCCATATCTTGAAGTCTCGCGTCATTGTCCGATGTCTCTTGTGTCCAACTATTGTGCTTCGAGCTCATACCTTCTTCAGAATCACATTACTCGTGCCCATGAACACCTCTATGTTCCCGCCCTCCATAATTCAGTTGTGCTCACTTTCCATTTTCGATCTTTTCAAACCATCTTCGTGCAGCCTTAATGTTCTCCAAAATCACCAAGTCCTCATGGCTGCTAATGAGGTTCCCCAGGCTCTCCTTGTCTTTGAGAAGAATCATGATGAAAAGATTATCGGTGAGAATATCGATGTAGAAATGAGAGCCATTGGAGCCGCGAATGACAAGGTTGTGGAAATTTGTTCTAAGCTTCGAAATGGATTGCTTGTAGGTCTTGATGATGTTTGAGATCTTCTCGAATCGCTTCGGGTCCAACACTTCGGTCAGCCCATTATCCTGATCGCCATTCTGATTCTGCATCTGGTACTGGATAGAAGCCGTAGACGAGATCACCAAGAATGTCGTTTTCTCAAACAAGATAATCTCTTCGGCATCGAGTACTTGATTGAACTTCAACAAATTGCTGTTGAATAAATTCATATTAGGGATGAGTGAACACACAATCAGCGACCAGGCCTTATATAAGGACTCGTCCCAGATGGAAGTAGGGAAACCAACTAGTTTGAATTGAAATGGGTTGGAGATCTTCTGCAACTTTTCCATCATAATCACAAAAAGTTCTTCCCTCTTGTCAATCTGCACAAGGTCCATCTTATGTAGCAAAACGAAGATTTTGGCATCGGGACTGAACTTCTGCAAATTAGTGAGCGCCTTGACAAAAATCTCTATATCTTTATTGATGGACTTAGACTCAACATCAAACACATGTATAAGCACCTGCACCATTTTGAAGATATGATCCTTTTGGGTTGTAAAGTAATTCTCCATGAACACGTCTTGCCCACCACAGTCCCACAAATTCAAGGTCATATTGCCCAAGAACCGCAAGTGTGAATGCTCAACATCAATAGTCGCTCCGAGACGACGAGTATCGAATGCTGAGTAATTCGAGAAAATGATGGAGCGCATAGATGACTTACCCGATCCAGACCTACCCATCAAGAGGAGCTTCTTCCTTGACGATTGGGACATATTTGTGTTCACCAATTCCTGAGGGGGTCGCTTGCGTTGTGATAAGAGTCTGAGAAAGCCACCTGCACATCTAGGATGGCGCAATCACGTGACAGCCTCGCGAAGTACAGATTTGCATAAGCCTTTTCGGGTACAATGACAACTTGGTTTGGAAACAAGGAGTGTTCGCTGTCTGGCGTCAATTTCTTTGGTTGCAAAGTTATGATTCTCGACAATATAAATATGAAGAGAGAGCTCAAGATTGACCAAGTTATCGTTCAATTTAAAACATAGTGCAATTTTCATAAACAGGTAGTACAAAGGGTTAATGCAACACTGGCTAGTTGGGAAAGAAAGCCTGAAACCATGCTGGAACGATTCAGAATTCATGTAAGCAATTGCGGAGAGCTCTTAATTCAACACGCGATTTAAAGACTTGCCGTGACCGCTTGACTACTAGGAAGAGAATATTTCGCTGTTGTCGAAGGATCGTAATCGGTCGTCCATTTTTACCCGCAACGGTGACACAGACTTCCGTACTACCCATCATTCTTTTTGAAATAATTGTTGAACGTTACCGAGTCGTCCCCCTCCTACACCCAAGTGACAAAAGCCCTCTCTTCGTCATTCGGCCAAACGATCGAAGAACGCGTTTTAGCGGTTTAATTTGCTATGAGGTCGAAATTCAAGTTTTCATCAACAGCACAGTCTAAGATTGACCTCGATATTGATCAGGATTTCTATTGGGCCGATTGGAATCTGTTCAGCTTCTCTGCGCAATGTGTTATAGAATCCAACCAATTTTGCTCCTCCGCAATACCTTATTTGCGATTCTTACGTAAAGCATTCTTTTCCAACCGTTCTGAAGTAATACCTGTATTTCTAGAACGGATATTATTATCCATTGCATACGTTCAAAAAGACTATGTTTGTTCTTGACCAACAAATTGATTTACTGATCACTCTATTGATTTCCCTGCTAGTAATTAAGTATACCTGTCCGACAGACCATCACCAATTCTTTATCTAGACTAGCGGCACTCCAAATTAATAGAATTCATATACAAGTTGCTGTCAATACTAACGAACTCCTTCAAAAATATCTCGACCTCCATGAGTTCATTTAGATCAATATTCATGATTCAAAGGGTTCACAAACTCCTGGAACATTGGAATTGAAGTCACATCCATAAGTTCTGCGTAATTAGGGTGAGCAAGATTATTTGCGGGCGCCTCGTTCAATTGTGGATTGCTTTCCAAAGGAGACGGCATTTGATCCATCGACGTACTATTCTCATTACTAATAGCAGATAGCGAAGGAGTATGTGTCTCCTCTGCAACCTTCCTTAGTTGTGACTCTCCATTATGGTGCTTGAAATGTCCACTCTGCTCAACAGCTGGAGAAAATATGTTCAGTGACTGCTGCGGTGAACTCTCACTTGACGATGCAGATTTTAGCGGCATCAAAGGATGCTCTTTGTTCATCACATTGTGATTCAGATTATGCAACTGGGAGTGCGATCTGGAAAGGGACGCCATTGGTCTCGATTGCAGAGGCTGTCTCGAAGGCAAGGAAGACTGAGGAGTGACATTTTCATGACCAGTACGAGATGTGTCATCATAGTCACTCAAGATAGAAAGCAGCTGGGCATCATTGAATAGGCTTGATGATTCATAATTCGGTTGGTTAAGGTCGTCCGTAGAGTAGTTCTCTGTTTGAAAAGGCGGGAAAGCCCCTGAACTGGCCAGTTTTGGTAGATTGTGATGTGCTGTATTAGATGTTTCGAACAAGTTTTGTTTGCTTGTGTTAGATGACGTTGATGCGATCGACAACACGCTCTCTGGCCTTCTCGGACGAGACGAATGCTGACCATACCCCATATTCCCAAATAATGTAGCCACAGATGGTTTTATTGGTCGGGGATGTTGTGTGTGGCCGGCAGTATTCAGACCTGGAAGAGATGTAGTCGACTGGTTAGTAATCCCAACGCTCGAATTCTCAAGCGAAGTATTGCCAATAAAGTTGCCAGAACTGCTACTCGAATTCATTCTTGTAGCAAGATATTGTCTGTCATCTTCCTTGGGGCGTGAGCCTTTCAGTTCCATTGGTGCTCTGCTACCATTGGAGCTAAGCGGATTATTATTTGAGCCAGGTATCGGCAGTAAAGGCAAGGACTTGCTATCATTGAAAGAACAATTACCGACAAGCGGAAAAAGCGGGAACATGTTCTCCACAATATCCAAGTCTGAATCAGACGGAGGGTTTGGAAATTGTTTGAGTGCTTGAAGTTGTTGCGGATGCAAGGGCTTGCTATCTAGCAAACCATCAACAGATCCATAATTGCCTTGGACACCCGAGCTATTTTGATCACTTTCAGATTGATCTTGCAGCTGATTTGAGAAATATCCCAAAAGACCTTGGTCTGTATCAAAAGGCATCATCACATCTTCGATTAGATAGTTTGATGTGAGGCCTGATCCTGGTGGGGCCAAGTTTAGCTCCTCTCCAAATACGTCTTTCTCAAATCCCCCCTTTAAAGAGCTTTCAGAGCCCTTTTTCTCTCTTTTTGTAGCGGTGATTGCCTTCTTATCCTTTGACGGGCATGTGCAGTGAGAATTCTTGTGGCAAAAGCACGATGCCAAATGCTGACCAGGAGATTTCCCCATCTTTCCACAACTACATGAAGAATGAATGTTCTTCAATTTTCTCTGTTCTCGGCAATGTGGACACTGGGAAGCGGGCCTCCCCTTGGGTTTGATCATGGTCAAAGGCTTGTCTGTGTGAGTGCACGAGCTCACCCGATGACCACGGATGCACCGCTCACATGCGTATTTGACACCATTCAAAAGAACCATTTGAAACTTGTGTGCGATGTCGATACGAACTGCGCTTGATTGAATATTTATAAGAAGCGGATAGTGTACCCACTGGCAGAGCTTTGTGCAGTGGCAGAATTAGTCAGTCACAGAAATTTGAATATTATTCGACGAAACTTCGAGTTGGTGAACCAAATAATCCAGATCACTTCAAATCTGTTATTGCGAGCGACTCTGTTGGGTGTCTAACAGCAAGTTGGAAACTCAAAGAGTCGAATATCACAAGGGGCGTACCAAACGAGTCGAGGTTGAGAAGCCACACAAAGGGTATTATGAAGGCCAGAAACTCTTAGAACACCCGCGACCGAATCTTATAGCTCGATATATAAGAAAGAAACTACCCTGGACGAGTTGTAATCAATGTATGTGGACTTAGAAATGGAGGTGTAATGTAAAAGGGCTAGAAAATTCTGGTGATCGTGCGAAACTCAAATGCGTCAAACGTAACGCTAATGCAAAGCGTAAATGCACCATGTGTACAGCGCACTGCAAAGGGACAAGATTTAAGGCTTTCAGTAAGACTAGCTTTCTTGCAAGAATGAATCCCAGCGTGTTGAAAATGCAGCTTTTTCGACGTTCGCGATGCTACGCATTCTTCTTTCCGTTCTAGCGTCGTTGGCCTGCAAATCTGGACAGAAGAGAAAAAAAAAGGAAATGAAAAGAAAGAACAGTCAATACGAAGAGCGCAAGAGCCAATTCATCGCACCAATTGTCTTCCCCGGACTATCCACTAAATATTGATGGCACATTGGAATTGGTGTGATTCTTTTGAACGCTATATACACAGCCACGCTCTATGCTCGCTTTATGCAGCTTCTTGGCTCGAAGCTCGTCTTCGAATTGCGAGGACCGAGATGAATTGTGTGGGCTAACGTTGTTCCACGCGAACACTGAAATGTTAAATTCTGAGAATGCGCCATTTTGCATGTTCTCTAAGCATCTTGATATTTCTTGACGATTCATTAGTATTCCCTAGTATCTCTCAATCATCCTTAAGGATAAAACCAGGAATGTTTCCCTCACGGCGACACTTATTGGCTGGCTTCATTATTCAATCGTATAATCGACGTGTCTTATCAACCAACACTCGAAAGATTTTCTACAACCTTGCTTGTTACTCTTGTTTGATGAGAAGGATTGTTGATGTTACTAAATGGGGTGTTGCTGTTGGATGCCTCGTTATCTTTATGCAGTCAAGCTTCCCCACACTTCCCCTTCTCGACTCCAAGTCTCGCATCTGCCTTCCAAGTAATTTTGTGACTTCCGGTGCTTGCTGGTTTCGTCAACTTCAATTTCGTTATTAAAGTATTTTCTTTTTCCCCTAACGACTTCACTTGATTTGCGAAATCTTCGTTAGTCGCAAGCTATTTAGCTTTTATGGAGAGAAATCTGCCATGTTATCATATGCAGATGTTAGAGAACACAACTCCAATACTGATTGCTGGGTTATCATTCACGGCAAAGCCTACGATGTTACTGATTTTCTCAAAGAGCATCCAGGTGGAGCCGGTATCATATTGAAATATGCGGGAAAGGATGCAACTAAGGCTTTCGACCCGATCCACCCGAGTGACACCTTGACCAAGTACTTACCGGAGAAGAACCATCTTGGTCCCGTGGACCAAAAGACCAAAGCTACTGACACCAAGAAAGTAGCTCCAGCTCCGAAGTTTCAGGCGCCTGGCACTCAAATTGTCGAGGTCGTTGACGAATTTGATGTGGAGTATGATGAACAAGAAGAGAAAGCTCCTGTGCCCGATGCAAATGGAACCAAAGCAAATGAAGCCAACATTAAAGAGAGCGATTATGATGATGATAATACGTATAGCGATTATGATGGTTTACCGTCTGAGCATGAACTTCGTAGGAGAAAACTTGTCATGTTGAAGCCGGATATTGGCCAGATATATAATTTGCATGATTTTGAATACGTGGCAAAGAACACCATGGAAAGGACAGCTTGGTCATATTATTCTTCTGGCGCTGACGATGAGATTGCGTTGAGAAACAATCACTTATCTTACCAAATGATCTATTTCAAACCTAGGATCTTGGTTGATGTCTCACAGATTGATTTGAGTATCACCATGTTGGGCACAAAAACTTCAGCTCCTTTCTATATCACTGCGACTGCTTTGGGGAAACTTGGCCATAAGGATGGGGAAACAGTACTTACCAGGGCAGCTGCTAAGCAGAATGTTATCCAGATGATTCCAACTTTAGCTTCATGTTCTTTTGATGAAATAATGGATGCAGCTGAGCCGGGGCAGACCCAGTGGTTTCAATTATATGTGAATTCTGATAGAGAAATCACAAAGAAAATTGTTCAACACGCCGAGAGAAGGGGAATCAGTGGATTATTCATTACTGTGGACGCGCCACAGTTGGGTAGACGTGAAAAGGATATGAGACTGAAAAAGTTTGAGGATTTGAGCCATGTCCAAAAGGATGACGAAGAAGCCGATAGAAGCCAAGGCGCAGCCAGGGCAATTTCATCATTTATTGATACTTCTTTGAACTGGAATGATCTTGCATGGTTCCGTTCTATTACGAAGATGCCCATCATACTCAAGGGTGTCCAATCTGTACAAGACGCTTTGAAAGCGGTTAGCTATGGTGTTGACGGCATTGTTCTTTCTAATCATGGTGGCCGTCAACTTGATTCGGTTAAGGCTCCTATAGAGAACTTGGCTGAACTTGTCCCATTGTTAAAGAAAAGAAATGTGTATGACAAGATTGACATCTTCATTGATGGAGGGGTTAGAAGAGGAAGTGATGTCATAAAAGCTATTGCTCTAGGTGCTAAGGGTGTGGGAATCGGCCGACCTTTTCTCTATGCCATGTCGACTTACGGCGACGAAGGGGTTTACAAGGCTATTCAAATTCTCAAAGATGAAATGGTGATGAACATGAGACTACTTGGGGCACCTTCAATGGAAGTCCTAAATGAATCCTATATTGATTCGAGTGCATTCAACCGGAGTATTCCAGACGATCGATTGTTCTCTTCTGTCTACGAGCTGCTCGAACCTCCCGAGTTCAAATCCAAGTTATAGGTATGCTATGTACAATTTCGAAATTCGATGCAGGATTTGATTCTGCAAATCAAGGATAATGCGTATTCGAAACACATACCTTTGCAATCCTGATTTTCGCATTTTAAACTTTCTTCCAGCTCCACTACGGTGTGTCTTCTTTTCAAAACTCGACTTGTTTTCCCAGTTCTTTCTTCTAATGTACTTTTCACCCAAAGTTTAGCTTTAGTATGTATTTATAAAAGTAGGCAAAATGCTCACGTGATAATAATCGCGGTGTCCAATTTTTGGCGCGCAAAGCGGATCCAGTAACGACGTACACAGCTTTCTTCCCACTAATTTCGTGTATTGTTCAGGTTTTCTATCAAGGAAGTACTTGTGCAAAGCAGCAGATATACTCGTATTCATTTGATACTTCAAAACTTCGAGTCTCCTAAGGATCCCCTTATTCCAAAATCCGACTCCCGGGCAATTCAAAGAGTACGTGTGAGAAAGGGATTTTTGGGACGCTTTTTTTTTTCTTTTTTGAGATTGGCTTTTGATCCACCACTTCATCTATAGCGTGCCACCAATTTGTGGACATACTGATCTGTGAATATAAATTCCCACCAGACTGCTTTTTCCATCATGGTCTCCTTATACGATGTTGGAACGTATGTATCAAGTTCGATATACAGATGGCTAGCCCTTAACTGCTTCATTTACTAACCAATAGCCGGTGCTGGTATCCAGACGAAAAGCTCGGTTGGATTGGTGTGAACGTGAAATCAATTACTGAGAAGAACGGCACACATGTCTTAGAATTGGTCACTGACGCCGACGAATCTAAAGCTATTACAATTGAAACTAATGACTTGAGCGAAGACAGTATTGATTTGCCAGCATTGCGAAACCCCCCGATCTTGGAAGCTGCCGAAGATTTGACATCTTTGTCTTATTTGAACGAACCTGCTGTGTTGCATGCCATTAAAGTTCGTTATGCTCAGTTGAATATCTACACGTATTCCGGCATTGTGTTGATTGCAACCAATCCCTTCCAGAAGGTCGATCAACTTTATTCTCAAGACATCATTCAAGCCTATGCTGGTAAGAGGAGAGGTGAGTTGGACCCTCACCTTTTTGCAATTGCCGAAGATGCTTATCGTTGCATGAAAGAAGATGGTAACAACCAGACCATCGTGGTTAGTGGAGAATCCGGTGCTGGTAAGACCGTTTCTGCCAAATATATTATGAGATATTTCGCATCTGTTGAGGAAGATTCTGAATTGCAGACTAAAGTCGGGACGGAGCACAAGTCTGACATGTCTGATGTTGAAAGACAAATCTTGGCTACAAATCCTATAACGGAAGCATTTGGTAACGCTAAGACGACCAGAAATGATAACTCCTCAAGGTTCGGAAAGTACTTGGAGATCTTGTTCGACAAGAGCACCTCCATCATCGGTGCTAAAGTGAGAACATACTTGTTGGAGAGATCAAGGTTGGTGTTCCAGCCAACAAATGAGAGGAATTACCATATTTTCTATCAGATGTTGGCTGGAATGTCAGAAGACGAAAAAGCTGAACTTGGATTGACTTCTGCCGAGGATTTCAAGTACACTAATCAAGGAGGAACAATCATTATTCCCGGAGTTGATGATGCGAATGAATTCGTGCTTACAAAAGAGTCCTTAACATTGATTGGTATTGAAGATGATAAACAAAAGGAGATATATAAAATCATGGCTGCCCTTTTGCACCTCGGGAATATCGAGATATCTGCGTCCAGAAATGATGCTCATTTGTCTTCCGATGAACCAAACTTGGTAAAGGCTTGCCAATTATTGGGAATTGATGCTTTTAACTTCGCTAAGTGGTGCGTCAAGAAACAGATTACTACCAGATCTGAAAAGATCATTAGTAACTTAAACCACAAACAAGCTCTTGTTGCAAGAGATTCCTTCGCCAAGTATATCTACTCTGCACTTTTCGACTGGCTTGTGGATTACATTAATGTTGATTTGTGTCCTCCCGAAGTTGCGGAAAAAGTTAGCTCATTTATTGGAGTCTTGGATATCTATGGATTCGAGCACTTCGAGAAGAACTCGTTTGAACAGTTCTGCATAAATTATGCCAACGAAAAATTACAACAAGAGTTTAACCAACGCGTCTTTAAATTGGAACAAGAGGAATACGTCAGAGAGGAAATTGAGTGGTCGTTTATTGATTTTGCTGATAATCAGCCTTGCATTAATTTGATCGAAAATAGACTCGGAATATTGTCGCTTTTGGACGAAGAGTCTAGACTACCAGCAGGAAACGACCAGTCATGGATCGACAAGATGTACCAAACACTCGACAAAGAGCCAACGAATAAGGTTTTTAAAAAGCCAAGATTTGGCCAGACAAAGTTCATTGTTAGCCATTATGCTCTTGACGTTACCTATGATATCGACGGTTTTATCGAAAAGAATAGAGACACAGTTGGAGAAGGACACTTAGATGTTTTGAAGAACAGCGAGAACGAGTTGTTGCAAAACGTTTTGGCAGTTATTGACAAGAATTCTAATGCTGTGGACGCGTCTAATTCGACTCTCTCAAGCAAGAAGTCTATCGCTTCCAAAAAGCCAACTTTGGGCTCCATGTTCAAAAATTCTTTGATCGAGCTCATGAAAACCATCAATACCACTAATGTGCATTACATCAGATGTATCAAGCCAAATGAACAAAAGAAGGCGTGGGAGTTTGATTCATTGATTGTCTTGTCACAATTGAGAGCTTGTGGCGTCTTAGAAACTATCAGAATTTCGTGCGCTGGATTTCCTACTCGTTGGACGTACGTTGAGTTTGCTGACCGATACCACATTTTAGTCCCATCTGATGACTGGATAAAGGTCATGAGTGGTGACACCACTCAGGAATCTGTATCTTCTCTATGCCATCAAATCTTGAATGAGAACATTGAAGATAAGATGAGATTCCAATTGGGTAACACCAAGATCTTTTTTAAAGCCGGTATGTTGGCTCAATTTGAGAAATTGAGATCAGATAAGTTGCACAAATCGGCGGTCATGATTCAGAAAAACTTGAGAAAGACTTACTTCCGCAAGCAATACTTGGCAATTCGTGAATCGCATATCAACTTGCAATCTCTCATTCGTGGATTCCTCAGAAGATCTGCGATTCAAAAGGACAGGGAAGTGAACGCAGCTACAAAACTTCAAACTGCTGTCAGAGGTTTCCTTGCGAGAAAGCAACTCATAGAAACGCAGATTTCCGTTCTCACCTTACAAAGAGCGATCAGAGGGTTGCAAGCCAGGAAGGCTTTCAAGGAATTACGACTTGCAAAGTCTGCTATTGTAATTCAGAAGTCGTACAGAGGGTTGGTGACAAGGCGCCTGTTTGCAACACAAAAGCGGTCTGTGATTGTCATTCAATCGGCTATGAGAAGAAAACTCGCTCAAAAGGAGTTACAGCAATTGAGAGTTGATGCTAAATCAGTGAATCATTTACAGGAAGTTTCTTACAAATTGGAAAACAAGGTCATAGAGTTGACCCAGTCTCTTACCAGCAAGATCCAGGACAATAAGAAACTAGTCAATGAGATAACTAATCTCAAGGATTTGTTGGTTCAGTCCAGTACTGCAACGGAGACTCTAAAGACCAGAGAAGCTGAATTTAACAAGAAATTGGACTTGTCCAGTGCAGAATATCAGCAAGAGATTGGGAACCTAAACAAAGAATTGGAAACAATAAGGAATGAATATCAATCTGCTGAGTCGAAGATCGAACAATTGACCAAAGAGCAAACTGAATTGAGACAACAAGTGCAAAAAAATATTGGAGAGCTTAATCAAGCCAAAGATGCCCTCGTTAAGCGTGACACTATTGAAGTCGACTTAAAGTCGCATATTGAGCAACTCAAGTCCGAGCTTGCTGCTCTTCAGAATCAGCAAGTGGCAAAGAATGCGAAAGTTAGGAATGTCAGCAACAAACGCCATAGCAGTGCCTCGGTTTGGAACACTCCAACTAATTTGGATCAGCTGCAAAGACCCGTATCTGTCATTACTGTGTCGAATGATGAGTTCACTGATGTTGACGATGTCAATGATGAATTGTTCAGATTGTTGAGAGATGCTAGACAGTTGTACAGGGAGATTGTCGAAGGCTTGTTGAAGGGCTTGAAGATCCCACCGGCTGGTGTCGCTGCTGACTTGACTAGAAAGGAGGTGTTGTTCCCAGCAAGAATCATAATCATCATTTTATCAGATATGTGGAGATTAGGCTTGACCAAGGAGAGCGAAGAATTCTTGGGTGAAGTCTTAGCTGCCATTCAACAAATTGTTTCGACATTGAAGGATGATGATGTGATTCCCAATGGAGCATTCTGGTTGTCGAATACCCACGAGTTGTACTCGTTCGTCTCGTATGCGCAACAGACAATAATTGCTAACGATACTTTGTCTAATGACATGAGTGAAGAAGAATTCGAAGAGTACTTAAAGTTGGTCGCTGTTGTCAAAGAAGATTTCGAATCTCTCTCGTACAATATCTATAACATGTGGATGAAGAAGATGGAAAAGGACTTGGAAAAGAAAGCAGTTTCCGCAGTTGTCATTTCCCAATCTCTTCCAGGGTTCATGGCTCCAGAAAGTTCTCCGTTCCTAGCAAAGGTCTTTTCTCCGGGTGTTCAATACAAAATGGATGACATTTTGTCATTCTTCAATTCCGTCTACTGGTCAATGAAGTCGTACTTCATCGAAAGTGAAGTCATCAATAATGTCGTTGTCGAATTGTTGAGATTTGTGGATGCGTTGTGTTTTAATGATTTAATTATGAGGCGTAACTTCTTGTCTTGGAAGCGTGGTTTGCAATTGAATTACAATGTCACCAGACTTGAAGAGTGGTGCAAAGGACATGATATTCAGGAGGGCTCCGCTTATTTGAGTCATTTACTCCAGGCTGCGAAGTTGTTGCAGTTGCGTAAAAATACGCCTGAAGATATTGACATCATCTATGAAATCTGCTTTGCCTTGAAGCCAATTCAGATTCAGAAATTGATTTCTCAGTACTTTGTTGCGGAGTATGAGACCCCAATTGCACCAGACGTATTGCAGGCTGTCGCAGACAAGGTTAAGAATACCGATGGTTCCAATGATGACTTATTCGAAGTTGTTGCTACAGATGGCCACTTCAATGATCCCTTCAGAAGCGTAAGTTTGAGACCCTTTTCTAGGGTTGAGGCATATGTTCCTGCCTGGTTGAGCTTACCAGTGATAAGAAGGATCGTTGAATTGGTTGCCAAGAATGCTACAGTTCAAGAAGCTCGTATGAATGAAAAGAGTTCGTCCAAGGGCGAGACTGTTGAAGAGGTTCAAGACGGGCTCCGTTCAGAAGCCTAAGAAGATTGCTTCATTTTTTTGGATAGTAATGGCTATATTTCTCTACTTGTCATATCTAATTCTTAATTTTTCGGCCTCCTCGGTTGTTCGTGTTTTCATTTGCAAAGCATGTAAGCCCTTGTTCTCAAATTCATCGTGCAAAAGCTGGTAAATGACTCTATGTCTGGCGGGCATATTCGAGCCTTTGAACTTATCACTAATCACTTCGATCCTGAAGTGTGATTCACGCACATTGGAAGCCGTTTGCATTGGTTTGTGGTGACTATGCTTGTGAGAGTCATTAGCAATCTTCAAGTACGTCGGATCCAAGGCTGTGATGATTTTCTCTATCATCAGCTCTTCTATAGGGCCTATACTTTCCGACGATCGGAGGATCACGGCGGTCGACATACTTCTCAGTAAGACAGCTGCGCTTGATTTACCAAGGTTCCTAAGCATTGATGTGATAACAAAATGTTCCAACATCACAATTTACCGTTGCCTGCCATATGCAGGTATGGACTATATCCTTATTATAATATTATAGTTTCAAACTTGATGGGGTAAAATAAGAGATTTAATGCTCAAGCTAGCTAATTTGTATGTATCATATCACTTATTTTGGACAATTGATCTTTCGTTGTAGTATCCTTATGGCTGCCGAGATTGACTTCCAAGGTGGACACCTGTGCAAGCAATTGATACAGAGGGCGGCATCCTTCATTAGGTTCATCTCGTGTGAATTCTTTGCTGTTTTCGCTCCCTTTCTGCCAACTTGGTCTGTCTCTTGCTTTTGCCCGCAGCCACCTCATCGGTGGCAATTCCACTTGGCTTTACTGATTGGGCAGATGACTTGCTCCCCATGAAAGACTTCACTATAGAGGTAATTTTGTACACCAAAAACATTGGAATAAGCAAAAAAATGATCCAGACTTTGTTTGAACCAAGTAAAATCATCAAAATATCACAAACCCAAGTTATGTATACACAGTCAAACATATACTCAAACAAACCAGGGCCCCTGATATCATCTCCGCTCCTTAAGAGTTTTGCCAGGCTAGTGGCAGAATCTTTGGAGTAAAGAGGTCTTCCATTTCTCTCTAGAACTAGTTCACACGCGAAAGCAGGAAGTGAAAAGATGAAAAACTTCCACTTGCTTTCAGGTCTATGAAGAACGAAAAGGCCAATGAGGGCCAAAAAATTGATCAACAAAGAAATGGAATGCAAATCCTTAAGTATTTGGCTATTCCTGGTGGCTATCCGTTTGCTGCTTTGGGATGCCATATCAAAATGTCACTGTTCGATAGTTCAGTTTTGTCAGGAAATCTTGACCTGCGTGTGGAATTTTGACCGACGTCACGTGATTTAACTTATGACATATCCGTTTAATTCACTCATATCTGATGTAGGATCTTAAAGTCTCGTAGATGTATTCTTTCTAGTGAATAATCTATATATCTTTCTCTCCATCTATCAGAATGAAGAAAACATCATGTCTTTATATAATCATTTAGGGTGATTAGTCACTGATGTTCCATCGAGTACGTGTTACTCAATTAGGTAGCTAGCGATGCTTATCAGTCCAGAATAAAGTTCCTATCAGATTCGGCACAGTTAGAATTAGTTCGGGTCCGCCGAGATAGGGCTAGTCCACGTTCATCCGAGATAAGATTATCTGAGAATACTGAGATTCGGCCGAACTTGGAACTCGTCTGCATATTGATTCTCACATTTCAACAGTGGGACCCCTCATGCATGTCCGAAAGGTACTCTGGGATGAAATTCGATGTGCCGCCAATAAAATATCAGAAGCTACAAACACAAAAGACCATACCTAAGGAGATCGAATATCGAAGGGGCTATATTCAGCTATTTATCATTGACTCACTGCTAACTGTACACTCTTACTGACTCTTTTTGACATCCTTCGAAATCGAAACTCGGACAGGTCCAATATACTTTACCACAAAATCCTTGAAGGTGTTGTTGTAAAATCTAGCGACGGGTTGTGGAACTGCGGGATGAGATAGTAACGTAGTAATACGCATGTCGAACTGCTGAACGACTGCTTTGGTGTACTGGCTGTCGTTATATCTCAACTTGACAAAGACTATGGATGCAGCAAAAGTCAACAACTTTACAACAGTTTTCAACGGATTTCTGAAAATCAGAAACAAAACCCCAGGAATGACCCAGAAAAAATTGGAGAGAATCATAACTTCTGCCGCAGAAGCAAAAAAGAGTGCCTGTTGGTTGTAATTTTCAGTTAGGAACGTAATCCGTGAATTGATTGCGGCCTGTGCGTTGAGAGAAATTGGTAAAGCTTCCAAGATATGTGTCTGGAAGTATGCAATCGAATGGAAAAACGAAAAAATCACATAGGAATAGAGAGATCCACTCAATGGTCCAATGACATACGACGACATGATCAACACTGTAGCAAATAGAAGGTACTGAACATTCTCATCCTTCAATAGTTGATTTCGAACTGATTTTCTTTTATTAAAGTGTGATTGCTTAACAACAATTCCATATGAGATGAACTCAAAGAAAAGTGAGTATCTGTAGAAAGTAAGCGATTTCGAAGGGCTGAAGAACCCGAGCAGAAACGAGCAAACAAAGCAAACAACACTCAACACATGACCTGAGTACCAGTAAAACTGGAGAGACTTTGCTAAGGGGAGAATTGCCGGCGAGGAGGCATTCTTGTCAACTCTTTTGGTTGGAGACATTGATGTGCCAAAATTATCCACTGTCGAGAAACTTATCGCTACTTCATGTGCAGTGCGACTAGCAACTATCATCCTCCACTCTCGACATTCCATGGAATATCACAAGCAAAACTTCGTTTTCTTTTTTATAATCGCCGTCTTCTTCCAGCTGATATTTATAGTAAGAAAGGAAAGATATCTATCAATTGAAACTCCGGGCGTGTTCGAAGATGGATAATGTACTGCATATATCAACTCGTCGATGCTAATCTTAGTACATCACATGAAAAGACATCTATAGACTTCTGAAAGCAAATTGAATTGAAAATGGACTTTTGTTTTTTCTTGATCGGCTGTATGTGTTGTGTGGTTTTCAATAGAAACTAATGTGAGCGCTGTTGCTAATTGTTTAGTTAAAGAATTCAATAAACCATTGAATCATGGTGGCAACATAGCTTGTTACTGTGGAAGATGTCATAACCAGTCAGCTTTCGGAGTAAAATCTAGTAACTGGGTAACATTGTTCTTCATACCTGTTGTTCCCTTTTATTTCGGAAAGAGAATTAAGTGTAACATCTGCGGAGCTTCAGGAGACATAGATTCAGAAGCAGAACGAAGACTTGCTTCGGGTCAGCCCATTGCTATAGGGGGCTGAGACTGTTCCCGGACTGTCAAATGCTGACCAGAAGTAAATTCTTAGATCGAATGTTCTCACAAATCAAATTTTAAGAACGATGTAGCTTGTTGCTCTCTCCCTCATTTAATTACTTGGGGAAGTTTATGGACACTGAGGAAATGCTCTTGTAAACTTGAAAAATAGAATCAAATACTCCCGAATGAAATATCCCTTGATTTTCGGACATGTCGTAACTAAAAAAAAAAACATTAATAGAGCATAATCGGGAGAAGGCAACTTTGTGCTGCAAAAGGTGATCCAGCTAAGGCTTGACAATGCATAATCAAATAACGTTGGATCAAACTATGAATTAACGAAGAAAAATTCGGCAGTAATTGGGATTATCTTGAACACATCCCAGATGATTTCGTCCATCCTCTGCCTTCGTGAAAAATGAAAACCATATGTCGGCGCATCATGTCGATTGGACAACTCAAAAGTGGATCAATCTCATTGTAGCATAACCGATACTCACGATAATTATGTATGCAATCGCGGAGCTTGGCACTCCGCGAGTGATGAACGTGTTCACAGTTAAATATGGCTTTCCAAACTCATCCGTCATACAAATGGCGGTAACATTTGGGAAGCCCGATGTTGGAAGACCCATTGCAGCAGAACAAAGCAATGCACTGATCATAATGAGCAAACGTGGTTGAGGATCATCCATGTTGTTTCCGATCTCTGCAACCAAAGGAACAACGATCAATGCAGCAACAGTGTGACTCACAAATGTTGCCATGATCAAAATTAAAAGTCCAAACGTGAGAGTCACTCCGAACAAGGAAAAATCTTCAACCTCGTTCTGAATTGTAACAGCAATCGTGGAGAGAAGTCCAGAAGATGCAACCGCCTTTCCCAAAGCCGTTCCTCCCATAGCTAGGACAACAATATTCCATGGATAATTATTGAAGTCTTCCGTTGTCAATAAACCGGGTCCAAAAAGGAGGATGAGAGGAAGCAAAGCGATGATCCCCATCTCTCCAAAAACGCCCTCCAATCTTGAACCAAAACACCATAGAAAAATGGTACCAATCGACACCGCAACAATGTACCACTGCACCCTAGTAAACTTATCGTCTAATGTTCTAATTGGGACTAGTTGCGTATTCCTTGCGTTGCAGTTGAAGGTTATCAACAAAAAGACCCAGATCAACAACAAGCTGAGAATACAAACCGGAAGTGCGATCACAAACCATTGGCCCCATGACGGAGCAGGATCCATAGCACCGATTGCGATCATGTTTTGTGGCGAGGCAATCGGAGAGGCCATTCCTCCCACATTAGACGCTAATGCGATTCCCAAAATCAACGCATTGATAAATCGGGATCCTTTTGGAAGTGTCCGAAGCAATGGCTGTATCAAGGAAAAACACAACACTGGTGCAGCCACGTTAGAAACCCACATAGAAGCAAATAATGCAATACTCATGATGGTCAATAGTACGACCGAAGGGTTCGTCCCTGCTTTTGATAAAATCCAGGTGGACAACAATTTGGCGATATTGTACTTTGTCAACGAAGCAGCGAGAGTGAAGCCACCTAACAAAAGCAAAATCACAGAGTTCCACATCGTTGATAAAATATACTTTGAAGAGTCCAAAGTACTCATCAACGTGCCATCGGCATTCTTAAGCACCCCAAGGTTGACAATTAAGAGAGGAATCACCAATGATGTAACAAATAAAGGAATGGTCTCAGTAGCCCACAATAGGGACGCACATACAAGCAAAGCAAAGCAGTTTTTCTGAGCTGTATCGACAAAAGGAGAAAAATTCATGAGAATGATTGTCACTGCGACAATGAGCGTGAATTTGAGCAATGTCGGACTCTGAAAAGATACATTGAATGTTGAAGCTGATGATTCCCTCTCATCATCGGATTTCGCTCCCTTCAAGTGCTGAGCAGCCTGAGATTTGCGTTCCAATCCTATCATGTCCCTCCACACAGTATTACGTTCCCACACGACATGTTCTCTTAAATGAATTGAAAGTTCTGATTTAGCAGCATCTAGGTCGTTTCCGTGATTACAGATAACCGCATAAACCTTGATAAGAGCTTCAAGTTTGTCATTCACTTTCTTTAGGGTGGATGGTTCAAAAATGTATGACTTGTCTCCCAATTTTGACAAATATTCGTCTTTCAAGTGTGAATTCAAGGACTTATCAAACTTTTTCAACGCCTTCTTGAAGCCTGTTTGATTCAACTCAATGAAACTTTTAAGTTCGGATAATGTCGTAAACAATCCGATAACCCTCTTTCTCAAGAGAACTCTTGATTCTGACAATAGAAGAAGTTGCGGTGGAGGCACTGACGAGGAGTTTAGATTTGAATTCCAAGCTGCAAAGCTCTTCGGTGTTCTTAAGTACTCATCGATAGACTTGGATTTTCGCAACTCAGAACCCTTTGAGCTTCCCCCTCTGTAATCACTGATATTGTCACTGGCATTCTCATCTTCTTCTCCGTCATCCTGTGTAAATTCTGTTTCTGGGTCGGTTGTGAGAGGAGCGGTAACTGATCCATCCGAATCTCTCTTCATACGTAAGTCCCCTGTCGTCGTTGCACTTGCATTCAGCTTGAACTTCCGCAAGTCAAATCCTTGGAATGAATTTCTTTGGCCGTAACTCGAAACATCGTCCAAATCAGTCTCAAAATCATCAATGTCCTTAATGAGTTCATCAATGTTGTTGAAAATATAACCTTCTTGCCCACGGTAAAAATCATCGATCTTCTTGAGTTCAGAGTCCAAAGCTGCCAAAAATACAGATGAGGGATCGCTTCCTTGGGCTACTTCATTTGAAATCAAGTGAGCTGACTCCAAGTCGTCCTTCTGGCGTCTCAAAGACTCTCTCTGCAAGGAGTAGATAAGCTTTTTTAAAGTTGTATATGAAATGTACTTTGAAGACCACTCCGGGACCGCATTGAACTGTAAAGAGTGAGAAAATTTCATTGTATTAGGCCAACCGATTAGGGGATTCTTTCTTTAGGCCCATATATTTCTCCTCGCAAAAATGTAGGCCGAAGAATTGGGACTTCGCACTGGTCGGTCCCCAATATTCGCACTTAGGTAATTTAAAGTTGCGGTGGGGCATTTTAAATAATCGTCTCAAGGAAGTACACTATGAAGAACTTCAGAGTTTGGATGTGTCGTTCAAAACAATAGCATTCTAAAACATGTTAGTGTACTGATTATTATCATTCAATTGACTGCTTAATGAAGCTTTAGCCTATGTGTTCAGAGCGATTGTTTCACCCGTGCACTTTACTAGCCAATAGTGACGGCCACGGCGACAAGAACAATTGCTGCCTATCTTTTATCCTCTAATGCTTCGATTGTTAAATGTATTTTTAGTTGAATCGTCGATGCAGCTGGAGGTAGAGGTGGAGGTGATCGGATCCTGATATGCAAAGGAAGTTTTAGCCCACTATATCCCACTATGTGTGATCCAATTGAGAGCAAGAAAAAGATTTGTAACCAGAATCAATAAGATAGATTTAAATTGACGGAGTTTTTTTCTTTGGATAGCCTCCATATTGTAATCCTTCCGAGTCATCATTTTGTTATTCGCGATTAATGTGCATTTTGAAATAAAACGAGCATTAGCGCAAAATTTATGAAAAAGAATCTTTAAGAAACATAAATCAAATGCATAAAAGACCGAGCTTTCTATCACAGATCTGTAACAATGAGAAAGGGGTACTTCTTACTGCCTTCTATGAGCAATTGCTGCATTTGCACACCTGAACAAGATGTGCACCGCTAATTTACCTTTCGATAACTTGTTAGTAAGGAATGCGTGCTATATCATTCTCGATTGGCCATTCGATAAACGATGACCTTATGCTGATATCTGCCTGTCTCTTCCTGCTCTCATACTTAATCTTTTGTGACGGTTCTTAATAGCTAATACTAAAGAATTGTCGCAGTGCGACTCAAGGAGTTGATACCAAATGGTATATTTATTGCGATGATCTATTGCAAAGAGCTTCTTGTGTTGTAAAGAAACCATCGCTGTGAAAAAAGTTTTTGATGAACTACATTATTCGTTAAATGATCGATAACTTAAGAGATATCAGGATGTCACGGGAATAAGACCTGGTTGGTCTTCAGAGCACGCAATATACAGAATTAGTGAGCTATACTTGTATCGGCGTGAGAATCTGTCAGACCAGATTTAACCGGATATACAGATTTCCAGAATAGGCAACTCTCATTCTGAACGAGTTACTTTGAGTGAGACTCCAACAAAAGTGCCAAGTTTCGAACGCGGATATTTCTAGAATACTTGAGTCATGGAGAATTCAGCAATATATGTGCCCATTGAGAGGATGATATTGGTGAAATCACGGCTATTGCGGTAGCTGAAACCCCACCAACAACGTCATCTGATCAGATTATATCAACTAGCATGCCGCCCCTGTTGCGGATAGCACAGAACTGCTTATGTTTGTCCATCTTGCTACTCTTAGTGCTACATTAGGTAGGTTCAAAGCAATTTTCATATTCAACTCGGAACAATGTGATCTTAATTAATTTCATTAATTTGCCATTTCTTGCAATGAGGAGGTGAGCATAAGCTACCTTTCTATCAAAATGATACATCTCCAAACACTTACTGTATCGCTTGCTACTTGAAATAGTCATCGAGAAGGTTCCGGCCTCAAGTCTACTCCTCGGTAACCTTGAGGCGAGGTCCAGCGCAAAAATGCATCATCCGTAACAGACTGTACACAAATCAGGGCCCTTGTAACTTGGTGTAGTAACGTTCCTGTATCATTCTACTCGCATCAACTTTCGTCATCTCGCATGGACGCCACATCTCCGAAACAAGTCGCCTGTGGTCTTATGAGCCAGTGATACATCTATGCTGCCCGTCTATAACCAGTTAGCTGATGGTTCTCTTAGCCATCCGCCCTTATCATTGTCGACCCATGAACGGCCAGCCGATGGCCCCTGGACGACTCCTCAATTACCGTATCGGAAAATAGGATGAATACATATTGCTATTATCTTTTCGAGCCCTAAATTACATCATTGCATTATATCTGCAAGGTCAAGAACTTGACTAAAGGAGATGATGCAATCACGGCTTTTTCGGTTGCACTTCAAACCCCATTATCCAGCTAGACCATAACGGATCAAAAATTCTGAGTGACGCTCGCATCTTCAGAGTAGAAATAGCTGAGATCGAAATATACTGAACGCAGCGAAATCATCGTCAGCTGCTTAATCTGCTTTAAGCTTGCATCATAGTATTCAATCATTTTGGTTTTGTTCGAAGCTTCGCGTTCTTATCTTTTCTTTTTCTATCCTGTCCTTCGTATTAGTGAGTACCCATTGGCTTCATAGATAATCAGAACACGAAGGCTAATGCCCAAAATTAGTTACGTGGGTTCTCAATGCGTGGTCGTTAAAATGCCTAATTGCAATTCTCAGAATTCATAAAGATGTGACAGGAGAGACTTTTTTTACCCGTAACATGTCTGGTTCAATCCATACCCTGCATACAAAGACAACACAAAGTCTGGGATTCTCGGTTACTTAATCGGCATGCTTGAGACATTACGTCTACTCATTCTCAAGAATTCGTTGAACACCAACTCCAATCTAAGTGAAACCATCAGACCTGCTCAATCAGTTTTTCGGCATTCATCTCGAACCTTTTTTGCTGTATTTGTTATTGGTCTTCTTTATTTTGTTTTCCTGCCTTCATTCCCCACTACAGCAAGACAAAAAATGTTCTCCAAGAGACCTGATAAACATACTACAGGTCTCATCAACATGAGGAATGATTGCTTTGCAAACTCATCGCTTCAAGCTTATTCGTCCTTACCAGGATTGACTGAGTATTTGAACAAATTTATTCAAGCTTACAATTTGATGCTTGAGGCTTCAACGTCGTTTGACGTCGATCTTGACCAGATTATTTCGTCGGAGTCTTTGTCTGTATGCGCTCAATCTAAATTCAACAACAAAGAAACGGAACAAGCTAGGCTGGTTAAGAACAACATCAAAATTTTTCTTCATATTGCCTTGGCGAAGATTCTCAAGAATCTTCAAGAAACTCAATTGACTTCAAGAACAATTTCGGTTTGGACCTTTCTTCATGAAATTGAAAGAATTTATAACGCAAAAATCTCGAGATCGCAACACGACGCACACGAGCTCACCCAGTTGATCAACGAAACTTTAGAGACTGAAAATTTGAACTGCATTAAGGTTTTGAAGGCGTTCAAAGAACATTGCCTAGGAATTGGTGAAATCTCAAAATGTTTGGACACAATCGAGTTTCCCGAATTTCCTTTTAATGGCTTGATACTCTCTCAAATGAAGTGTTTGGAATGTTCATTCGTTTCAAAGCCGAGTATTACTCCATTTTTAATGTTGACTCTCCATCTTCCGCAAGAACCGAGTACTAGTCTTGAGGAATTGTTGGAAAAGAATGGGTCTGAAACTATTTCCGGCTATCAATGTTTGAAATGTCGCATCACAAAAATCTTGAAAAATGAAGCACATTTTGCGAAGCAGGGCCGATCCAACGATCATGAATTCCAAATCAGTATTGACAAATTGATGGAATTGGCTGACAATCAACATTTGTTCATCAACGAAGATTTACTGCACGATCTTGAAAACTTCATAAAGAATTATGATCAGGATGGAATAAAAATAAGTTGTGTTACGTCGAAGGTATTTCGCAAGACCCAAATCTTGAAGCCACCAAAAGTTTTTGGGATTCATTTGTCCCGGTCTGCATTTAACGGTGTATCAATTACCAGAAACCCTTGCAGAGTATCGTTCAATGACAAGCTAACCTTGTCAATTGATGAGGAATATTTGCCAGAACTTCACAAGTTCAGACAAGGTGCTGCTGATGATACCTTCAATGCAAGGTTTACTTCAAAAGTTCTCACTACTGATGCCAATGATATGGAAGATGAAAGCGTTCAGAGAGAAGATTTCGACTTGACTGGGGAAGAGACGGAAACTGAGTCAGATGATAAGGACTCCACTTCAAATGATTGGCCAAGTTCTGACACCGAGCTGGTCGATACGGAATCAGAGAGCCTTTCATCAGTAAGCACGGCTCAACCGCCTGTCTCAATGGGGGACAAGGATTCTGCCTCGATTTCCGATACCTTACAGGTTGCTCCCATCTCCAAAGATCAAGAAATGAGTCTTTTGAATCATTTCCGCCAGTTCAAATTCAGTGAAACTAATAATTACAAGTATAGACTCAGGGCTGTCATTAGACATCAGGGTTCACACACACAAGGGCACTATGAATGCTACAAGAGAAAACCATTATTTGTGAAAGATAATGATGGAAACATTATAAAACTTTCGTCCGAAATCGATGAATCCAATTTAAAAGAGGCTGAACAATTTCTTCATTCTGAAAACATTATGGGAAAGAACAGAACCTCTTCCGCCTCCAGTTACGACCTGGAAGAGAGTGGCGACCTGGTGGAGCGTGGTAACTTTCGACGCAAGATTTCTTCAATGATGGGCCGTAGACCCTCAATTATTCAAGCTGACCCAAATGAGGCCAATCTTCAAGAAATTATTGCCTCTGGGTTAACGACTCCTGCTGAAGTTCTTGTTGACGACTATTTCAATATTCCAACAGCAGAGGATGTGAACAATCAACTTAACAAGAAAATTGCAGCGAGTGATGGGTCCTCTAAAGTGAAGTTGAAGAAAATTCCTTCGATGTTAAAGCATCCATATTGGCGAGTAGGTGACTCCCAAATCACAGAGGTTTCGCGTTCGGCGGTAATGCTAGAGACATCCAGCGTTTACATGTTATACTATGAGCGGAGCGATAGAATACAGGGTAAGTGATACTTCATATAGAAATGTTTTGTGCTCGGTTCTCGTAGAGGCTGGAAGTCTGCATTTGGCCAAAAAACCAAAGAAAAAACGTAAAATATTAGAACGGATCATAACGTTGTTGAGGCTCCATTCCTATCAACGAAAGAATTGACCTCCACGTATGTTTCCTAGTTCCAATTCAGCACAGAGAGCTTCCGCAAATACTGGATCACTTGGAGTTCCTTCACGCCTCAAGGGCCAACGTCAGAAAGTTGCACTCGCTCCCGGCCATTCTCCTCTTGATTGGGCTGCTCTTAACTCGAAAACGCCAAATCATATCCTTCGTGGACTAGAATTCGATTCCCCGCCCGCTCCTTACGTGAAGATTACAATCGAAGAACTTAGGAATCACAGCTCCAGAACTGACTGTTGGACAAGTATCAATGGTCGAGTATTTAATTTGACCCGATATGTTGATTTCCACCCGGGGGGCGTAGAAGAGATCATGAAATGCGCTGGCAGGGACGGAACAGCATTGTTCAATACATACCATAGTTGGGTGAATGCCGATAGATTATTGGAGAAATGCATGGTAGGAATATTGATTTGATCGATATTTGATCAAAATTCGTGGGCTAGTACGGCTACTCGCTCCACCCCACCAGAACTGCTTTGAACACGAAGCAAAATCGTTCATTGCAACATCTTGTGTACATTCAAGCCTTTGGAAGCCAACGTGCCTCCGCAAATTCAAGAATAGGACCGACATCTCAAACTGGTTCAATCAGCTTCTTCAACAACTCCTCCTCCTGTTTTGGCTCCTGCGAAGACTGAGTTCCAAGGGAATATCACTCGCGATTTATTCTTCAGGGCCGAGAAGGTCGCATTGCGAAAGTAAAGGCGTCATAATAATATATGGCCCCCTGTTACAATAGTTGTTCTGCTCGAGAGTTGCGATAAGCAAGTCCAGTAATCCAAATTCAGTTTCAACTTCTCCTTCCTGTGGTCCTCCCAGATTGTGTTTACCAGAGAGTTCTCAACACGAGAGATACACCATTGGAGATGACAACATAAATCATGAAGACTGCGACCGTTTGCCTCGAGTTACATTTCCATTCCTTGAAAGAGATATCTTAATCTTGCTTGAGCCAAGGCTTTACAAAATTTTACGTTTAACCTTTCAACTTCCATTGTGTGCATATTCATCGAGAATCTAAGGAATTATCATTGTTGAGATTGTGGAAGCGCAGGCGATTGTTTAACGCAAAGTCCGATCGCGCATTAGCAATAAACGCATTATTGTGTGATGCACTCTTGAAGATTATGTCTTACAATAAACGGGGGAAGCGTTGTTTTTTAGGTACGTTAAGTTTGCTACACACCGTGCCCATTTGATCGATTTGCAACGGATCACGCATCGGTCAGAGTCTATGGAGTCTTTGCCTTTCAAGTTTTGTCTTCTGCCGTTTTTAGAACGCCCGACAGGCTCTCCGGCTAGCCCAGCTCTCGGAAACTCATCTTCGATTATGAGGCACAAGTTGGCATAGGAATAGTCAATTTAATCATACTAGCCGATACCTCGAGGTTCCATCGCTTTCCCTCGGCACCTACAAGTCGATTGTCACCATATACGGCTAATGACACCCTCTTTTTATGGGATTTGCTATTTTATATTGAGCTTAAGACCATTGACAACCACACTATAACGAAATTAAATGTATGGGAAATTTCATCTTTTTTAAATCATTGTCAAAGGATCGATACCGGCCAGAAGAAATTGCTCGCTTATGGCATTGTTGAATGTCTTCCGTTGATTCTTATACCCACTATCTAATAAATAGTTGTTGAACATATAGACCAGGCAGTTTGAATTGTGTATATATGCTTTAGCAAATTCGAAGATGCTCTTACAACAATATATCATACATCTCTCAATTACGTGCCATTCGAATTCACTTCACAAATGTGGCGTTAGGCAAAGGACTGCAATCGAAACTGAATTGAAGCTCGTTGCCTACATTTCATTAAGAAGTCATTTTCAGAAGACGATCCACAAGCGCAAGATAAGCTACTGAACTTCACTAGCTCCTCATACTGACAGGCTAAACACCTGAGTATAATAGTACAATACGTAGGCTAGGCAACCTTGACAACCTTCTCGTCAAATCTAACAGACTTTCGCCTCTCGCCATTAAAATCAAGAGGACAATCCAAGTCCAATTCATTTCCATTAATATCTTCAGAAGCGTCCTTAAGGAATTCCCTAATTTCCTTTCTGTCATTCAACGTTGATGATGAAGCACTTGACTTCCGTCTTTGCTGACGGCTCAAATCATCTTTGCACTTTTGGCATTTACACACGAATCCCCAATTCACTCTGAGTTCCCTTATTCGTTGCTGAACAGTATGCAAAGGGTTTACATATGAAATAAAGAGTTCTTCACCGGTTGCTATGTCTCTTTTAGCAAACACTTTTAATCCTTCGTATCGCTTTGAAGAAGTAACAACATTCGTATTAGGGGAACAATTGTGGTTCAAATGGGACTGCAACAAGTAGACACTAGAGTCTAGATTGTTCATATTGTAAGTTCCTAACATGAACATGAACTCGTCAAAAAATATGGTTCCTTCTTTCTTGGCCATTGGAAATACGCGGCAAAAATATTCGTATCCTTCTTTCCAAAGTTGCTCCTGTTGCTCTTCAACTAATAGCGTACCACCTTGCATTATATCGAAAACCCCAGCTGAAGATTGAAGTGCCTTATATCTAATGTTTTGCGAAACTCGTGCCATTGCATTGAATTGATCTTGCAATACTCTGGACTTGTCAAGTAAGCAGTTAGCATAAATGAGTGCAATAGCGTACAATCCATTCCATTGCTCCCTGATACAATATTCCGTCAAGTGAGAGAATGCATTTGGATCAATGTACTTTTTCAGAAGAGGAACTCCGTGTAATGGGTGTTTCATTGACGAGTGAAGCGCATGGTTTTGTTTCTTACAGCTCAGTGAACACCACGTTTCCTGACAAAAATTACAGTCCAAGCCTCTCAATACAGATATACCTGCTTTGGAACGTGATGTATCATTTGCCAATTTTCCACAAAAGGTACAAGCCTTTCCAGACCCAATGAGTTCAGCATGGGCAAGAGGCGGAACCAAAAAGAGTGGTGTCTCTTCCCACAAAAGTTCTCCTTCTTTGATATCTACTTTGGCGTATAAGGCCTTTCCTCGGTTCAGTGTCATGACGAGATCGACCTTGCTTGGTAAACTCACATGAGGCGTATCCTTCGAAGTAATTTCCTTGGCGTAAGTGTATTGGTCCGAATCGGCAAAAGGGAGTAAGCCGTAATTTTTGAGGAATGACTTCACTCGCTTCTCAGAAACACTCCAGTAGGGGTGTTTCTTCTTCAATACCGTATGAAGTTTGGATATACCAAGCGATTCGGTTGATGGATCTTCTTTCCAAATCGCGATTACACCATCCACTATTTGCCTTTCACTTGGAAAGACTGTTTGACTGGAAACAGGATCCAAATCATTGATTGCGACCACTTCTACGGCCTTTTGGGTATCAGAGGAACAGGAAGTCATCATAATGTTGATTGTTGAATCAAATCAAAAGTTCAAGAAGTCCTACAAACATCACGTGATATATACCCACTAGAAGATCGCCCACTTACTTGCCTGAGATTCGTTTGCCATCTTCGTTGCCCGACCTGTGTTTCTTAGAGTAGCAAAGCTATCTACCAACACTTTTCCACTTTCAGACTCAACAACACTGTGAAGTACTAATTCCTTGGCTCCCTTGTCGCTGTTTTCGATCATTGTCTTCACAAGAAAAAATTGATTTGCGAACAGAGGTCGCTTATAATTGATACTCAACGATTCCACTTTAAAATCATCCTTCAAGGATGAAGTTGTGGCATTCGAAAGTGAAGCATTCCTTTTGAACGTTTCATTCAATAACGTAGCAATTATTCCTCCGTGAATAATAAAGGGATACCCACAAAGTTTATATCCCATATGCACTATGGTCACAGTTTCATCGGTCTCAATATTGTGGAAGATAACTGGCTTGATAAGAATTCCACCGGGTTTCACCAAAGTACGGTTTGTTAAGCTCGGCACATTGTATTCTTCTTGATTGGTGACCCTTGTCATCTCATTCTGGCCATCGAAGACATTCCTATCCAAATTTTCCCAGGAGCTCAACCTTATCCATTTCAGGGAAATGGAAGAATGTACAATTTTTTGATACAATGGAAGACTTCTTAATTTGAAATCAAGCTGTATTGGTAAGAGTTCGTCTTGGGCATCAGTCGAGGTGTATTCAGAATATTTCTCAAATAATATCTCACTGTATGCTACATATCCACCAGCGACAAAAAAAGTGGCTGCAATCTTCCAACCAAAATATGATTTCGATTGTGAACCTCTGGTTAAGAATGGAATTTTACTGCCAACACGACTGGAATATGCTCGACTTATATGGCCCGCTGTCACGCTGCGCACAGAAGGATAAATCATGATTCGAACTATCTCAGAACAAGAAAGGTTGGGTAGGGTGATTCTTGAGCTTCACACTACCATAACCCGGTTTAGAGGGTTTCCTCTTGCAGAGGACATCCTTGACTTTGAGACGAAGAGGCTAAATCAAAGCAATACCCAATTTGAACAGATCAGTATATAGAAGCTTCAGAAATCTTCTGCGAGTTTCTTCGCAAGATTATCTCTTTATTTTTTGGTGATAAATAAACCTACGAACAACAAAATTATAGAATATCTCTTAATACCATAATGACAATCCGAATCAAAGAAATTGTAAACTCAGTCTATCAAATATCATGCTTCTCAACATAATCACCACAGAAAAAGTTGTCCGGAATGCCCAGCAGCATTACTTAATCAGTTAATTCATCTACCTGAATTATCTGAATCGTAAGAAGTGTATGTAATGGGGAAATGGGGGCGGCCATTTCTCAATACTCCTACATTGTTGGGAAATTATTCCGCATGTTTGTTCAAATCCAATCGACTTCTCGATTGTATAGGCACTCATAAGCATTGTTCCCCGGTAACAACTTAGCAACGCAAATCTGGTACGATCAAATCAAACAACAATAACTCCATTTTTTTTTTTTTTGAAGAATAACATATATTTTAAATAACAAAATTATACAGCGATAATCGATCAAGACATGTAGCATTTGAAATAAACATAAATGTGTTGTTAGAAGCCGCTGCCGTTCCACATGCAGTTGGACATTTCAACACATTGAGGTAGTCTAACCCGAGGCAATGTCGGTCGTACTAATAGCAAATGGCCGCTACAGGTGAGAACAGTAACGACATGGAAGAATGTCACTAGAAATGAACAAAAGAGCCTAGTACTCTCTTCAATGTACTTCATTTTCTCCATTCTCTTCAATTTGCATTATTCACCGTCTTCAACAGCCCAAAGAAAATCATGGCCATGGCAAAATTTCTGACATTCTGTGAACTCCTTATGCATATTCTGAAAACATATAGTACCAACTTTTCGTAGTACAGTTCTTTTATAAAATTAAAAAGTCCATAGACAACTAAGCATAATAGAATGTCGGATGATGAACGTGTCTCTCACAAACGGAGCAGCCAGCGGCATCAGTACGATTGAACAAATCTGTCCGTCGCTTCATCTGCTAATCCTGTTATAAATAAATCACACAAAAATTGAACTGCTCGAAAGCGCCCGTCGAAGTTCCGAAAAGGTGTAAGGTGCGACAGGAGCAGCATCCGCACTTTGTTGCACCAAGAATTGACAAAGCAAGCGAAAGTGATCTACTGAAGCGGGACAAGAAACAGCTTGATACGGAGATCACCCAGAAGCGTCAAAAGAGACGACCGACGCCGATCGCACTAACAGGAGCCCGACGTATGTTATAAGTAATGTTCCCGACTAACTTCCTCAAGTTCCGGCAATTTACTGTATTTTCCGACCACTAATTTCATCATCACATGCTCCACTTGAATTATATTTACAGTCTTAAAAGTAGAAAACGTGAATTACGAGGCAAGTTTTTAAGTATTTCCTTTTCTCTACTTCAAAATTCTTCAAGAGACATACAATCGATACACGATCTTCTTTGAAAGCTGAAACTTCATTGGGAACTAAGAAAATAACGATTGAAACGTGTAGTTTTTAAGTATGTAGCTCCACAGAATTTCCTCGCAATAATAAAATTGCTCAGTGAGAAGAAACCAGAATAGAGGACCAAGCATTCCCGTCTTGATAACTCAATCATCGATGATTCTAGAAGGTAGCTCCATTACTTCTTCAAGAAACAACTACTTGGTTTCCAATTCTCACCCGAACCAATTCTGCTGTTAGTAGGTGGGAAAATAGACCCTCAATAGAGTATTATAGTATTGGAGTGCCCTACTTTCAGTTCAATCACACGCATTCTGTTTCATCATCTCTTGTCTGGAAACATTCCTTTTTTTTTTAAATTAAGATTATATATATTAGCGAACTAAACTAAGAGGAAATTTCCAAAAACCCCATGGTAGAAATTGAAAAGTCAAATCCGGAAGTCCAATGAAAAAGTTGAACAAAAATCGAAGAAATAAATGAGTAAGCGTTTGCCACAGCTAATCGATAGCCAGTGACTATCCATACTGGAGCATATAGTAAAGTATCCACTGCTTCAATTCAGGCTCCTCTAGCTCAGGGAGGGCATCCACAGGATACGCATCCCATCGAATTGGTCGAGCGCGGTTAAGTCATATCAATAGTAGCTCATAACAGTACAATTGCATACGATTATATGGGCTACCGTTTTTTCTGAAGATAGAATTTGATTTGGAACTTCATGACTTCAAAGCGTAAAACTGTACGTTAGAAAAAAAACTCTATGGTTCTGAACAGTCAAAGGCAGTAAATGCCACATACCAGGTTAAGTACTTCTCTATTTCAGAACGTCAAAATCAATACGTTATCAAAGATGATTTACTTCATTCCCATTTTACCGGGCAATTCAATACTCATTTTCATTTCAAATATATTGGGTTGAAGTGCTGGATATTTTAGCTGCAAGACAGATCCATTAGCCACTCTAAGCGGTGGCGGTCATATATTACCCAAACACTTTTTGACTCGATTCGTTCGAAATTTACTTTCCATTTCACCTATTAATTGCCTGTTCGTAGTTTCAGTTAAATTAAAAGTATGCAATCAAAACATAAATCGAATACACTGTACTAAATTTTTAAATCTATGATAATTAGGAGTTCGTAAAGTAAGTTCCGAGCTGTTATTATTATCATAAATATTGCGAGTAAGGTTCCTAGAAGCACTGTAGGCGCTCCGACGACGAAAGGCGTTAAATCGTTGCTAAGGTTAGGATAGTTAGCAAGACAGAATCGGTCGGCTTTGGATGCAGCTGTTAACCGGTAGGATCCAAAGAAAAAATAAAGGAACATCAATAACGAAGAATACTTATTTTAGTACAATTTGTTGCACTACAATATCTTATTGAGCCAAAAAATTATCCTGCTGCATTAGGAGAATAAAAATGACTTCAAAAATAGTTCAACCTTGGATTTTATGAATATTTTGGTCTGTTGATCGGAGGAGTGGGTGCAATATATGATACACAAGTTCAGCAATACTCTTTATAAAGGGTTTTTTGTCTGAAGATTATTTCAAAAACCTGTGGAGCAGGCTTTTCTGAGACAACATTTTGTTTTTTCGACTTCGCCCATCATTATTTGTTTCATGAATATGTTTTTAAAATAACGCGTTCATTAAAAGTCTATAGACAGCTAGTTATAGTAGATTGGTGTATGGTGGACTGTCTGCCTCTCTCACAGACGACAAGAGTAATTTCTTAAAGATTGAAAACTACTTTTGGTTTTTCACTTCCTGAATTAATTTTCTCTGCAGTTTTGTAATTTAGTAGTTTAGTTGGCTAAAACATATAAGATACGTTAGGAACCCAAGTGCTGAACTATACCTCAAGTGTCCTGATTCAAGTATTTTCACCTCGATACGCCGAGCTTCTTCATTGTGCAAAAATATTAGTGGGTCGCCACAGTTCAACACCTTCAGATTCCTACAACTACTGTCAGTCTGATAAGTATCTTTTTATTGTGTAGCGTCTTAACTAAGGGCGGAGAAACTCTCTCGGAGAGACTTGTGCCTAATGGCAGGCGAAAGCACCATTGTGGGCCAAAGCGATTGTGTAGTCGGCGGGTTTGGCGGCGTCCTATGTCTCCTCAACGGGGAACTTGTTCTACTTTGGGGAGAAAAGCTACACTTAATTGGGAAGGGGAGCGGCAGTTGCTACAAGATCGGAAAAACTTCATTTGTCAGGATAGTGTTACTTCACACAAAATCAACGAGCGACCAACGTCGGGGTTTCGTTCGATAAAGAAGTTTGATCGACAGGAAAGAGAAGTAGTGAACGCGTGAGGTTCATATTTCGGATGTGCGGTGCGGGAAACGGGGGAGGTGGCTGCAAAATTAAGAGGTACGGGCTTTTAGGACACTATATTAGAGAGAGTTTGTGGTGCCCTTCTTATTTTTCTTTTCTTCTCTTTTTTTTTCTTCCAGGTAAGTATATTTCATAGGGTTTACTACTAACAATTTAGGTACACAATGCTCGGGGACGCGAGCCATACTAACAATCAATTTAGGTACACAATACTCATCAAGAGCAATTCATCACAGACTACAAGACACCTGATCACAGACATAGACACTTTGGACTATTTGACAATTCATACCCCACCACAGAAACACTTTGGACCAAAAACGGTTCATACCAAAACCAAAAACACTTTGAACCAAAAACGGTTCAACAAAGAAATTTCAACAAAACCATTTCAACAAAAACATTTCAAAAAAGGACAACAAGACAATATGGCTAGCTTGATAAGTATCTCAAGTACGGTTGATCATCTCGATGGGATGCGTATCCTCTGGAGAGCCGCCCTGAGTTAGACAGAGTCAGCGTTAGATACTTAGTTATTTGCTGTATTATAGAGTGTTACATGCTACTGATTACCGATGGTGTACATTTAACCACTTATTTCAACTTCTTTCAATTTTTCATTTCCTACATTAGAGGAAGCATTGGATATGAAAAGCTGCTTACATGGGGATTCATGACTTGACTCTATGCTTCCGTGTGAATAAGTGGTTCATGATCTATAGGTTAAGGTCACGCATGATATTTTAATATTGATTCATTAGGAGCTATATTCCTACTTTATGCAATCGTTTGTCGATATGGTATGGTTTTGAAATTTAAGTCTTTGTGTTCCGCGTCAAGAAGAACAAATATTATCAGATGCAATGGTGGGCCACAATATCATGGTAGTTCTTCAAAGTTGATTCTGATCCTTTTATGAGAGTCGCTATTCTTACGAGCATGATCATGAATAGGAAACTCTTTAAACTTTGATCTCAAACATTGAAAGTACAGCTTCTATTGATCGTTTAATTTTGCGCAGAATTGAGTACCTGGCAGGGCTTGAAAGTGTTACTCACTACACATCCGGATTCAATTCACATGTTTGTTTTCAGTAATACTCGTTGGCAATCTGACAGATTTAGAGACAATCGTAGGGTTCATGCTGTGAACCCCTCAATTCCAGATCCATAGTAGTTGCGACGGAAAAACAGGTGATCAAGTCCGAAGGTCAATTCACATCATAAATTGCTTTTCAGAAGCTTTCCAATGAGACATTTGTAGGTCATGCTACCCAGAGGAGTACCGGTCCTAATGACTAGTTCGTCCTTGTCGAAGCTTTGACTGTCAGATGAGAAGACTGCCCTTTCGTTTTCTTGTGTGAGAGCTAAGTTCTGATGTGGGCATAGAAGGGGAGGACAGAATGGGGAGGGTTGATCCTCTGTCAACGTGCGTCATTTGGAAATACGTCGGCCAAAAGACGTGACGGTTTGAGCCCTTTCTTTATTGAGTTATTACGTGCGATAGGGGCATTTCGCGTTTTCCATTCTACGTGCAATTCCGCCGCTGCTTTATCCTGTATATGTTCGTGTGTATGCGATCACGTTTGTGAAATACACGACTTCGGAAAGGAAAGGTGGGTATTGGATTCACGCGAGATTATTAGTTGGCGAAACAAACCAACAATAATACCATGAAAGTAAGTCTCCCCACGTTTTGCAAAATATTGTTTAGAGATCCTAACTGTACAGTTCATAGACGAAGTTGACATCGAATTGGTCAATCAGGAATTGAATTTCCATTCTCCAGATAACAATCTTGTCATCAAAGGAGGATGTGACCTATTCACAACGAAACCCATAGGAACAGACAAAAAGCTTTTTCGAACAATTGATAAGCACCTAGATCAAATAATGGAGGATAATCAGCTATCCCAATCTATTGAAAAGGAGCGTCAACATTCCATCAACTCTTTACTCGGAAGCAGTGCCTCGCCTCTTCAGTCAAACATTGTGAGACGAGGTAGCAGAGCCAACCATGAAGGAGAACGCAGACTAAGTAATTCACTGTTAACATTTAGTAAGAGCGATGTTTTACCTCTTTCGCACTCCTTGGGAACTTCCAATCTTTCACTGTCCTTGGTTGAGGACCACAATGAAAATGGCTTCATCGAAGAATCGCCCTTTGGGCCTTTGAAGAATTCGTCAACCAGAAGAAAGTTTGCATACTTAATTGCTGTTCTTAATGCAACGTACCCTGATCATGACTTCAGCAATTTGCAACCGACCACAGAGAACTTTCACAAGGTTGAGTCCCCGGAGGTATTAATTAACAGATTCAACAACATTATGGTATCTTTAGGAAAGAAGGAGGAGTTGTTAAGTTGGATATGGGATATTGTCAATGTGTACATGGACATGGTACCCCTAAGGTCGCCCAACCTTACATCCTCAAGTTCTAGGAAAAATAGCTTGAATAATGCTCTGCTTGCCACATCCCCAAAGGCCGAGCTGCATTCCCCTGCGTTGGAGCATTGTTGCAAAATCTACGAGTTCCAACCATCTGACCAGTCAATCTTGGAAGATCTAAATCATCCTTTTCAAACAATGTGGTCCTATTATTGGTTCATTTACAACAAGAAAAAGAAGAGAGTGTGTTTTCTTTACCTAACCGCAATCAATAGAATCCATTTCTCGCAAATTAGCAACAATGGGCAACGCTTAAGTGGGACTGAAAAAGATGGTAATAGAGATAAGAATTCCGATGAAGCATACAGCGACTATTATATGGATGAGGACACGGAAAACGACAGAAGTGATGCTGATATCATTGGAGATATGGAGATGTAGATACCATTGAATTCTACATCACGGGTCCTAAGTGAATTGTAAATTTGTAAAGTGAAGATTCAACGTTACTGCATTCATTCGGTGCACAACCAGAGAGTCCTTTCATTCTGATTATCGATTTTCAAATTCGAATCATTGAGAGTAATCCGAGCAATGAGAAGAACTTGAAACGGATATGATTAGCTCAGTGACGTGTTTCCAATCCTAGATCTGCAACGTTTTGTACCGTAAGAAACCGTAGTTTGGAAAATATCGCTGTGGCAAAGGCAGCTGGTCCATGAGAGCAATAAATGTTCTGTTGAACTATCGTTCAATCTCGTTTGGATCACCTAAATAAGCATACATCCCGTTTGTAATGAATTTGCGGTCTAATAGAATTGCTCCCAAAACAAAAGCTGTTATTTTCATACATTTGGTAGCTTAAGCATAATGTTAAGAACAATTTTACATTTTAAGAAACATAAAAGTTAGATCAATTTTAAATGAATGTTTTCTCGTGACAACAAGAAGATTTACAGCTGAAGAGATCAAATTTGCTTATGGCATAGTTCACTCTTCAATTTCATGGGCGGCTAATGGGGTATGATTTAAAGGGGTGTTCGTGCGACATCACATATGACCTCAACCGAACTCGCACACATGACCGACCAGGGGGGGTGCTAAGTTGCCCAATAATTTGATTTCATGAACGGAAATAGAAGCGCCAGAGGCCGAGCAGCACTCTCTATCGCGTTGTTACGCAAACTTGCGCAATTCTGATTTGTGAATACAACTCAAGACGTTTAAAGTGCGTGCAAGTACGCGCGAACTTGTGACCAGTATCCTGCGAATATGAAAGTTGCGTGCCCGACTGTTCTTGATGATAATTATAGTACTCCAATTTCGGCACTGCGTACTCGGACATTTAAATTTGCTCGTAAGAACTTTCGTAAGCTCCTTTTCATTTTACATTTTATGCATTTAATCACCGTCCTCGTTGGATTTTCAGTGACAGCTTGTTGTATTAGTCTTGTGAATGTTCCTGAATCATTAGGAGTCCCAAACAAGCAACAGGCTGCCCGTATTGCTCGAACTTTGGTTAATAGAGAATCCTTGGTGAATGTGAACACAATCCAATCCAATGATGATGATACGGGCTGGACTCCTATCTCTGCAATAGAGTATTACGCCGACTGCGATACCGATGGTGATCCCTATTGGCTAATTGTCGATGTGGGTACTACGAACCAGAATATAGTAAACGGGTCTCCTTATTCCTTCACTATTAGAATGGGGGATCATCCGTTGCACGACTACGTGAACCCAAACTATCCCGGCGGAATTCCTTCTTCTCCGGCTGGTTCTCCGCGGATCAATTTGAAAGGAAAGCTAAAAGAAGTCAAATTCCTTGAACCAACTGAATTGGTGAAACTTGAAGAGTGCTTCTTGGACAGGCACCCGGACGCTAAGTGGTGGCTTCCAACAAATGTTGTAAGTCCTCATAAAACTCATTGGGCTAAACTTTTAGTGACGGAAGTATATATGGTTGGCGGTTTTGGCGATAGGGCGTACATTGGAAGAATTGATTCGGAAACATACCATTTGGCTCTACTTCTTGATACATGACTTATTTCATAATTTCATTCCAAGGGTGCTGTCTCAGATTGCCTTTCATTGTTTATACATAACCAAAGACGCATCAAAATATTCTTACTCACTCCCTTTGTGGCCTCTATCATTTATATTCGGAGAAGATGTTTGAGACGCAATCAAATGTTGTAGATGACGTAACACATCAGCAGGAACTTGAGGACTTATATGTTGCTGTTGGAAGGACAGAGACGAGTTTTGCGTATGTGAATTCCACTGATTGTTATGTTGCTGATCGAAAGAATTAGCGAACTGAACATTCTGATGCTGCGGATAGAAAGAATTATCGACTTGATGATTCCAACTTGGCATATATGGAAGTGGTTGTGGCCCTTCTGGGTAAGAAGGAGTGGTCCATGAGTTATTGTTAGCTGAATGGGGGTGAAAAGGATTCGCTCCAAAACTCTCTTGTGTTGGGGCTGTGAGGTGGTTCTGTTGACCATATTGCGGACTCTGATAATTTTGATATGGAGCGCTCGGTATCGGCTGGGCGTAATGCGTTGCATAGGAGTATGGCAGAATGTTGGTTGACAGAACATTGTTCGACGGATGCAATGTCTCAATATCACGCTTAAAATGACCATCTTGGTCCTGATTTTGTTCTCGATTGGCAAACCCATAAGATATAAAGGACTGATCAGACCTTCCCTGTTGCTTTCTCTTAGGTGGCATGGAAATTGCGTTTCCACCTAATTGCTTTTGTTGTCTTTTCCTTTTCTTCTCTTGCTTTGCCACCATTTCTTGTTCGTCATCCGAAAACTCTTGCTCGTCTTCTGGAAGCTCTTCATCATGACAATTACTTGCATCAGTGCCCTTCAGCTTCCTAATGTTATCAGTGTATAAGAACTGAGACTCAGAAACAACATAGAATACCTTCGCACCTTTCTTATTCTTGACCTTCTCGAAATCATCGTCATTGTTAAATTTGACCCTATAGTTTGGTGACTGCAATCGCCCGAACGTTTCATATAGAAGACCTAAAATTTGTTTGTTTTCGAAACACAAAACCGAATTTTCCTTAAGGACTCTAAATTCACCTGAAATATTAGCCTTTACGATAACATTTCTTTCTACCACGGCAGAAACTTCCCCAACGTACTCTAAGGCAGAATTCTCCGGGATCTTGTAGTCTGAAGGTAATGTGGGAACCACTTCCTCTCTTACCTCATTCTTCGACAAAATGGGTCCCGATGGTGCCTCGTCCTCCTCATCAATTTCTTCGAGCAGTTCACGCTTTGTAAATGTCATCAGAGCGGACTCTGATTCGGAGTCCGTGTCACTACTTTCTGATTCGGACTCGGAATTTGATTCCAGGGAAGTTGTTGCTTCAGATTCCAGACAGTCATCTGAAACACTGACATCATCATCTGAAAATGCTTGCTGAGGAGTTGCTTCTGGATCTGGATCAGAGGTGCCACATGGAGGCGGCAGTTTGCACCTATCTTGACCCATCATGTTTTTGTTAACATTCTCCTGAGATTCTTCAGCATTCATGGAAATGCGCCTCGCTTCATTTGTTTCCTTGGAGTTATTCAAAGATGTAACTGTATCCCTAGATGTTGCTTTCTCAAAATTTTCAGGATCGTGGATCCCTTCAACAATATCAGGAGGGCACATGATCAACAAGTACCTCTTCCGTTTGAGATGAGCATTCCAATGGCTCAATGTGCTGCATACTAATAATACACTCCCCACCGTTTCAATCATGGTACGTTCAAAATGGGTATAAACACTAAGATCGCTTTACAAAAATTCACGCTTTCACTGCAGTAATATGTATGTGAATATCTGAATCATCAAGGCTATCGAGATTCGAATTAAACTTCCGTAAGACCGGCATGAACGATGCGAAACTGAACAGTAGATTGGATATTTGCAACAACCACTGGGGAAATCACCTTTGCAAAATGTGTGGTGAAGCAATCTCTTTCTTCATCGCTAGGATGATCATTTTCCTTTCCTTCAAATGGGATTAGTACTGAGACCAAATCAGGATTGCTAGTCAGTGACCAGTTGGCTTTGAGTTGATAGGACTTCCACAAGAGTATCTTGTGCGAGACAAGTCTTGCCCAGGTGTAGCCTAGAGCGGAAATTTTCTTAGGTGGTTGACTTGAAAGCATCTTGAAAGCGTCTGTCATATCGCAGTTTAATTTTCGTCTCTTGGTACGGAACGACTGAAGATTTCGAGCATTTTCGATATTATTCAGCAGTTTAGATCGCAAAGGTGCATCCTCTTTGTTTTCCTTCCAGCCCGAAAATGAACCGAGTTGCAGGGTAAATTTTAATGGATCACAATCTTCAGCCTCTTCAAGGTCACTAGTCTGGTTTTCTACCAGGTCGCTAACTTGATTTGCAATTAGTATAGCAATGTTGAACACCTTTGCGAGCTGGGAAAGATGTCTGTATAGATCGAGTAAATATAAGTTCTTCAGGCTTCGATAGCGAAATGAAGAGTTGCTCCGTAAGAATCTGTTGGTGACGGCTTCCAAGTTGGATTTCAGATAAGCATAGTCCCTCAATCTACCTAATTCTAGCTCTTGTCGCTCTAGATATGTTCTTAAGTATGTCAGATTGTTGATGAAAGATTCTTGAAGTCGAAAATGATGGCCAATGCTGTCAATAATAACAAGTGTGACATTCTCATCATTTTCTTGACTAGCCTTGAGCTTCGATGGTAATTGTGTAAAAATAATATGGTCCTGACTTTCCTCATCTTGACAATAAGTACAAGAAATGTTCTCAAGAGCATTTTGAGGTAGCAAATGATTGGAATTCGCCATTTGTGTTAACCTTCTGGTTTCCAAAGCTGACTCCGTGGAAATGTATATGCATTTTCCTGGGATATCGTGCCTCCTTGTGTGAAGTTGCGCTTGAAGGGCGATTTGAAAGAGGAATTGTGATTTTCCACTGCCACTCGAACCGAAAACCTCAGTTAATGAACCCAAGGAAATACCACCTGAAAGGAGCCGATCAAGGGTGTCAATACCAGAAGGTATCTTGTGATTTCTCCCTAATTGAGAAACAGCCAGGCCCGTGCTATTGGAGAATTGCTGACGAAACTCATGAATGACTATACGAGTTTTGTCCATGCTTAGATTAATCCTCTGGCTCAATTTGGATGTACCCTCGTCTTCTGGTAAACGACACAAACTCAACAATTCGAATGTTGTGATGCCGTACCTCTCAAGAATTTCTTCCAGCCCGAGTAGATCATTTTGAAATGATTGAATTGGAAGTTGCTTTCGAAAATCCATGTTTCGTTCGTTTTACTCTACAAGACGCGCGATTTGACAAAGGATTCATTCTCTACAGGTACACGAAACTAGAAACCTCACGCTTAATGAGCACCAGAAATGAAAAACCACTTGTCAATGGATTTGTCGATAGGAGCAGCTGGTTCAGGCGAAGCAGCAGGGATATCGACTGCGTCAGAGAAGGAAGCAGAGGTTGACACTGTAGTGTTAGTCAAGTCAATTTCTCCGGGTTGAGACACACCGGTGATCAACTTTTCCCAAGCCTCAGCACATTCAGCGACCACCTCATCAGCGTACTTCTTGTTCTTGCACTCACCAGAGAAAGCGAATTGATTTTCAGGTTTTCCATCTGGAATTTTGTAAATTCTGAACCACTCATTGGTAGCTCTTAATAAGCCTGGCAAATGAGTCTCGACATCCTCTACGTCATTCAACTTAGGAGCTAAAGGATCATTGATATCAATAACAATCACCTTCCAGTCAGTTTCTCCTTCGTCCAACAAAGCCATAACTCCCAAAACCTTGACTTGCTTCACCTCACCAACAGTTGCGACCTGCTCACCAATTTCGCAAACATCCAAAGGATCGTTGTCTCCCTTGGCTTTTGTTTCGGGGTGAACCACGTTTGGATCCTCCCAAGTTTGAGGGAAAGCACCGTAGTTGTGAATGTAACCATGGTGAGGAAACGAATTTCTGACAAATCTCAATTTGCCCTTTTTAGTGTCTTGAATGATTGGGTTCAACTTCTGCTCTTTCGAGATCTCCAATTTGGCGTTGGTCCATCTAGGAACCTCAACGATCATGTTGAGCACAGTCTTCTCCTTGTTGGCATACAATGGGATGTCATGGAAAGGAGAGACAGGCTTACCATCCTTCTCAATGTAAACCTTGTAGTCCAAAGTGTTTGCAGCACCAACTTGACGTGTATTGTAAGACATTGTTGATTTGTTGGATATATTGTAGACAAACTTGGGGGTTCGTTGAGAAATTTATTGCGATATCCTGTATATACCGTAGTCACGTTTAATCACCTTTTCCTAAAAGACCCAAAACCTTTCTCCACTAATAAAAATTTAGGTACCGATCTGGGCCAGTTGTCATAGCATTCATTTCAGCTTTCTTGAAAAGCAATAAACCTCTGGTTACTTCGCGGTGTGTAATTAAACAATTTTGATCTCTATCAGTCGCTTTGAATTTCTTTGCAGTTCTTTTCAATAGACTTGTCATAAGCCTCCACTCTCGGTCACGTAATGGTAACCAGCCACAAGAATAATCCAACAAGAATGGGCCAGCTAAGTTCAATTTGTTTTTCTCAGGCATCGATTTTGCGTATTGCCAATATATCTCAAGACCGTAGACGTCTGAATCAACGAACATCAAAGTCGGTATCTCGTAATGTGCCCTACATAGCGCACTTAAAAATGATTGACTGTTGCGATCTGGAAATCCCTTCCCGGTTACAGCGACAACATTGTATCGAGAATCTTTCTGGTACGAGCAAAATTGCTTGAAAACGGCATCTTTTTCAAATATGACAATAACGTCAGGCTTCGGATTCAAGAGAATTTCAGCAGAAACTGAAAACTTAGGAATTAGTTGTGGCCCTTTGCAAGATGCCAAGTGGAGGGTTTCTTGCTCCAGCTGAATGGTCAAATTCGGTCCGCCCCAAACGAGACCTTTTGCAGACGCCATGATATTGAAATTGAAATGTAGCAGGAGATCCAATGACAGTGACAATACTTCTAGTGCCTGATTCAAACACTTTTGCAGTGCATAAAGGGGGACATTTCTATAGAAGATGTCCCTTACAGTTGTGTGAGCAGTAATTTGTAGTTGTTGATATAACAATCTCAACAAGCATATAAATCTTAGGAATTGTTTTGACTGCTTTTCTGATTCAGCCAAATCCTGAATTAGAATTTGAGATGTCTTCAATTCTCCAGTTATAGATCTTTTAGTATTCCTTGCGTGGATCTGAATCGCAACCAATTTGTTGCAATTCAGAGAAAGAGTATCCCAAAGACTAAGTAAGAGAGCAGCAACGTGTTTTTCTAACCTCTTGAATTCAATATTGGATACTCTCTTTTCATCGGAAGTGGATTTAAGACGCAACGTATGCTTCATTATTGAATGATGTTAGTTTGTTTATTGCGAAAAATTAGCCGCCCAATTCATTCAACCCCAAGTTTGTAGGTCAATCGCAAACTGGGAAACTCATTGTTCAACTTGAAGTAATGCAACTTTGTATGTATAAATTTTGACTTGAGTAGAAGAAGTAGGACAATTCTTCAATGTATGCCACACAATTCCTTTGCTGAGAATTCAAGCGGCCTATAAAGTTTGACAGCAAAAGCAAAAAGGACTAATTTGTTCTCGGAAACTCTCCGCCTCTGCCTTCTCTCAAGTGTGCACCAGAATGTTACGTAATCCAGATGGGTTAATGCGCAAGTCAGGCCCTGAAGAAATTAATTTGTAACTACATACGACGATCTTGAATTGTATGTAAGGCAAACCGCATTCATTCCACGGGACATAAAAAGCCGCACTTGTCTTTATTATTCTTGATCTCTAAACTTTACTGACACTTCACATTCAAGGATTGACTACAGTATCTTGCAAAAGTAACCGACCCAACTTTGACTCATGAAAAGGTCATCTTTCATCTGTAGACCTAGGAAGAAACTCGTGAGAACACCACTAATTATATTTGGTATTGTCTGATGAGTTGATGCCGTATCAGAAAATTTTCAGCTTTTCGGGCGACAAGTTATACGACACTACTCTCTTTGACTTGGATCCAGGGGGGGGGGGCTAGGAGTATTGAAATTGTGAACTCTTCACAGAGCATACATACTAATGACCTGAAGCTTGTTACAGGTAATTTCTTTACCAAATTTTCGAATCGGATTTTGCATTGACGCATGAAAGTTGTCATTCCTCTAAATGAACAACGTGGCATGTATAAGTTCTCATATATTTGATCCATAAAGAAACCTGACCCATTGAACGAGCTAATTCTGAGTGACATCTGTACACCAGCGTAACCTTTGGGGCATGCCCCCCTCGGTTCTCGTTACATCTTGATACATTTCATTCGGTAGTGTAATAAAAGTTTGTAAATTTGTCCTTACTGAAACTGAAACTGACCCCAGTTTAAAATTCTAATGACTTGAACTGACAAGCTTTGTTCAATCTCCCAGCATGTGTGTGTTCTTTTTTGGAGTGGTGCATCCTTGGTCCGACATATATCTCTAACATATCCTCGCCACCTTTCCACACCCATAACCGAAAACCAACTTTCAGATGGCAATTCGGAGCTTAAAAGACTCAAAAAGAGATCTTTATTATGGTGGTGATTGGGGAGGAGGTGCTCGTTGGGCCTTTTTTGCGATTTTTATCGTGTTGATTATTATTGTTTTTTTCGGAACCTTAAAAGTCAATAGGGCAAGAAGCAGACAAGGGATTCAACCACTATATGGAACCCGGTGGATGACACCACCATCCTATTTACAATCGCAAGGTCAATATAATCAGCCAACTAGGCGGGACCCTGATATGCCAAATGCTTATGTTCCAATCTACACAGAGAGAGCAAACGACAACGATATGGGTTACTACGACAACAACGGAACTTTCTACCCGAACCCGAATGCTAAAGGGCCATTGATGCCCGAGCCTGCTCACCAGAGGTCCTCATCAAATGCCGATGGTATCCCCCTTAATGACTACAATCAAACTGGGCGATCAGTGCCTGATACTATTTCTGATGAATATGATGACATGTTTAGGCGTCCCCTGGGACCCCCGCCACCGAGAGCGGGCGAATCAACGTACCAAAGGCCATCCTCACCGCCACAAACACAGCGCAATATCTGATCCATGTGAAACTCGTACCTGGACTATGCATGAGAAAGAGCAAGCAAGTGATTATTCCATGCATACTGCTGCCCGAGAATGAGGAGGTGACTTCAGCCGTCAAGGTAAGAGCTTCAAATGAAATTGCAGACAGATTTGCGCGCAGGGCTCAAGTATACTTTCTCAGTCGCAGAATTCATAAGGGGGCTGAGTTTATTCGGCTCGGAAATTACTTTGACCAGAACTAGATAAAAATTAATGTAAAGCATAACTCAAAGCAAATTATATTGAAGGACGTGTAGTGCGAACACAAGCGAGTGCCACAATTGAGTTGACTTTAAAACGCACGGGAGGTCCACCAGCAATGACCATGCACGAGTTATGTGCAAAAAAAGACCATTCTCGGCATGTGACTGCAAGGGAACGTTTGTTTTGCGATTGCTCTGCTCCTGCAATCTCAAAAAAGACATAAATCGGCTCTCGATCCACACACAACGAACTATTGATTTTAGAGACAATGGCTTCTCAATCTACAGATACTACTTCTTCGTCAGTATCGCAGTGGTTGTCGGTACTTATTCCAGCGTTGATATTGGCAGCGGTTTACACGCTGATTTTCCTTGCTTTCAGGAAAAGACAACCTAGAGTTTATGAACCACGTAACACAGTCAAGTATGTTCCTGAAGATTTAAGACCTCACGAGAGTAAACCGGGAGCTTTTGCGTGGATAACAGGATTATTGAAGATGCCTCAGCTGTACCTTCTCCAGCAAACCGGTCCTGATGGGTACTTTTTTCTTCGGTTTTTGTTTGAATTTGCGTTCATTTGTCTCATTGGCTGCATCATCATCTGGCCAATTCTCTTTCCAATTGATGCCACCGACTCGAATGGTCTCCAGCAATTAGACATGTTAACTATCGGAAACGTGAAGAACAAGTGGAGATATCTAGCTCATGTGTTTGTATCATGGCTTTTCTTTGGGTTTGCAATTTTTGTCATCTATCGTGAGTTGGTCTTTTATACTACCTTCAGGCATGCCTTGCAAACCACTCCATTGTACGACTCTTTACTTTCTTCAAGAACTTTACTTTTGACAGAACTACCTGAAAAAGCTTTGGAAGAAGATGAGTTGAGAAGCGCATTTCCCACTGCTACGAACATTTGGTATGCTCGTGAGTACAAGGAATTGACAGACCTTGTCAAAGAAAGAACGAAGCTAGCAAAGAAGTATGAGAGCAGCTTAAGTGGTGCATTGACCAAGGCAGTGAAGGTACGCAATAAGTGCTTGAAGAAGGATCAACCTGTCCCGCTGCCTTCTGATGATTTGAATAAGTATTTGAAAGATGGGAAAAAGAGACCAACACACCGTTTGAAGTTCCTCATCGGAAAGAAAGTTGACACTTTAGAGTATGGTGTGGAAAGATTGGGAGAACTCAACCGAGAAATAAAGAAGAAGCAATTGGAACATAATTCTAATACTCAGTTGCCATCTGTCTTTATGGAGTTTCCAACACAGTTGGAGGTACAGAAAGCTTACCAAGCAATTCCATTTAGCACTGACCTTAAGAAGTGCAAGAGATACACTGGATTGGCTCCTGACGATATTGTCTGGGAAAATCTTTCCCTTACCCCTGCGAAGAGAAGAGTCAAAAAGTTTATTGCATCTACTGTATTGACTTTGATGATTATCTTTTGGGCCATTCCTGTGGCAGTTGTGGGTGCTATTTCGAATATCAACTTTATTACCGAAAAGCTCACCTTTCTCAAGTTTATTAACAATATGCCAAAGCAATTGATGGGTATAATCACTGGTCTTTTACCCGTTGTTGCTTTGGCCGTCTTGATGTCTTTGGTGCCCCCCTTTATCAAGAAAATGGGTAAAATTAGCGGTGCTTTGACCATTCAGGAAGTTAACAGATATTGCCAGAATTGGTACTATGCTTTCCAGGCTGTGAACTCTTTTGTGGTCATCACAATCGCTTCGGCATCCGTCAGTTCTATCCAAACTATCATTGAGGACCCATCTTCAGCCCTTAAGTTGCTCGCAACGAACATTCCAAAAGCTTCGAATTTCTACATTTCTTATATTTGTGCTGTTGGTTTGGCAACTGCATCTTCTGCTATTGCCAATGTGGTTGGCTTGATTTTGGCTCAATTTTTGGGTAGAATCTTAGATAAAACTCCAAGAGCAAAATGGAACCGCTACATCACATTGGGACAACCTGACTTCGCTACCTTGTACCCTGGCTTTCAATTTCTTGCTTTAATTGCCTTCGCATACTCGATCATCGCTCCTTTGATTTTGAGTTTCGCTTCTATCGCTCTTTTTTTGATCCTTGGGGCATTCTTGTACAACATGGTATATGTTATGCAACCAAATAAGAATGATGCACGTGGAAGAAACTATCCTCTTGCATTGTTCCAATTCTTCGTTGCCTTGTATTTGTCTGAAGTGACTTTGTTGGCATTTTTCGTCTTCGGCAAGAATTGGGCCTGTGTTGCGCTTGAAGCGTTCTGGATTTTTGTGACTGTATCGAGTCATTTATACATGAAGTGGAAATTCATTCCATTGTTGGAAACTGTTCCAATTTCGGCCCTTAAGTATGGTGCGGGTGACCATACTTTCCAGTACCCTATGTACGATCAAGGATTCAAGGAGATCAAAACCGAGGGCAAGAACTATTGGGAAGGGGGAAACCAGCTTGGCTTGGTTGGTTCACATATTGACCAGGTCTTGCAAGACACCAGGGTTGATGATTCTGATGTGAACACAGGAATTGGTTCCAACGAAAAGTACACTGATTCGAAATCGGAGGTGCCACATGCAGAAGTAAGCAAAAAAGCGAAAACTACCTGTGTTGGTATCCTATCTAGATTTTTCAAGCCAAAGTTGAATACCTTCGACATGGTTCGGGATTCTATGCCAGCGTCGTACTTCAATTACATTGAGTACAACCCGGATTTTGTTAAGACTGCTTACAGCGATCCAGCAGTCAATGATGTCGAGCCTCATATTTGGATACCAAAGGATGACTTAGGTTTGTCCGAAATTGAAAAGAATAAGGCAATCGAGAATGGCGTTGACTGTTCTGATGCAGATGCTGGGTTTGACGAGAAGGGAAGCCTGGTATACTATGGTCCCCCTCCTGCGTATGAGGAGGCTCTCAGAGTTTGAGATTACCTTGGATATTGATGTGACAGTACGGGTCCATCGGGAGCTGATTTTTATTTTGTATTAGTTTTAATCATTTTAATGTTCTATGATAGGTGCTTGTTTAATCACTTTTCACTTTTCAACGCTTCTCAATTCTCTTCACGTGTCCAAATCAAACTCTCATCTCTTCACCTCTCTTTCATTTACCCCAAATTACAGCTTCGTACACAATGAAAATGCTACTAATTGTAGCACTACAACATGCCCAAGATTAATCGTAAAGTTCAATCAAAAAAACTTTACACAGATAGGTGACACTTTATACATAAACTTTTTTATTACTTTTTCTCTTGTATTACACTTATATACTCCAATTTAGTAAATGGCGGAATGGAAATGCTATCTCTGGAAATTGGAGTCGACAAAATCTTTGTTGGTTTCTCCTTTATGCTCCAAGTTAGAAGTCTTGATTACTGTTGCACCGTCTTCGTAGCCGAATGTTCCAGTCCAGCCGTTCTCAATCAAGTAATTCTTGAATTTAACGTCTTCTAACATTAAATCATCATCATTTAGCTGCGGTATCAAGAGCAATGCAGCAAGTACACCAAGCAAACCACAAATGGCAGCAATAATGAACGTCCATTTCTCACCTAGGTGCAATTGAATCGGAGTGAAGACTTTTGTTCCCACGACAGCACCAACCTTTCCAATAGCAGCAGAAATTCCATAACATGTGCCTCTTATTGGAGTGGCGAATGATTCAGAGGATACCAAGCCCATCATATCTCCTGGACCCAAATTTCCAGTTGACAACATCAAACCGTAGAAGACGATAAATAATGCAGTAATATTTTTGATTTTATCAAATGAACAACCGATTATTAGTCCAAAGACAATGTAACCGGAAAAACCAAGTGCCAAAGTATTCCTGCGGCCTATACGGTCACAAAGGTATGCTCCGACGATGACACCTGGGATGGCAATTACACCAAGCAACAAGTTCCATTCGGCGACCTTTTCCAAATTTTTCTTGTCCGGCCCTTTGAGGACGGATGAAATAATGGTGCCTGCAAAAATTCCATTTGGGAAGACGACAAAATCGTATAAAAACCAGCAGCCACAAGTTCCCAATAATCTTTTCCAATAGTACTTGATAGCCAACCAGTATGGAACATTCTTTCTAATAGCCGATTTCTTGAACAATTCAGAGGTGGCCATTCTGTACCTGAAGTAGAAAACGGAGAGGGGCCAGAATGCTCCTATTGCAAACAATGTTCTCCACAAGGCATTCGTTGCACCTGTAATTTGAAAAACAATCAAAAATATAATTAAAGCAAAGGGTCCACCAAAGGATAGTGGTAAATTGGTAACAAGGCAAAAAACACCGCCTCTCCTGCGAACTGTTTCATTCGCAGCCTCATTTGCAGACACAGAGCACGATGGATACTCAGCACCTATTCCAAAGCCAGTGACACCCCTGAAGATAATGAGCATCCAGAACATACCCTGAACGGATAAACCATGAGAAGCAGCACACATGATTGTTCCAAAGACTAAGAAGCAAGTTGCAACAACAATAGATTGCTTACGATTAAGTCTATCAGACAAGACTCCGATTATGACTTGACCGAATATTGTACCAACTAGTGATGCATTGGATACATTGGTCTTCATGTCTGCAGTATATTCCGAAGGGTACAACTTAGTAAATACAAGGTTGACCATTGTCATGACATTATTCTGGTAACCATCTGAGATCAATGCAAAACCAGCACAAACAATAGTAAGAATGTCAGCCAACCTTCTCTTTCCAATTCTCGCTCTTCTTTCTGTTTCAGGGTAATCAAAAGTTTCCTGATGAACATCCTCGACATCAATTTTCTTGATGTGATCCTTCGTCGTATGGGCGTCCATGACAATCACTAGTAATTCGAAATTGAAGCGAAGTATCTGATAGCGAAATAATAAGAATTATTATGATATGCGAAACGACCCTATTTATGATAAGATCGCATACTAATTACCTTAATTGCATGAGCAAGGAGAAATTACCTAGAATAGTAGGATGTACTATGCTTGGACAAAAACTGGTCCGATGTTCTTACGTGCAAAGCTGACATCGTGACCCACGTGCTTAAAGAGCTCCAGGAAATTAATGCGGTAACTTTCTCATGCATCTGCTTAATAAAAATCGAATATTAAGGCGGCATTAACTGTCGGTGTAGAGCCTGCGCAATCCGTGGTCGGTATCCAAACCAAATTGTTGCCAAGGCAAAAATTGACTTTGGCAGGTTTCAGACAGGATTCATATGCCGGAAAGCTTCTCTTTCGTGTGGGTTGGCTAGAGCTTTGAAAATAAAAACCAAGTCAATCAACACACCTGTTGCTTTCACATTGAAAAAGGCATTCCGTTGAAACAAGATAGATGACACTATCAAGTTTTTTTTGCGGTGGTGACCCCTTGAAACCAAATGGAGCCGTGTTACGGGGCTCATGTCTTTGACAAGAAACGTGCGTGGTGCAGCCATTCCACGTTTACTTATCTACAGATTCTCTTGACAAACTTTATGGGCGCCAAATACTTTACCGAAAATGCCTCAAACATCCGTCTGCTCATCAGGTGAAAGGGCCCAGAGTACTTCACGCAACCATCACTCGGTCGAAACACCGATTCAATGACGTTGCGAAGACTAACAGCATTTCTCATGTTCTAACATGTTTTTATTTTTCATATTTTTCCTCGGTGTTGCGTTGTTTGCAAGCAGCTGTGGACTAATATATGCACTCAACATTGACAATCCCGCATAGGATCCCCCTGACATTAGGGATGACAGGAATGGGTGTTCCGGGTCAGTGATTTGCTCTATCAGGTCTGCGATGCCGTGTTGTGCAGCGGGAATACATTTCGGCGTTTCAAGGATACAATTTAGTGTTGCAATGGGATGGACAACTCGGTATTGTTCTATATGTGAAGGAGGATTCGCAGTTGAAAGAAATCAATCGACTCGACTTATTATAAGAGCCGCCTCTCCTAACTTCTGGAAGAGGAAGCAAATAAGGGAAGTGAACCGTGTTCATCAAGTATGATGTGATAATTCTGGAAACTCGATTGAATGATTCGATGAAGGCACATCTGACATTGGGACGTAGATACTGTCAAGGTTTAAAATATTCAGGAAGATACGTAATATTGAAAAAGTGACATCAGTTTCCAAGCTAAAAAATATTTCTGCTGTTAACAGGCTGATACGAGATGGATGGGGGATGGAGTGGTAGCTTCTTCTTCGCAGTAGACTTGAAATGTCGTAAGGGCTGACGCTTGTGTCATTTCTCTATTTGAGTAGAACGTCGGCTCTATCTGTATCAGCAACGTAATGGATTGAACTTTCAGATCTGAGCGGAATAGACCACAGAAATTGTGTTTCTCTAAAATGAGCTTCTCATTTCTGGGGTTAGAGTGTTGAGCTCAGCACAATAAAGTTACTTTCTTTATAGGGACGATCTGAGGCACTAAGGAAATCACTCGAAAAGTTAATACTTATGAAAATTTCTTACGAGTTCTGAAATAATCAACATTTTAAAGATCTCATCACAGCCTTCTAAGTTGTCTTCAGTAACCGAAAAATCCAGCCTTCCACTATTTGTCACGTGCGGGGTTGAAAGTGGTCATATCTGCATGAACTGGATCTGACTCACACGTTGAACTTAAATATTCGAAATTAGTTAATCCGAGCAGATTTTTTCAAAAAAATTTCAATAATCGAAATGCCCATGCTCAAAGATCCTTCTGTCAAGTACAGTGCATTCCCTCCTATCAATCTTCCGAATCGTCAGTGGCCCTCAAGGACCCTTATGAGGGCCCCAAGATGGTTATCTACGGACTTGAGGGATGGAAACCAGTCTCTTCCTGACCCAATGTCTTATGATGAAAAGAAGGCTTATTTCCATAAACTTGTGGATGTTGGCTATAAAGAGATTGAGGTTTCATTTCCATCTGCTTCTCAAGTTGACTTCGACTTTACAAGATACGCAATTGCAAATGCTCCCGACGATGTAAGAATTCAAGTCTTGTCACCTTGCAGAGAGGAACTCATCAAGAGAACGGTGAAATCCTTAGCTGGCGCCAAGAAAGCTACCGTGCACATTTATTTGGCCACGTCAGATTGTTTTAGGAATGTGGTGTTCGGTTTAACGAAAGAGCAAAGCAAAGCTCTTGCAGTGAAATGTACAGCACTTGTGAGATCTCTTACTAAAGATGCCGATTCAGAAGGCGGAACTGATTGGGCTTTTGAGTTCTCTCCAGAGACGTTCTCCGACACTGACGTAGACTATGCTGTTGAGGTCTGCGAGGCAGTCAAAGCTGCCTGGGAACCTTCAGTTGAAAATCCTATCATCTTCAACTTGCCTGCAACCGTTGAGATGGCCACTCCAAACGTTTATGCGGATCAAATCGAGTACTTTGCTACTCACATTACTGAGAGAGAGAAGGTTTGCATTTCTCTTCATCCACACAATGACAGAGGATGCGCTGTCGCTGCTGCTGAGTTGGGACAGCTTGCTGGCGCGGATAGAATAGAGGGATGTCTCTTCGGAAATGGTGAAAGAACCGGAAACGTGGACTTAGTGACCTTAGGACTCAATCTTTATTCGCAGGGTGTCTCTCCTAATATTGACTTCTCGAATTTGAATGAGCTCATTGATATCGTTGAAAGGTGCAACAAAATTCCTGTGCCTGCCAGAGCTCCTTATGGTGGTTCACTTGTTGTCTGTGCCTTTTCGGGCTCTCATCAAGATGCCATCAAGAAAGGTTTCAATTCCTACGAAGAGCAGTTGCGTTCTTCCAACAACAACAATATCAAGTGGAAGTTGCCATACTTGCCTATTGACCCTGCCGATATCGGTAGGACATACGAAGCTATCATACGTATCAATTCTCAGTCTGGTAAGGGCGGTTCAGCTTGGGTGATTTTAAGAAATCTTGAATTGGATCTTCCCAAGGGTTTGCAAATTGCCTTCTCCAAATTGGTTCAAAAAGAGGCTGAAATTAAGGGCCAAGAATTGACCAACAATGAACTTTGTGATCTATTCAAGGCCAGCTATTTTATTGACTACGAAGAAGGTGATACTAACGACCACTACTACAAATTGAATGACTACTCTATTACCAATTCGAAGGGAGGTGTTAGAAGTATCATCGCTGAGGTTGAGGTTAATGGGGAGCCAACGAAATGGACCGGTGAAGGAAACGGCCCCATTTCTGCTTTCACCAACGCTATTTTCTCCGGTCTTGGGTTTTCACTTGTTGTGAAACACTACCATGAACACACGCTCGGTACTGATTCTAAGTCCAGGGCCGTGACGTACATCGAGGCAGAACTTGAGAATGGACTAACCAAATGGGGTGTCGGCATTCACGAAGACGTATCTCAAGCTTCATTCTTGTCATTGACCTCCATTTTGAACTCTATTCATAGAGAAGTAATTTAGGTTAGCGTTTACCTTATTAGAAGGTTGACCTTATACGATTGTATCAATACTGCATACACCCACAAGCTTATCGTTCACAGAAAAATGGTTTCAATCCCGAACTGTAATAGAAAATAGTATGACTTCTGAACTGTTAGACGTTGCTGGGACCTACAAGCAAATTGCAGATGCTGAAAAGCAGGCTCTGGCACTCGAAAAGATGCTTGACGACCTAGATACCAAGATGGATTCTATCTTAGATCAAATCAAACAGAATGACGAAGAGAGAAGAGAGCAGTTACTGGATCCCTCTTCCGGTAACATACAAGACAATACGAATGAGCCTTAGATTTGAGGACTGTGACAATCTATTCCATTGTGCGATTGAGTTCTAACTTATTGATAAATTCTGGTTCTGAAGATAATATGAACGGATTGACAGGATGCCTTGGATTGATGAACATGATATGTTCTCCGTTACTCCTTTCATCTTGAAGTTCCTTGATTATCACTTTCGCAGGTAAACCACCATCAAGCCACCACTTTGAGGACTCCGAACTTGGAGGTGGCATGATGTTGTCTCTGATGTCATCGACGAAGCAGTTCACATCGTTAGCAGTTATGAGAATGTTGATATCACCGACAACTCGTTTATAGTTATCATAAATATCCGACAAGATTGATTTCTTAGCAACCTCGTTTATCATCATTACTGAAGCAGTAAAGATTGCATAAACGGGGCGATGATCGGAGAAGATAACTTTATCTGCACTGTTGTAAACCTCCTGTCTCAAGATCTTGCCTTTAGACATACTGAGCACCCGGTCTGTCCATGCGGGAATTCTTTGTTTCTCAGACGTATCATAAACGTTGCTGTTGTTGTCGAATTTGTAAGTTGGAGCAAATGTGATCTCCATCTCACCAAAAAATGGAAAAGTTTCTCCGTCTGCCATTTGCTTGTTTAACTGGTCATATTCGAACAATTTCTGATATCGCTTGGTTTCAATCAATGCCTTTACCTGATCATTCTGCAAAGCAATTCTATAATTGAAATCTCCCATCCATATTACTGCATCATGATCCTTGATTTTCTTGTGCTTAGAGAATCTAATCCCCTTTGCAATCGCTTTGTAATTTTGGTGTCTTTCATCAACATTATTCAATCCGGCAGCCAAATGCGAGCACACAAAGCAAACCAGAGTTTCGGAGTAATTGAAGCTGATGGCAATACCTCCTTTATTTGCGCTGATTCCTCCAAGACCGGTTTTCTTGACAGAACCCTCAATGTTTGTGATGTTTCCCATCTGAGACTCCTTTATGAGAAGCACCAAGGCCAATCCTCCCATTTGCCAACTCCATAGAGGTAGATATTTCTCCTTTCCATGCTCATCTAGTAACGATTTGATTTGATGCTCCCATTTATCTAGGTTATCAGACTTAACATTGATCATTTTTCCGGGTGTCAACTCCACAATCTCTTCGAATCCAACACATACTAAATCATAATCTTGATTCACGTTGTCCTCCGAGGAAAACAACCACTCTTTCAAAATTGGATCAGAACTGACTGTACCATTGACATTGAAAGTCGAAGCAAAGATACGAATGTCTTTCTGATACGAATACTCGCCTGCTCTCTTATTAAGCTCACGCCCCACATATTGGTGAAAAGGATTGTAAATTCTAACGCCGTCCTGGTCTTGTAGGCGACCTAATAATTTGAGCATTGCAATTTCACTTGGTTTAACATCTCCGACAACGTTGAGGTATTTCCGAGTCATTTGCTGTTTTAGAGAGTTCTTCGAAATGCTGGAAGATTGAATCTTAGATGTGTTTGACAGAAAATTCGTTGCCAACTTTTTCAATGTGTCATCATTCTCCGCCCAAAGTTGGGAATGCCTCACGTGGAGATCATGATTTCGTTGGATACCCATGTCTCTTAGAGCTAAATCAATGACCTCTTGACTAACGATCTTCGAGACAAAGTTTGCCTTCGTCAAGCAATCAAAGGAATTCACACGAAACACTCCAAGCTGACGGCCAATGTAAGAAAGTCTCTTAAGATCGAAGAACATAGCGCCAAAATCTAACATTGTATCTGCGAGTGGCAGAACAATATCCACAGGATTTGATCCGCTGTAGCCAATCCGTTTCATGTATGCTGTCGATATAGGAAGGTCAGTATATGTTAGACGATAGTTATTTAAAGGCGCGGTTGCCTCTCGTATTTCTAACTCTTGGGCCTGTTCCGGCTCTTGTACTTGATCCAATTCTTTTTCTCGTGATTGAATCAATGTTTGCAAATGCTCCTTGAAATTATGATTTAGCTGTCCTTTGTAGGTATCTTCGTCTTGCAGCAAACAATTCACAATATGAATATCCCCGAAGTGTTGGCCCAATGTATCGAAGTGAAGGTTGAAGGCATGTTGAGATGCTTCAAAAGATCTTGTAAAAAGAATCTTCTTATTCCTTTTCGAAGACATGATGTTCTTCTTCGAAAACCTGTTTTGGAGTTCCCAGAAACTTGGCACGTTTCCACGAATGATAATATATGAAAAACAGAACTGTTCAGTGTAAACGATGACTTCACTTTCTAAGAAGTTGGACACATTTCCCCTATCATCACATCCCCACTCTCCAAATAAACTACCGCTCTTATTGCAAGATTGCTTAGAAACCAATGTCAAGAGGGCAGCCAGTTCGTCCGATAGCTTAACATTGACAGATTTTGCATAGCCACGTGTAATCACTGTTAAGAAACCTGCTCTGTCAAACTGTTCTCGTTCATAATTAGATAGTCTTCCCCGAAGATCAAGGAAGTCAGAGACCATGTAAACGTTCCAACAAAATCTTTGGGAATACGATCTATCGATGGAAATGCTGGACATGATTGGCGGGAAACCTCTTTCTTGTAAGTTTGTAGTTATATCAAATTCTTTGGAAAAGTAGAAATTGCCCAGGGACAATAGTCTCTTCACTGATCCAGCGGGGTAGCCTGTTGATGAAGGGTCTGAATCTTCACTGGCAGGTGTTGAATCCTCCTCATTTCTATTAATCCAAGAGTCGAACTGGTCATTATTGAGGCAATAGAAATCGACATCATTGATCATGTGAATTGTCTCTCCGACTCTGGGAGAAGCAACCTTTGTAGACCTAGTGATGAAACCATGGTGAATATTTCCTTTCACGTTCAAAAAGCCAATAAATCCTATCAACAGCTTGTTGTTTCTTGCCTTATTAGGCGTTATATCTGTGAATCCTGAAAGATTAATGAGCTCTGTTCTTATGAATTCCACAATGACCTTGTTATTTCCATGCTGCGTGCTGTTCAGTTCTTTACCATGGTAATTATGAGACTCATGTCGATGTGAGTGTTCGTGCAGCTTATATATTGGATTGGGATGCCGAATAATCAAGGAGTATGAAGTATCCACGACAATAAATGTTCGTGGCCTCTCTTTGAGGAATAACTTCATTGTTGTGTTAGTTGAATATGTGCGTATTCAAGCAGCGTGCGAATTAAGTACCAGAAATCGACTACAACGCGACATTACATAACGGGAATCAAGACAGCAAGATCCATAGACCGCTAATTACAAAAATTTTACTCTGAGCATATTTTCGAATACGACGTCTATTGAAAGTTAGGCGTTTGAATCCCGAATAGACAGCAGTTACCATCACAACATTAGTATGCCTTTCTTGTCTTTGCTTTATTTTGTGTCACTTGGTGATGAGAAGGAACCCATGCTGGATCGAAGCCAGAAGTAGAGCCCGAGCTTGCAGTTAATTTCTTGTTAGTTGGAGCGGCTCCCTTGAAGTAGGACTGAAAATATGAAGGGTACAAGAGATATCCTACTACACCAATTAGAGCGACAAATATAATCTCCAAGAACACCAACTGAGGATTGAAAAACGAGACGGGCACTTCCTTAATAACGACCAACTGTGCTCTGGCCTGAATGACCTTCAATTCATCTTTGAATGCCACATAGACCTGTGGAGCCAAGAAGTAGTTTCCAGGAAGGAAATCCAAGTTGATTTGCTGACCAACAGTTGCACTTTTTCCAGGCTCGATCACGACCGGCCCAACAGAGTTGGATGTCAAGTTGACCATATATTCGCCGGTAATTGGATCACGGAAAGAACCACCGAGTCCGACAACGGTGAGGTCTGTGTCCTCCTGGTTTGTGACGGTGTGACGAACATTGATCTGCTCTCCTTGCCACATCTCAACAACCTCAGATTGCTCAACATCAGGATACTCTAAAATGAAATAGTCGAGCTCGAAGTTGGCAAGCTCATTGTCCGATTTAGCACTGCCAAAGTATTCAGCTTTTTGTTGGTCAATGCTTTTCTCCTCTTCAGCATCGACACAGAAGACAGTTTTAGCTGTCGCTAACAAAGCCAAAGCGAAAATTGAGATCTTCATCTTGTAATGGTAGCTGGTGTGGCCGACTAACTTACGTGTTCCTCCAATTGGTATGGGATCACGTGATTTTCACACCTCGACCTTCGGATATTCGATCAATTGGCGACGTCAGGTTTCGCCAAGGACATACTATCTATAAAACTTCGATATGAAATCTCTTGAATTGGATTCTTTCTAAAGAAGTGTAAGATAAAACTTCTTGCGGCCCAATTTGCACGTACTGAACACAAGTACACTTTGATAAGCTATTCGGACAAGTGGAAGAAAACTGTCTGAGCCCAATTGAGGGAGCGTATTCTTGAGAATGCTTGTCTCGTTCAATGAACTATTTTTTAACGTCTTATCTATTTTGCTAGAGTCGCCTTTGCCAGTACACATAGTTGACGGACTAGAGATGTACGGATGTGAAAGTGCAGTTTTATTCAAGATTCTCCTGTACTGCGTTTGGAAATCAACCATTTAGAGGAACCTAAACTCCCAAAGCTTTGCTTTAAATCTTTCTGGAAATGTTTTGTCCACTTCATAAGCGACGGTGGGCTTTTCGGCTACTGAAAAGAGCATTTCATCTAGAAAAGGCTGCTGGATGCGTACAAAAGCTTTCACTTCGGCGAACTTTGGTATCCCCAGAGCTGAGGTTGTTCATGAAGATGCTTCGGAGCCCTAGTCATGTCATGTTTGTTGCTTCTAACGTTGCGCTTCTTGTTCATCTCCTGTTCTATAGTACTGTGGTGAGAAAACTGAGAATGGAAGAGTTTATGTCCCACATGAATGATTTAGAAAACTACGAAGATTTGATAAGAGACTTGGACCAACAAAATGAGGAAGTTCAGAAGCAGATCACCATTTTGAAGCAATTGCAACAAAAGGATCTGGATCATTTTGATTCAAATCAGCATCAACTCGAACCTTCGAAACGAACACAATCAACCACTGCATTAAATGAAAATCGTCATCTCCATCATTCCCATGCAAACAATTTTCTCAAGCAGAGAAAATTCTTTGCTAGTACGTTTAATGAAAAAGGAGCTATCGCAAAGCTCTTCCAATGCAACTCAAGTTCTCAATCTGATGATTCGTCTTTCAAAGGTTCTCTGGGTTCTCCAACATTTTCTGATCCTATTCTGAATCCACTTATGGCTTTATCTCACCAGTTCATCAAGGCTTTTTTAGTGGAGATGAATTTGCGGACTTCTTTTGGTGATAAAGACTGTCAAAGAAGAATTGCAAGGGATTCATTTCTCCTACATGATGACCTTTTTGCATACATGAATCACGACTCGGATAAGGAAGAGCTTTTGGCAAAACTATTTGCAATGAGAAAGGATTTCAGATGTAAATCGAACTCGGAGCTACTGTTACAACAGCTTGATTCAACAGCAAGCGATAATTTATTCGATGATTTCGGGCAATCGGAGGACTTCAAAATCAGGGGTTCGAGACGATATGATATCTTTCAGCATGTATCAGGTCGATGGCTTAATTACGAGCACTCGGATACATTCAACTCCGTCCAGGCACTCTCACCTCCAAAGTTTGGTAGCAACGTCGTCAACAGCGATGAATACATCAACAAATTTGATCAGATCTTCTCAGCATATGAACTGTCGAAGGCGCCGCTTCGCGAATTCAACCTTCTACTTCTGCTAGCGAAGGCACTTGCAGCTGGTGGACAATGCATTCCAACCTTTTCCGTCTTTGGCTTCTTACTTGACAGACTAGGAAGAAATGGTTTGTACAATTATCAGTCTATGGTCTATGACGTTCTTCCAGACTTTCGATATTATGAGACTGCTTTTGCCGATTCATCCCGAGGGAATGAATATGCTTTCAGAAAGTATTTTCACTTTGCACACCTCATAGGAAGCGATCCAGATATGTTGGCCAGTTTGATCGAGTATCAGATTCCGAGAAAGAACATCATAACTTTCAAGCTGTTGCTTCAATATTTTGAGCCTTTAGCTCCATCAAGTCCTCATTCTATTCCATCACTTCCGAGCTTCATGCGGTCACATTTTGCAAACTCTGTAGAAGCGTTTGACATGAATCAAGAAGTGCTGATTGATCTAGACACCGTTGGCCGAGCTTTAAATGGCTGCGTTCAGTTAAGAGAGTATTCCGCTCTAGATACGATCCTCAACAAGCTCTTCTTGAATCTGATGCAGACAAATGATGGTGTGAGGGTTGTATTAAACAGCATCAAGGATGAGAGTGCCCTTCTTTGCAAAAGTATTCCGTCATTAGCACCGTCTGTACTCTTTACGGAAAATATTCTACTACTGTTGGCTCAGGCCTACACTGATATAAGAGACAGTCGTCGATCGAAGTGGTTAATCCCTCATATTGATGCATATTTAAGGACGCATGAAAGCGAGAAACTAGCGAGTTTCTTGCCTTTATTGCGTGCGCTTATCGTGAGCACTTCCATCAAGAATGCTTCGGAAACCAATGCTGTCAAGAATAGAAAAACGATTCCAATCAGTCTGTCGAAAGATTATGATCTTAAGTCTCAACTGACGGTCTCAGTGATGGCATAGTAGGTCTGAGGATTTTGCGGCCAGTTCTATGTTTTACGATATATAGTACATACAGGAAAAAAGTATGCGATGAGCATATTGTAAGGTACTACAAGATTTTAGACGACCATCAACGATCTGGATTAAAAAACCAGAATGAAGTTCTTAACTACTAACTTTGTGAAGTGTCCCATCAAGACCTGTGACCTGTCTGTGGCTTCTTTTCCACTACAATACTCGGAATGCCAACTTGTTCAAGAAGAACAGGAATTCAACCCAGAGTTCATTGTGCATATGTTGGAAAGGTTGGACTGGGATGCTGTTGTTCAGGTTGCTAAAAATTTGGGTAACGAGTCTCTTCCACCGTTGAAACCAGAAAGTTTGGACCCAATAATGGAAGATGATCAAGCTATTTTGAAAGACTTGCACAATTTGCTTGTGGAGACCCAGATAGTGGAAGGCAAGATGATCTGCCGTAACTGTGAACATATCTACTACGTCAAGAACTCGATTCCTAACTTTTTGTTGCCACCTCATCTTTGTTAAGTTGAAGTGCAAAAGTGTTCAAAATACTCGCTCACAATAAGTATCATTCAACGATATCGGTTCGAAAGCGTTATACATTGCACTTACTGTATAGATCCGAACGAACGCTTCAAAGATGACCTAATCGAGTGACTTGGGGGAAAGCACACGATCAGAAATGTCATGGCAAGCGTCATGAAAACACGAAACATAGCAAAAATACATAAACACTATAGCCATCTGAATCCATAAGGCAAAACAAACACGTTTTCTTTTTATTTGGAAATCATTTTTTCGGTTTTGGTTACTCTCACATCATCTGGTCGTCCACAATCCGGCAAGGAGCTTATACACCCGTACCTCTCGTGTCTTTCGGTGATATCCTTGGACGCATTAATTAAAGATCCCCATAATCCTCAACACCTTTGGGAGCAATATATCGCCTTGAGCTTTATCAATGTCGGGGGCTGGTAACAGGGAACAGGTGTTCCCAACTCGTATGACATTGAGTGTCATGAAGGGTAAATTGAAGGGTGCTCAACAAGGACATTCATTGTTGAAGAGAAAATCTGAAGCTTTGACCAAGAGATTCAGAGATATTACCCAAAGAATTGATGACGCCAAGAGAAAGATGGGACGTGTTATGCAAACTGCAGCGTTTTCTTTGGCCGAGGTTCAGTATGCTACTGGTGACAACATTTCTTATCAAGTTCAAGAAAGTGTGCAAAAGGCCAGATTTCAAGTCAAAGCTAAACAAGAGAATGTGTCGGGTGTTTATTTGCCTACATTCGATAGTCATATCAATGAGGATATCAATGACTTCAAAATGACCGGATTGGGAAGAGGGGGCCAGCAAGTCCAAAAAGCCAAATTGGTGTACACCAAGGCTGTGGAAACATTAGTTGAGTTAGCCTCTTTGCAAACTGCATTCATCATCTTGGATGAAGTTATTAAGGTGACTAACAGAAGAGTCAATGCTATTGAGCATGTGATCATACCAAGAACTGAGAACACTATCAGTTACATCAATTCTGAGTTAGACGAATTGGATAGAGAGGAGTTCTACAGATTGAAGAAGGTGCAAGAGAAGAAGCAAATCGCCGTTGCAGCAGAGGAGGAGGAGGAGCTTGCTAAGAGAAATGCTAATGCTGGTAATTCGATCGTAGAAGATGAAGAGGAGATCGACGAAGAAACCAATGAAGGTGAAGTGGATGAGACAGAGGAATCGGATGCTACTCCTGTTCCTGAGGACCCATCCTCCTCTCTGTCCACTCTGGCGAAGAAGAAAAAGAACAAGAAGAAAAAGAAGAAGAGGAGCACGAAAAGTCAACCTACCGAAAGCGAAATTGTTGAGGACGTCGATAAGTTGGCTAACCAGAGTGAAGTGTTGCAGAATGATGAAGAAGATGTTATCTTCTGATCATTTGTTGTTCATTGGTTTCTTCCTTACACATTCTTTGAGTAGAAACAATTCACACTTCAGTATCATTTACTACGAAACCCCTCTCATGTAATATGAAATTGGTCAATGGCCCTCTTAATTATAAATCCTTTTCAGTAGAATCGTGTAGTGTGGATTGTAAACCATCGAGCATCCATTTAATAGAATTTCTCGGGTTGGTTTCCCCGAACGTGATATTAATACGAAATAAAGTAGCTCACTATATGAACAGTCGCAGGCTTCTTGTGTAACAAATGCAAGTTTCCTTGCCATACTATGATCGATGTTCATATGAGGAAAGATGGCAATACAAGGATTGATAGAGATCACCCTTCTGTATTACAAAGTGGACCGAACCTGCTTAGAATGTAATCTTAATTCCTTATTTATCAAGCTTTGAAGCGTCTTATGAGAACTGGGTTTAAGCCAACGTGGTACAAAGATTTTGTTAACGGTTGGTAAAATGCTTAGGTGTCGGTCATTTGTCAAAACCTCTAGGACGGATTTACATAGGAATTAGGCACAGTAGGCTTCAGTGATCTACTGATGCTTATTTGGTCATGAATTCCTTCGAGTGATTGGAAGTCATTTGGGACCTTATTTATCGCTATCCAATTGTTCTCACTCCAATGTCCCCTTGCACTATCTCGGGAGGTCCTGGCTCTCTAGCGATAAATAGATCTTTATGTATTAACACTTCGGATCGCTATTCTATGATGGTGGATACCGTTATGAATGCCTATTGCGAGAGCCCCAATGGTTTGTCCTCTCACGCCATCAAACATGAAATTTGATTTGAGCAGCGGAGGGCGACACCAGAATTGAGCTTCCCCGAGTTAGATGACGCCTAGATGAAGCATTTGAATTATTATTATATGCTGCAGTATAGATAGTCACTATTTTTTTTTAAAATAACGTAATTAATTATGAGTCTATAGACTGGTAATTATAAAAAGTTGTTCAGATAATGGACTGATCAGCCTCTCTCACAGACTGAGCAGCCAAAGGTTTCACTAGATGTTAATTAGCTGTGGTACATTTAACCTTTTTACCTTCAGTCACTTTCAAATTTCCACCGGACTTTTTGAATTTCATTTCATTTCATCCACCACCTTTTATCTTTTTTTTTGTTTTCATGAAGATTACACATTGCATTATATTACTATTCGAGGGGGGAGGATTTTGAATCCCCCTGTGTTTTGTGGATAATAGGTGCATACCTATACTTGCACTGTATGCCCATAGTGGAAAAACGGTTGAATTGCCCGAAAGCAGTGTGATATAATACATTTACTCTGGGGGAGTTTCCTCCTAGTCTAGGCCATATATTATAGTTATCTATAATCTTGATTGGCCAAAAAAAAAGAATATAAAAAAAAAATTTTGGGTTTTTTTTTTCCGAAGTTCTTTTAACGCATATATAACTTTGAGATGTATTCTAAGGTCCTGTAACTACCTAGTTTGCTGGAATGAGATATATTTGGCCCTCATTAGATATAAACGTTTGAAAAATCTTAGAAGTCAACAATTCGGGCGTGTGGTCTAGTGGTATGATTCTCGCTTTGGGCGACTGTTCAGTAAACTGAACTGACATACAAGCATGCGAGAGGCCCTGGGTTCAATTCCCAGCTCGCCCCTATGTTTTTTGTCTCGTTTTTTTTTGCCCGGGTTGTCCTAATTTACTACCCTTGCTTTTATTCACTTTGAGGGTGAAACCACTTTTGCCTCGCTCTTAGTTGTGCCCTAACTTTCTTCTGGGCTGATTATCTAGAGAGTGGTCCCCCCCTCTTCAAAACTTTGTGGTGCGCGCTGTCAAATCTCTGATGAACGGAAGTAGAATAAGCATGTTAAAAAAAAGAAAAAAAAACATGATTTCACTCGAGTTCTTCTGAAGATATAATTAATTGTATGATAGGGCTACGACAACTGATGTGCGAAACCCCCTTTGTAATTTTCTTCCTTTCAGTTGGTAGGTGCAATTTCATGGGGTTCTCTTAACTCCCGGCCCTTTTCGGCTTTATCTTTGTGTCACATTCCTTTGACAAATAAGAGCGCACCGATTCCACCATTACATACTTTTCCCCATACATACTTATATACTGAACCAACTCCCGCGCAACTTTTCTTCAACCTCTTCAACCTTCTTTAACAATTTGAAAATGTTGAGAAGCCTCAGAAATTTCTCCACCTCCCGTGTGGCCAAGCAGGTTATTGGATCTGCGAAAGGTGAGACGGTCAATGCTACAAAGTATTTGGGCCAAAAGTATCATGTGATTGACCATGAATATGACTGTGTGGTTGTTGGTGCTGGAGGTGCTGGTCTTAGAGCTGCTTTCGGTTTGGCCGAAGCCGGTTTTAAAACTGCTTGTGTGACCAAGTTGTTCCCAACCAGATCCCATACTGTCGCTGCACAGGGTGGTATTAATGCTGCTCTCGGAAACATGCACAAGGACGATTGGCACTGGCACATGTACGACACTGTTAAGGGTTCGGATTGGTTGGGTGACCAGGATGCTATCCACTACATGACCAAGGAAGCCCCAGACTCCATTTACGAATTGGAGAACTACGGTGTCCCATTCAGTAGAAACGAAGAAGGTAGAATTTACCAGAGAGCGTTCGGTGGTCAGTCCAAGGACTACGGTAAAGGTGGCCAGGCCTACAGAACTTGTGCTGTTGCCGACAGAACCGGTCACGCGTTGTTGCACTCATTGTACGGTCAGTCTTTGAGACATGACACTCACTTTTTCATCGAGTTCTTCGCCATGGACTTGTTGATGGAGAACGGTGAGTGTGTGGGTATCATCGCTTACAATCAAGAAGATGGTACTTTGCACAGATTCAGAGCTCACAAGACTGTGCTTGCCACTGGTGGTTACGGTAGAGCCTACTTCTCTTGTACTTCTGCCCACACTTGTACTGGTGATGGTTACGCCATGGCTTCTAGAGCTGGCTTGCCATTGGAGGACTTGGAGTTCGTCCAGTTCCACCCATCTGGTATCTACGGTTCTGGATGCTTGATTACTGAGGGTGCTAGAGGTGAGGGTGGTTACTTGTTGAACTCTGAGGGTGAGCGTTTCATGGAGCGTTACGCTCCTCACGCCAAGGACTTGGCTTCTAGAGATGTCGTCTCCAGAGCCATTACCATGGAAATCAACGAAGGTAGAGGTGTTGGTCCAGAGAAGGATCACATGTACTTGCAATTATCACACATCCCAGCAGACATTTTGAAAGCTAGATTGCCAGGTATTTCTGAAACTGCTCACATTTTCGCTGGTGTTGATGTGACCAAGGAGCCTATTCCAATTTTGCCAACTGTTCACTACAACATGGGTGGTGTTCCAACCAAATATACCGGTGAAGTTATTAAGAAGAACGAAAAGGGTGAGGACGAGGTTGTTCCAGGTTTGTTGGCCTGTGGTGAGGTCGCCTGCGCTTCTGTCCACGGTGCTAACAGATTGGGTGCTAACTCCTTGTTGGACTTGGTTGTTTTTGGTAGAGCTGTTTCGCATACTATCAGAGACTCCTTGACTCCAGGAACTCCGCTCAAGCCAGTGTCTAAGGACCTTGGTTTGGAATCTATTGCTAACTTCGACAAATTGAGAAATGCTAACGGATCTAAATCTACTGCTGAGATCAGATTGGCTATGCAGAAGACCATGCAAAAGGGATGTGCCGTTTTCAGAATCCAGGAGACCTTGGACGAGTGTGTTCAAGACATCACTAAGGTTGACAAGTCTTTCTTTGATGTTAAGACCACCGACCGTTCTATGATTTGGAATTCTGACTTGGTTGAAACCTTGGAGTTGCAAAATTTGTTGACTTGTGCTACTCAAACTGCTGCTTCTGCTGCTGCCAGACCTGAGTCGAGAGGTGCTCATGCTAGAGATGATTTCCCTGAGAGAAATGATGTTGACTGGATGAAGCATACTTTGTCTTACCAGAAGGAGTTTGGTGGTCCAGTTACTTTGGACTACAGAAACGTCATTTCTCACACTTTGGACGAGAATGACTGTAAGTCTGTTCCTCCAGGAAAGCGTGTGTACTAATTGCATTAGCATAGACTATTTCGAACACGGCAGTCACGAATATTATTTATTGTGGAAGACCTCTGTCCTGTAATTGAAATAGTAAAGAAGGTTGAAGAATGATCCATTTAAATGCATACAAAGTTTAATAGTGTAAGTTCATTTGTACTGAGTAGACTATCAAGAAGTTATCAGAGAAAGTCCAAGAAGTCATTAGGATTTGCCATCAGTTGCTGCGCCGAACCTGTTGAATTTGGCGTTAATACTAAACTAGCATCAAATCCAGGAGGATAATTAACTTTTGCAGTGGCTTGGCTGGATGAACTATTAGACTGAAGAACCTGACCATGACTGGAAAACGCAGTGGGATCAGGTCGATGTCTGGCCGAGCTCCAGTCAATAGAGTTTCCGTTAGCACTGGCATCTGTTTGAATGCTACCCTGAAATTCGTCGAACTCGTCATCCTCATCACTCACGTACTTCTGTGAACGTAAATTCGATACCAAGGAACTGTTGTTCGTGTTTGTCCGAATGTTAGTCGCACCGAACGTTAAAGGAGCTTTCTGAGGCTTTAATGTCAATGGCTTTGCCTTCAGTCTTATTTCAACGCCTTTCTTCGGTGGAACTGGCTTTGGATGGTTATCCTTGGAAGGAGCCATGGGTTTGAGCAGCGGTGTTTTTGTGATTTCCTCCTTACCCCCATGACGCAACAGTGGGGTGTTAATAATAGAGTCGAAACTTGTAGAATGGGTACTAGAACCATCACTCAACGTAGCAAGTTTTCTCTCGGTAAGACTCTTCTGAATTCGACTGATGTAGCCCATAAACTCGTTGAACTCCGGCTTGCTGCATTCATTACAGCCAAAGGAAAGTCTCAAACATTGAACAAGGACTCTCTCGACCAGAACGTCCAAGTCCAACGCAATATGATCACTTTGAATCAATTGAGCGAAAAACTGAAGAACTCGGATAATTATCCGTTTATCACGACTCTTTAAGTTTTCAAGAACTGGAAGCAATTGCTCATTGACAATAACCCTGTCAATAGCTTTCATGTTTATTAACATCTGGAAAGTTATCAAAGTCTGCAACTTTGTAGATAACACAGTAGTGGTTTTGAAGACTTGACAGAGTAACGGAAAAAGCGTGTTCTTCATGTATGGGAAATCCAACGTATCAGCCACAAGTTCAAGGCTATTCAAGAACAGATCTTGTAATTGGATCTGATTTGCTTGCAGATCTACTTCCGAAGGTGCAAAAGTGAGGCACGAGTTGGCAAGTTGCTTCACGATTTCAGTGACTTGCTTCAGCTGAAGCTTCTTCAATAGCATATCCAAATTGTTTACTATAGCAAGACGAATATTGACAGATGTCTTTGACAATTTCGAAAAGGGGCTCGCGTCGGACTTTTTTGATTTGGTGACATTGAGTAGTGGCTCATAAATTCGATCTTGGAATGACAAACTTGACAAGTCCTGTCCAATCCTCAATACTACCAGTAACGATGCACTCAAAAGCTTATCGGTATCTGTGGTAAGCTTCGTGTTTGATAGCAAATTGAGTTCATTTGTGATGAGGTCCACTAATAGCGGAAGTAGCTTAGAATTTTTGAAATTTCTGGGTAGTTTGGAAAGCAAATCGTCAGTTTGCTTCAAAAGTCCCTCCAAGAAAATCAATTTGTCATCAATAGTTTTGGTAGAAAACTCGTCAATAAACCACATCATTTTGATCAAACTCCCGTTAAAATAGTCCGAATCAATAAATTGATCGACTGAAATTCTATCATTGGGGTATCTTGCAAGCAATTGGGTGATAATTAGCCATAAGCTCTCCGGAACTTGTTTGAGGAGGTAACGAAGTTCCGATGGATGGTGGTTGTAGAATTTCATTTGAAACTTGCGGAACTCTTCTTTGAAGTCAGAAGGACTGTTATTATCAAAACAATCGATCAAAAAATCACCTTTGTTGTACAAATAGAAAATTATGAGTCCTAGAGACCACATATCATTCGCCGTACCCAACTTTAGTCCAGTTGAATCAACAATCAATTCTGGAGCAGTGAAATTCATATTGAGGTTAGCAAACGGGACCACAGAGGAATTGTTCATGATGTAAAAATTCTCTCTTTCCAGCGAACTTATGTCATTCAAGTTCTGTAAGAACTTGAAGCCTGCAAGCTTCCAATCTCCCAGTGCATTTACGAACACAGATTGAGGCTGCAAGTTCAAGTGCACAATCGAACAAAAATTATGCAAAAATTGTAAGCCTTTGCTAATTTCAAGTAATCCCTTTGTAATGCTTAACTCATCCTCAGTGCTCAATTCTAAGGTGCTCAAGTTAGCTAAAACAGGTTCACTGACAAACAAGAATTTCAGTTTGGTCTCTTCCAAGACTTCAATAATGGTCAAGATTTGAGGGTGCTTCAACTTCGTCAATTCCGAGACTTCGTATTTTAGGAGCTCGTAGCACTCGCTAATTATCAATTTTGGATTCTTCGTATTCGGGGATTGTGAGCATAATCTGTTGACCAGGGACTCGAACTTCACTTTATCGAAAATGAACACTGACACAGCTTTTCCACTCAGCTTATGCTTCGCTGGATAAACGCTCCAACCATCCGTATAAAAGGACAGATTGTCAGAAACATTATAAATGCCTCTAATTCCTGTCTTAAACACGGACTTGAACATTCTGTTTGATTTTTGTTGACGGTCTGGAGAGATCGGTAAATGTAGTTACTTTTTGCCCTGTATGTAAGGGACCAAAACGCCTAATGGGAGAAATACCGATAACAGAAGGCAATATAATTAATCGAGTGCTCAAAAGACAGTTGACTCTTGAAATAGAAGAGATGTTTGTTCTTCCTTGATTTTCGTAACTGATTTTTTTTGGAAATCAGTCTTAGATTTTGTCTTTTCTTTCGGAGTATCCCGAATAATTCGCAGTCTTCGATATTTATTCCGAATACGAACAGAACACGAAAAGTGTTCTCTCTACTGAAAAATCATGCAACCTTTTAGAAGAGATTGGAAACTTATGGTTACAAGTAGAAGCTAGATACTAACATGATCTTCTATTTTTTTGAATCGGAATTTCCAAATGTAAGGTTTGATTTCCATCATTTAAATGGAAGTTTTACAACAACATCAACGATAAAGATGACCCCGAAAAAAAGAAATGCATTGAAGACAAAATATGAAAACCTTAATCATGACCGTGTGATTATGTTTATGAATAACTTTTCCGGCTATCAATTGGAAACAACTCCAAAGCCTATAACTCACGTGACTTAGAATACTCAGAGAGTTCAACTTTCCGTCATTTACTCCATCATAATGGAACTCCTCGAAGAAACATTTACCAACTCAGCAGAGAGATTGGACAGGCCTTCACAATATCTTATTCGCAAGGCGATAAGAAGGGCGAATTTCGATAATATAACCAAATCGTTGCATCTGAAAACTGTGTATGTGGGCAATCTAACTCATTTCACAACGGAAGAACAAATCCATGAATTGTTTTCAAAGTGTGGGACCATCGACCGAATAATCATGGGATTGGACAGGAACAAATTGACTCCATGTGGTTTCTGTTTTGTCATCTATAAAAGGGAAGAAGGTTCATTGAATGCTATGAAATTTCTAAAGGGTACCTACTTAGATGGTCAGAGTTTGGAGATCGACTTAGATCCCGGCTTCAGAGAAGGAAGACAATTTGGAAGAGGCGTTTATGGAGGACAAGCTAGCCAAGAACAGATGGAAGCTAACGGATACGGCCGAAGAGAAGGTGATGGTTTCAGAGGTGGTTTCAGAGGTGGATTTCGTGGAGGCAGAGGAAGAGGTAGAGGCAGAGGACCGAGAGGAGGTTTCAGGGGTCGTGGTGGTTTCCGTGGAGGATTCAGAGATACGTTTACTCCCGGTGACAGGCAATAATTATTCCATGTGCTACGTTTTCATAATCATTGTATTTATTCACAATACAAATGAGGTCTTCACAGTTTTCTGCAGTTAGTTAAGAGAAAGACCCAAAGCTTCACGTTGCGACTTCGACTCGGGATCAAAGAAAGGAATTTCAGCTAATGAAGTTACACGTGTTCCATGTCTGTAGTCGTCTGCAAAATCGTAATCGTTAATGGCATTGTGTTGGGAGATACGGTTGTCCCAGATAGCAGAAGTACCCAAGCCTTCCTTGTCCAGCGCACTTGGATATCCAAGTTCTTCTCGAAGACGCCAAACAAGTATTCGAGAATAAGCTTCGATTCTGCTTCTTGCAAGCCAACAATACGGACTGTCATCGCACGATTTACAAACAAGGATTTCCACCCAGTGGCAGGATGAGTTCTCACAATTGGGTGCTCTCTTTCGACATAGGCGGGTCCCTTGAGTGGGTTCTCTCTGTCCAAGTATGCGTGAGCAGAGCGGTAGACAGCAGTTTTACCATCCAAGAATTGTTGTAAGGCAGGCGACAACTTGTCGTAGGCAGCGTAACCAGACGACCAGGCTGTGTCACCTCCCACAGGAGGAATAGCATCCAAATGCAAATGAGTAAGACCTGCCGGTTGTTTCTCGTGCACCAAATCAGTGTGCCACTGGGAAGATGTACCTCTAGTTTTGAAAGACTCGTCAACACCAAAGTGACTGTTCAAGAATCTACGCCAGATCACAGAGATACCAGATCCCTTGGCGAACTCCTCAGATTCTCTATCAGGCAATGGAACAAATGGAGCTTGAGGGTGTCTCTCTATTTGGCCCCAGTACTCACCTAAAGCCAACTGCTCTTGCGGAGCTAATTCTTGATCTCTAAAGAACACAACGACTCTCTCAGCGGCCAATAGAGCTAATTCGTCCTTTTGTTTTTCGGTCAAATCCTTCAATTGCAAGCCCACAATTTCAGTACCAATGTGCTTAGTCAAGCTGCGCACTTCATTCGCAGCACCAAAGAGTGATTTCTTCTCCTTGTCGGCCTTCAATGCCCTTTCTTCATAAGGAAATACCTTGTTTCTAATAGCATACGCCTCATCCAAGAAACGTGGAATCTCACTTGCAGGAGGGAAAGCTGGGTAACCCTGAGAGATATCAATGCCTGCCTTCTCGAGTCTAGCACGAGTAGTTTCAGGAATCTTGTCAACCCACTCCTTCTGAGGACCGTCGATCTGCTTGGAATTGAGACGTTTGCCGAATGATAACGGCTTTAAGATTGCCAACTTGCGAATGACATCATCAATGTTTTCCTTCGAGTCTTGAGCAGCTGCTGCTGGTGCCATTTTTGTTAATTCTTAAGTTTTGTAAACTTATAGAGATTTTGGAATACGCAAAGTCACCAGCTTTTGTATCATTTAAGAGCTTACTAATTACGGACCCATAATAGATCGGGTATCGTAGAATTGTGAATAGGATTGTGGAGATTGAACTGCATGTTCGCATTGTGGCTTCTTGATACCCTTTAATGGCGCCACTCCTAATAACCAGATTACGCTCGCATAAAAATAATAGCAATAGGTGTGGCATAATTGCGGAGTTTAGAGGGTGTAAGTGGTGTTATTTCTAGCATTTCACATGCAAAATTGTATAATCTAGTAATATCGAAAGTAGTAGTGGGGACGGAAGAAGTGGAAAAAAAGTTCGTCAATTTTCCGTGATTGGTTTGAGCAGCGAAAGAGCCCATCAACCAATACACTTTTTGTGGTCATCAACTTTGAAGCTAATGATATCACAGTAGTTGTCATTATAACAGCTAGTTGTGATAGTTGTACCGTTCTTGCAGCTAGGAACGTATGGATTGAGTCTGTACAACAAGTTTGTGAACAACTGGTTAAATTCAATGTTGGTCTGATTTTTAATCTTTTGAACAACAAATTTGTCCCAGAAGGTTGCGTTCAACGGAGAAAGAGCTGGCCACTCTCCATCTGGATCATATGTGTCTCTTGGACTGTATTCATACTTCCATTGCGGCTCAGCAGAACCTCCGACCCACGTTTCGTTAAGGGGAGCATAATAATTGTAGGCGTTGATGATATTGAAGGACTCATCCTGAACCTGGTAGTATCTCCAAGATGGGTTAGCTGGGCCTAATGGAGTAATTGCTTGCGAGATCCAGGCCATGTTAACGGGCTCCAGATTGTCATCATACAACACCTTGAATTGATCTCTGTGGGTGTGACCGTAGAAAATGTTTGCAATAGTGTAAGGAGAGAATCTCTCGACAATCTTGGCAAAAATATGGGATTGGATAGGCAAAGCGTCAGAGTCTCCCGGAGAAATGTGAGCCATTATCCAAACACGTTGACCGATCTTCTCGCTCTCAACCAATTCGTTAATTAAGAACTCCCATTGACCAAAGTTGTCAGCGTCAACTTCCATGTTAACGTAGTTGTACAAGTTCTTCTGGTAATAGCAATTGGAGTTCAAGGATATGACCTTGAGCCCTCTATCAGTTGTGGTTGTAAAGGCAGCATAGTGGTTGGTGATGTCATTCTTAGTGTACTCATCGACCCAGCCGTTAGAAATCCAAAGATCTGCCATCAATTCCTCATTCCAGTGATAAACAGATTCGTTCAAAGCCTTATCGTTCAACGACTTGGGGGCCAATTGGCCGTATGGGAAAGTATCATGGTTTCCCAAGGTAGGATAAATAGGAATCTTGTTAAGGAATTGCTTCATCATCTTGAAAGTTCGAATCTCAGCCGTTTTGGTAACATTGGCATCACAATGAACCACATCATGGTCAACAATATCACCAGTAAAGATGGCAAATTCATAATTGTTCAGCTCGCTAGTACTGCCAATGTACTTGAATGTATGGTTCAACATAACCTCGGGGGTATCACAACCATAATTACCCCAAGTGGACGCTGGAGTCCAAACCCAATTCCAACCACGGTATAGTGGGAAATCATAGTAGTCACCAGCAACATAAGTTTCGTTTTCAAAGTGAGCGTCCGGATAGAAGTTAAGATCGATCTTGTTAGCGCCGGCATGGGTATAGACACTAGTGAAGTTGTAGGAAGATTGAGTCAAGTCCAGGTTGTAAGATTCAGGAAGACAACAAAGGCCCTGACTACAGTTGGATTCGGAACCAACTTGGTAACGAAGTTCGTTGTGAACATCGGACAAGTGCAATACGTTGAAGATCTCAAGAGAGGAATTGTATTTTGGCTCCGATTTGTGCAATTCCTCCTTTTCTGGCCACATAGAATCCAAGTCGATAATGGTGGAGATGTCTGGCGTTTCGGGCAACTCACAGTAGCCACCCTTGTAGTAACAGTAGTAGTTGAGCGAGAGTTCGGAGCTGACATTGAAGTTATTGATCATTTGCACAAAGTCAGTATCGAAAAAGTTGATGGACGTAGCACCGTCGAATGCACCACCTGGGCCGGAAGCCTCACTCACATCTTTGGCAGTGTTGACGGTGTTGGTCGTAATGAAAAAATCAATGAATTCACATTTGGAGTCCTTGTTCTTGTTTTGATAGAGACAGTATTGGTACAACATCAACGAAATCAAGTAGTGCTTGTCTTCATTTTTCTTGATCAACTCTTGAGAATACTTAATCTTGTTGTGACATTTCTCACAAGACGTTCCGTTGTAGCTTTGCAAAGTACGCAAGTTGAGCGCAATGAAGTCTTGCTCCTCAGTAGTTAATGAGTTCAAAATGTCATCAACCACAGAGCCAGAGTGGGCACCGCGAGCACCAATCTGGGTTCTAATTGAGTCAATGTTCTCGACAGTTTGCGCGACAGCAGAGGCCGAGAAAATGGCTGCGAAAATAAATTTCCCTAACAACATTTCCTAGCTTGGAAGTAGGGGAATGCTAACCGAAAAGCAATTGGAAAATTCGACCCAAATCTGCTCCGGTGGTTCGAGCTCTCGGACATCTTTATAGTGGTTATGGCGGATTTTCTGGCACACGTGGAGTAGTATTCTGCGGCCCATACACTCCAGCCAACGTGGATAAAGGTTTTGAAACATTATGATGGGTTTATCGGAATTAACTGAAAGCAAACATTCATTGAATATTTCCAAGGAAGCTAGCTTAATTGAGCAACCAATATGATTTTTAACCACTTCCTTGAAATCTGTCTATGTGACAGCTTTCTTGTCATAGCTTATTGACAGATATTCTCCTACATTCCGTACTGCATTCGCGAAAATTCACTGCGTGCAATTTACTGCAAAGTGACTAAATTAAGTTTTATGACCCAACTGGCTCAATTAATTGTGATATATTCAGTTCTATGACCATAATGGCTCTATTAAGTGTAATAATATAAGGCAAAAATTTCGCCTTAACGGGGAGAGTACGTCGACTCACCGGAGTCATTTGAAGACCGCTTTTCGTCCGTCAAATGTGTGTTTTGAACCTCGACTGGCTCAGAGTCATTGTTGGAATTGTACAATACAATTCCATTCTGTTTGGAATGGCTTCTCTCTTGTCTCTTGTAAAACCACAATACCAAAATAGTCCAAATGCATAAGGCAAAAGCATTGGATGCCGTCCAAGAGTAACCCTTCAAGAAACGGGGTGCCTCGACAGTCTTCCAAACAATAACCGACATCCAAGCTGTCGAGGCCTGAGCCAACATATTCATGAAAACCAAAATAACAGCTCTCTTTTGGGCGTCTCTACGACAAATATCGTTCTGCCAAGAGTACAACACTGGAGCCATTGCCCATCCGAAGTATTGCAAGCACCAAGCAAACCACTTGAGTCCCTCAGGAACTTTCCATACAGCCAAAATGACATTTCCAGTAATGTTGAATGCCTGGGAAATCCAAATTGCCAGCCATCTCAGGTGGAACAAGTCAGCGTACATGCAAGTAACAAACAACCAAATCAATCCGAGGCCCGGGGTTAAAGCAGTGTAATCTTGAAGCTTTCCAGCACTGTATCTGTGAAGAGACTTAAGCCACAAGATGTAGGCACCTGATGCAGCATTACTGTTGTTCCAGCAGAGCATGTTCCAAATGGCCAAAACGTAGACTTCCCAAGAAAAGACGATTTCTTTCCAGATTTTCAAAGAGAAAAGTGACTTCAACACATCAACCTGTGGTCTGCCAGCGGTGTTGTTTTGCTTCAATTTCTTACGCAACAACCTGATTTCGTCGTCCGACAACCAGATGGAGTAACAGTCTGTTGGTGTACCTGGAAGCATGTAGAAGCCGAGGATTCCCACAACAACGGAAATAATACCGTCAATGATGAAAATCCATCTCCAAGCTGCCATTCCGTTGACACCTTCGAAATTTCTGACAATCGCACCCGAAAGCAAACCTGACGTCAAAGTTCCGAGATATTGCCCAAAGTAGTAGAACATGGATCTTCTGGCGATCATAGCTGGGTTGAAAATGAACGTACCAAACAAGTATTGATAGGCCAAGTATGATGGCGCCTCAAAGGCTCCGATGAAGAAACGAATGACTTTCAATTGGTTGACATTGTTCACTCTTCCGGCGCCGATCGTCAACAATGACCAGCAAAGATCCAAAAACGGCAAAACATAGTTCAATGGCAATCCGTACAAAATGTACATGAATGGAATCTGGAAAACAATGTTACCGACATTGAAGAGAACCTGGGTGTGTACCAAGTCGTTACCCTTCATGCCAACATCTTCTTTAAGACCAGCAACATATGCGTTATTCAAGTTTGTCTGGTCCAAGTACTTAACCCAGTAAGCCATGAATGCATAGAAAGTCAACAAAATGTCAATTTTCCACATCAACTTCCGTTCTGCGGGAGTATCGTTCTCGTCAAACCATTTGTACCACTTGTGGGTCTTCCGCGATTGAGAATTGAGTCTGTATTCATATTCATCAAAGAATTTGTACCACGGACGATTGGCCTCGTCACGGTATTCCAAAATTGGCTGCTCCTCTTCCTTCAAATCGGTGGTGTCTTCTTGGAGTTCCTGGTTGTCTGGAATGGCTGCAACTTCGTGTTCAGGGAGATCATCGTCCACAATTCTTCTAACAGGGATAAAACCCCACTTAAGCCTGCTCAAGGGCTCTTTAATCCACAGCATGCCGACGATTATTACTGCCTATGAAAAAAAAACAAGAAATAGCCTGAATTTATAACCATAGTCATCTCAACTGTGGTGACTGTTCCTACACGTTAAAGCCGCACGAAAAACCACATCTCACGTGCAGAGGATAGACTCGGCCAAAAAAGGAATGGTCACTTGCGAAAGCCGTTGATTAATCTCGTGTCTACTAATAATTCCATAGTCCTGCTCATTTCCAGAATTAGGGAAAAATATCTTACAGGTGCCAAGCTTCTGAGGAGGTTTGATAGTTCGAGAGGAACGGAGGTGAGCCACAGTTGTAAATTTTCACAGATTCCGCTCAAAGTTTATGATCCTGCATTGAAACTTTTCGCCGGTAAATCTCATCAAGAAATATTCCGTAAGCGGGATAACCAGTGCGCTAAGATGTACATATAGGCTCTCACATATTTCTTTTTTCGGATCTCTCGCAGAGTCTGCGACTCTGTTGGCACATCGATAGTGCAGAAGCGCTGTAGAATGGGACAGTCTGGTCTTTGGAGAAAAAACGAGGTCTGCCACATGTCGAAATTTGTACTGAGGCTGACTCAGGACTCGAGGATGGATCCATTGGTTGCGGCGTATTTGGCGCTTGGCTTCTCTTCCTTCACTGTGGCGACAAAATTAATCAAACAGGAAAACGAGACTTATTTCCGCATGACCGATGCACGATAGATCGCCAATGTAATTGCACTAGCTACACACATTTCTCCAAGTTACTTGCACACAATGAAGAAAATCAATTGACGGTCATTGTAGAGATACTGAGATCTTCACTTCGTAAAAAAGAGATTTCCATTGATATGCCTAAACTCATTATGTGACCACTAGCTCATGGAAATCTGCACTTTACGGTCCAGTAGATCAGGTAGGCAACCTACGATTTTTCGAACTTCGAGGACAACTCTATTGTCTTGATATTCAAGCAAAAGTGCAGAATGCTTCTTTCATCTACTTGACGACCATGGTTGTCCCCGGAGACCGACTGACAACAACAATACAATATTATCCCTATAGTACTCTCCATTTCTATTTTTATTCTCCACCACAGCTTCCTCATTCTATTTGTTTATACAGAAATTGTCTTCCAGATGTTCAAACCGTCTCCACCAGTAGATACCAAACATCCGGGAATCTGTTTATGCCATTTCACATCCTTCACATCTCTCTGCCAGTGCACGAACAACAACTGTGGAGGAATGTCTTGCAATTCTTGAGCTTCCTTTCTCTGCTGCGAAATCTCGTCGTCATCAGCCTCTACAGCCAAATCCCACAACGTGACAGTGTTATCCTCGGATGAGACAGCAATGATGGACTCATCTAATGGGTTGAATGCAATCGAAGTCACGGGTGACTTGTGGAAATCGTAGTGTGCCACCGGAGTTGGTTGGTCCTTTCCGTTGAAACTACGCAAGTCCCATACACCCCAACTTCCATCATCATGACCAGAAGCCAACAAGTGATTGATCTTGTCACTCCAGGAAATGACGTTAACGTCCGTGTTTGATGCTGCGACAGAAATCACTGGCTTGTGCTTTTTAGATCTAGTGTCCCAGATTCTGACGTAGCCATCACATCCAGCAGTTGCAAAGACGGTATTTTCACTAGTAGACCATTGGATATCCTCGATGGAAGACTGAGATGCATAAAATGGAGTCTTGTCGGTCACCCAGCTCGAGGTTGTACGCGATGTCAAGTGGATTCTACCCAGGCAATCTCCAGTCAACAAAGCACCGGTATTGATTAACGGAGACCAATCCAAACCGTAACCCTCGACATTACCGTGCGCACGGATAGTGTGAATTGGTTTCTTTGCTGATTTCGGCATGACGAATCCAGGTGTGTCAAAAGATTTGAATTGCGCGGACTGATCGTAAATGAGCACCTCTCCGCTTTCCTCCAGAAGTGCGGTCAAATATTCACCAGTTTCTTGTGCATGTTGAGAAACTCTAATTCTGTTGGTGGTGGATTTAAGTGGCATGGTCTCAGACACCATAACTGGGTCAACATCTTCAACGTCATCGTCATCGGAGTCCTCGTCGTCTTCGTCCTTGACAAGCGTTTTGGATAAAGACAGCAACTTCATCGTGATCAATTGGTTGTCCTTTGCCTTGGAAGCCTGGGTGGCTGTTGTCAAGTACACAGATGCAGGGTATGTTCTTCTTTCATTACCCAAGTTATCAGGCAAGATGTCGAGCGTCAAACAAGGCCAAGGTAAATTGACGTTGTGCAACATCTCGTAAACGGTTGGATCAGCTTCGAGGACTTCGTCGGGACCCAAAGGCTTGGATCTATGTGGCAAGTACAATGTCGATTCTGGCTCTTCCTCTTCGTTCTTTTCAAGCTCTTCAATCTTGGAGTCCATAGAACCGGCATTCATTCCGCTGTCTTCATCGATTTCTTCGTCCAACTCGATAATTTCTCCCTCGCTTTCGAAATCATCCCCGTATGGGTCCTCAAATTCTCCCATCTCGTCGTCATTAGTAGCCTCTTCGGTACCAATAGTCGTAGGTACAGCTCCTGTTTCTGTCTTAGCTATTGTCCTGGCTTCAGTGCCACCATCGTCTTCGGCTGATCTTTTACCCATATTTCAGTGGTAATCAAAATGTTTGACGTAAAGCAGAGATGAGATGCTCTGAAAATTAGATACTATATACAGTAAGTCACGTGGATTTTCCCAACATGAACGGGTGGTCCACACTCCACATAGGCAATTGAAAGTCAATAGCAAGTATTGGCTCACGTTTTGTAGCTTACTGTTGGCTCTTAGACTATCCACTAATTGTGTTTGATAGCCCTCTTTCGAAAACTTCAAGCATTAGTCTAGGAGGTACTGGTCTTTCTAGTTACATGGTACATTTCGTATACTGATTGAAGAAATTATGGATAGGAAAGCGTTTCTCGATCAAGAACCACCTCCAGGTTATGTTGCTGGTATTGGGAGAGGTGCTACTGGGTTTACTACTAGCGCTGACACAGCGCGTGTGAAATTCGAATCTGATTTTGGAAATGAAGATGATATATCTGAATTCGGGGCCCCGGAGGAGGGTATTCTTTTCAAGACTTCGAACAGAACAAACGATGACGAAGAGGCAGACCGCATATATGAGGATATTGATCGAAGGCTACAGCGAAAGCTGCGCCAACTGAAGGATATTGAAATCGGAGTGGTTGAAATAGAAGCAGGAAGTGGAGTAATCAGAAAGGAATTCTCCCTGTTCAAAAGAGATTTAGCGAAAGTGAGCATGGGTGAATGGGCTACTTTACCGGATGTCGGTGACTTGACAAGAAAAAATAAGCGACAAAGACTTTTAGATCAACAATCGCAGCGGACCTATGCTGCCCCAGATGTGCTCATTGCAGGTGCGAGGAACACACTCAATCTGGGGAAATCACATACAACTTCGGATGATGCTTTGGCCCTAAATACTTCTGGAGTTAATGTCGCTGACATTGAGCAATGGGAGGAATCAAATGATAAAGTGGCCAACCTCGAAAAGAGCCGATTGATTTTTGCTTCACTTCGACGAACAGAACCTCACAAGGCTGACTCATGGATTGCCTCTGCTCGTTTAGAAGAGCAGGCCAAGGAATTTGATCGTGCGAGGGCATTGATTCGCGAAGGTTGTACCAAGGTTCCTCACAATGCCAATGTTTGGTTGGAAAGCGTGAGAATTCACCGCAATTCAAACGAAGGAACAAAAAAATGCAAGGCCATATTGAATGAAGCTCTCAGACTTAACTCAGATTCGGAAAGGTTGTGGTTTCTTGCCGAAGATCTCGAGAATCTGGCTGATGTTGTTTCAAGAAAGAAGATTCTCATGAAGGCGCTTGAATACTTACCAGAAAATGCAAGACTTTGGAAAGCGCTCATTGACTTGGAGGTCGAGGATGGCGAAAAGGTTAGAATTCTTCAGAAAGCTACTGAAATCTGTCCTGGACAATGGGATTTGTGGCTCAATTTGATCAATTTGTCAACCTATGATGATGCCAAATCGGCTTTGAATAGAGCACGGAGACAACTTCCAAAGGAGCATAAGGTTTGGATTACTGCTTTAAAGATTGAAGAAAGGGAAAATCCCAAAGTTGTGGTTCTGAAGCTTGTGCTGATGTTGAAGAAAGGAATAACTGAGCTTCAAAAGAACTCGGCAACATATGATGTCGAAATATGGCTAGACGAAAGCGTGGAAGCTGATGCGGAAGGCTTCGACAAGACCTGTCATGCTTTGATAGAGAATGTCAGTTTTCTCCTCTCCAACAACGATGACAAGCTTCTGAGCTTGATTCTGTACGCAGAGCAACGATCGGGGGCGGTCTCTCTGTACATTTATCAGCAAGTCATCAAGGAGTATCCTCATGATGTCGGATCATGGGTGCAGTTATTCAAATCATTGAAATCGGTGAAAAAGGAGGAGAAGCAACTCTATGATTATTATGAAGAGGCTGTTAATTTGAACCCTAAGATTGAGCTCTTCCATTTGATGTTCGCAAAGGACAAATGGGTCCTCTCCGGTGATGTTGACACCGCGAAGAGGATATTGGAATCAGCTAGCAAGGTGCTACCTCGGAGCGAGAAAATCTGGTTGGCACGAGTTAAACTTGAAGTCAGAACCTCGAACTATGAGAGTGGCTACAAAATATTGAAGCAGGCCATTAATGACGGCAACGAGGCTTCGCTGAACCTATGGTTCAAATATATTCACCTTATTCAATTCTGCGTTTCAAAGGGCATGCAATTTGTCTCCCCTGACGATCTTTTGAAGTATTCGGAAGAGGTTTTTGACCTTTTTCCTGACCATGAGGAATTCTATATTCAGCGATCAGAAATTTTCGTTGACTTAGATGACATAAAATCAGCGCGAGAAATTCTTTCAATTGGATCCCGCAAATGTCCTTCATCTGTTAAAATTTGGTGCTCTTTGGCAGACTTAGATATTGGGCTTGGTGTTCCTGCTCGAGCCAGATCATTGTTGGATACTGCTATTCTTCAGAATCTGGAGTCTGACATTCTATGGCAGAAACGAATTGCTCTCGAGATCAATCAAAACGATATGGTGACTGCCAGACAAATGGTTTCCAAGTGTTTGAAGCAGTTTCCCAGTTCCCCAAGGATTTGGTTGCAAAATTTGTCAATGATCCTGAAGCTGCCTCATCGGAAGAATGTCTTCTTGGATGCACTAAAACTGACACAAAACAGTACGTTAATTCTATTAGGAATTGGTGTGTTCTTTTGGATGGAAGGAAAATTTCCGAAAGCCAAGATATGGTTTGACCGAGCCATCAATTCCGATAAGAAATATGGAGATGCATGGGCCTGGTCCTACTGCTTTCTTTCTAAGAATGGATTAGAGGAGGAGAAAAATCAATTACTAGATGAGTTGGTTAGCAATTTTGATGACATTGACGGGGGACAAGTGTGGACATCGGTTGTCGATGATTACAGAAATTTGGACAAGGTACCCTCGCAAATTATTGAAATGGTGGCTGAAAAGTTGCTTGGAAATACCGCATAATTCAAGCCTCGGTTTATTAAACTGGCGATTTTACAACGTATTCATCGTAAATCCTGAGGTTCAAAGCACTCAAAAAACATGGAATCTGGTTCTTCTCGTTGACCCATTGACTGACCAACTGCTCACACATAGACTTAAATTCGAAATTGCCATTTGCTTTCAACGACTTATTGTGAACATCCAAAATGAGATAAGGTGGAGACAGCTCAGAATCCTTCTGTATAGTGTACTTAGACACTAGTTTGATCTTTGAGCAGACTTCATTCGGATTCATGGGGCTCGGAATAAACTCAAGCTTGTATCCAAAGTACCGTGAAATAACAGCAATTATCTCTTTACTCTTTTCGGCATAAACGGATTTGAGTCGATTGATCTTCTTCGTAAGCTGATCCACTTTGCTTTGCAAAATCTCTTTGTCATTCTCTTGCCTAGCAAAAACAGCTTTTGGAACTGAGTCTACCTCACTATTCTCCACGAATTTCGCGATTAGTGCTTGGTTCTCAAGTTGAAGGTGATTTAGAGTGTCTTGTTTGATAGCTTGATCTCTGGAAAATGGATTCGAGCGAAGTTGCAAAATATGAGTTGTGGACTTCATGCTTTTCTCTGCAAGCTCAAGTTTCTTGGTAACAAGACTCAACTTGTCATTAAGATTCTTTATCTCAGCAAGGAGCTCAAGATTCTCATTTCGCAAGGCGACTGCGGCCCTAGTTTTCGTATCATCTTCAGCAATCAATCTCGGCCTTTTTGCAGGAACGTTGACAGACTGATGCATTGTTGAATTTTGTCGTAAAATCTCAATTTCTTTTTTGTAGTCGTCCACCAACTTCTCCAAGTTTGAGAGGTATTGGTTAGTTGCCTCTCTATGTGCATCCGTCTCCTTTGACGATTCCCCAGTGCCGGTGGAAACTTTAGCTGCTTGTATTTGCGTCGTGACGTTGTCTAAATTTTTCAAGGAGTCCCGTAAAAATTCGATTTCTTTTGAGTTGAGAACCTTGATTTTGTTGAGCTCCTTGATCTCCCGCTCTTGTTGAAATGTCTTTCTTTCCAAAATTTCAATTTTTGGCTTCCAGTCTTGTTCGATGGAATCCAGTAATCTTTCGTTTGCGTTTTCTAGATCACTCATTCTCGATTGAGTCTCGTTTAATTTATCGAACAAGACGAGATTTTTATTTTGAAATTCTTTGAACTTTTGTACAAAGTTAAGAACTGACTCCTTGGAACCTTCACCATTGCCAGAATCTACGCTCGCTGAGATAACCCCGAAATACTCGTCGAACTTTGCCCGAAGTTCCAGGTTCTCTGCCTGCAATCGTTCAGTCTTTTCCTCGGCGTGCTCCAATAAGTAGATTTTGGATTCAAGCGATGCATTTTTCTGCTTCAATAACTCTATGCTAGTCTTTTGCTGCAAGAGAGTGTCCACTCTGAATTGAAGTTGATTATTCGTTTTCTGTAAAGATAAGAGTCGTAATTGCAAATCTTCATAACTCTTGACAGAGTTGTTGTTCTCTAACTGTGAAGAAAGATTCGACATTCTCGCCAAAATCTCGTCGTTTAGCCTAGTCAAACGAGAATTCTCTGCCTCCATTTCTTTAACTCGATCTCTGTACTGGTCATTGGTTTGCAATTCGCGATTCAAATCTGCTCTGAGATGCTCACACTTGCCCGAAACACTGTTGAATTGTCTCTCGTACTTTTCCAATTTCGCTCCCAACGCTTTGTTTTCGGAATTGAGTGACTTCACTTCTGAGCTCAAACTGCTGGAACTTGTGTTAGCTATTTCTTTCTGATTCAGCAACTTGGATTCAAGCTCCGTTCTCTGTTTGAACAAATAGTCGAAGTTATGTTGGAGACGCGACAAGTCATCGTTTTTCTTAGCCAAAAGCTCCTCATATCTTCCTATAGCTGTGTCTTTGCTTTGTTGAAGTAATCGTTTTTGTGTTTTCACGGTTGCCAACTCGTATTCAAGACGTGCCAACTTTTCTTTTGCCAAGCGGCTTTCACCGTCTAAACGGCTGGGCTGTTCGAGAAACGGCAGCAGGCTTCTCTCTGTCATGTGTTGTTATTCTTGGGAGTTGCCAATAGTGTCTGAAGCGTCAGTGTGCACACCCGATGTTGATATGAGAGTTCATCATGATATTGAAAAATTCCAAGATAAACGGAAATTTGAAAGTGATGAAATGATTTGATACAAATGCCTGATTATTTTCAAACCGTTGTTGGAAGCATCGATATGGTTGATTTTTAAAGTCTACTTTGTATCATTCAGCACGAAATCGTAGAAAATCTGCGAAAGCAGTGAAGATGATGATGGACGGCTCGCAGAATCTTACAAGTATAAACAAAAGAAGTCAGGTTGGAAGTCATTATGCAATTTGTAACAAGATTGATAAATGTGAAATGAAGCTCACGAACTTACAATTTTGATTAGTACATAAACCAAATTAATTGAAGTATTTGCAACTATTATATTGCGGCCAAGAGAAACAGGCTATTCTGAACACCTACATAATCCTTAAGAGGCGAGTGGATCGAAATAATCTCAGACCAGGCTGAAACATCTAAAATGACGAATTGATATAATTTTACTCTTCTGGCTTAATAGCTGAGTCCCGTAAGTGGTCGGTCTTGCTCCAATCCATTAGCAAATACACCTGTACACCAACCACAATACCTGACGTCAATAGTAGGGATCAGACGACCCTTAGTTCCTTCCACGACATGTCGAAAATGCACGTATATTCTGACTTGAAAAAGCATCTCCAATCATAACTCAAAATGCTAACTATCTTATAGACCTAGAAACTTCAAGTTGCTTGAGGAATTAGAAAAGGGCGAAAAGGGCTTGGGTGCTCAGTCCATTTCATATGGTTTGACCAACCAGGACGACATCACCATGACCAATTGGAACGGAACCATTTTGGGACCTCCCCACTCCACTCACGAAAATAGAATCTATTCGTTGAACATTGTGTGCGGTCCACAGTACCCGGACTTACCGCCAGCAGTGATGTTCGTTTCAAAGATCAACCTCCCATGTGTGGGATCCAGCGGGGACGTTTTGGTGAACGAGTTTGACACATTAAAGAATTGGAAACGTTCCTACACCATGGAGACGGTGCTCTTAGAGTTGCGTAAGTCCATGGCCTCTGCATCCAACAAGAAGTTAGCGCAGCCCCCAGAAGGATCTATCTACTAAGCTACAACGAGAAGGATAGGCAACTGGCGATGGCCTGGGGAAGTGTGCGAATAGAGGTTCATGCTGGAGCCGTCTTAAATATTTATCGGCATTGTTCCTGAATGCTCGTTTGCTCACGTAATGCACGAAATATTGTTGTTCATGATGTATTCATTAAATCAGTTCTTTTTCCATCAGAAATGCTATCTATTTCTCCTCCACGTTATTTTGCATCCACTTTGTGAGTTCCTGCTCAGCACTCAAGAATTTTTCCACCTCTGGTCCATATTTGGCCCTCTGGTCATTAGTTACCAGCTCTGTTATCTCAATATTTACCCATTTCTTGCCCGATTGCTTTTTCCCATCAACAGTCTTCACGCATGGCACTAGACATCGCTGAAAGACCCGTTTGAAGGGTATGCAAATGGTCTGCTGGACCACAGAACTGTCAGCAGATACAAGGAAAGTGCACTCGTTTTGAGAAAGCGATTTGAGCGAGCACTCGAACTGCTCTGGCTTATTTAATTGCTCTGAATAAATTCGCCACACCTCGGCTCTGGAGAGCACGGGCGTAGGGGGACTCATTGGAAATCGAAGTAGTATCGTGGTGATGTTGATGTGCAGATAACAGTTTCCCCATATGCCACACAGTAAGAGATGCACCATCCTCTACTCTTTCATACACATTTACGGTTTATCACATTTTACAGTTTATCATTCAATTTTATTCATTAAAAATGAATTCAGCCACTATGTGCGTAGAAATCACTAACATTTGACGTCAACTCCTCTTCGTTTCTCTGCCTCTCGAAGTTCAAACATTACCTGTACTCCCACGTATAGCGTTCCAGACGCAAGAACAAAGAACTCGAAACCCCGCGCCGTACCAAACATTTCATTCAAAAGCGCCACAGTGCCATCCTTACCCAAGCAAAAGCCGAACAAATTGGCCAACATCATCATCCAGATATTACACACTGCTCCAACTCCACACAAGTGGCGGAACCATGGCCGACCAGCGTACTTGCGGAAGTACATTGTAGCGAAAATTTCAGGAAGGAGAAATATGACCACGAGCCAGCCCCACATCAAGAGCTTCAACTCAATGTCATGCCAAATAGCGACAAAACTGAACACCAAGAGGGAATTGACGATTCTTGTAGCGTTTCCGCCATTAGAACCACCGCCACCTAACGGCACGTAAATATAACGAACGACCCACCTATTGAAAGAACGATGCCATCCTCTCCAAAATGCTAGCGCCGAGTAGTTGTTGTCCATACAACGGATCATATTTTCAGGAGGATCGACGCCATCCAGTAAACTCCAGAATCTGAAGAGACGCCATGGAATCAATAGCTTGAGCCAGATAATATTGAGATTGAACATCCCCAACATCGAGAGTTGAAATGGAGTGTCCCCATCCCAAGCTTTTGTCTTGGATACTGCCACCACATACATGAAATGGAGAAGAAACTCCATTACCAAAATGCAGAATATGAGTCTGGCGCCATAGGTAAGAATTCGTCTCACGTCCTTGGTAGAGTCTGCTTGAAAGTAGTTGGACTGGTATATGTAGTCATTGAAAGTGATGATGGGTCCGCCAATAAACAATGGTGCGTAGGTCAAGTAGGAAATATAGTTGAAGAAGTTGTAATCTCCACGCGAGAGCGGGGCCGTGAGTCTAGCACGGTCATCTAGATTTGCTGGCATCACCGGAGCTTCTGCCTTAAGGTTATCTTTGTGTTCCAAATAGTCCAAACCAAAGGAAAGCATCCGAAGCAACGTGAAGTTGTAGAAAACATCCCAACGAGAGATGATTCCATGGAATCCATGATCAATGGCATCAATATTGAAAGCCAAACTACGGATTCTTTCGTTCATGAAGAGAGACAGAACTCCATACGTCCAAAGACTGATTGTTGCAACCTTTCGGTTGTGTATTTTGGTTGCCAATATGAACATCACCAAGACGTGGATTGCGATCTTGGTCACATTGGTTCCATGCAAAGCAAATAGGTAGATGAGACCGAAAACAAAGTCAAATGTGGTTCTGCGATGTGGCGAAAGTTTTGTAACAGCCTTTCTTAATCCAACGTGGCCACCAACAAGTGCCCACAAGAGCCAATAGTTGTTTCTGAAGAAACTATATTGGTGATCAGAGTTGTCGACTTTTCGTCCAAACATCCAGCCCTGCGAGAGAAGATGTTCGAACCGGGGGTAATTAGGGTTTGTCTCGTTCGATGCATCCATTGCGGTCTTGTACATCAATGGCACCATCACGGCAAACACCACCATGTAGAATCTGAACTCCAAGGTTGACCACCGAGACTTGGGGTTAGCGCGGCTGATGATCAGCTTCTTCTTAGCTTCATCTTTTGGCGGAAAGAGCCGTGTGTCGAGAGTCTCGAGCGAAAAGAATTTGAGAACGGAATCTAGTGCTTCCATCGAGAGTTGTACGAGAGTTGTTCTTTAATGAATTTGGAGTGTACATGGTTAACTGGAGCGGAGATGTGGGGACGACCAACTGGAGAAAAAGGGCCCATACAAAGAAGATGATAGTTGTATGTTATTTTCGAAAAACATAAGGTGGCTTGGTGAATACTATCGTTCTCCTCTTTTATTTTTGTTTGTGGTGAATCTTGCTTTCTTACAGTCTACAATGGCCATCTCCTTGGACAATAAGATTCGACAATAATAATCAAGAGCAAAGTAGAAGAGAAATAAAACCCGAAGGTATCGAAGAGGGAAATCGTATTCCTTTGGGCTTGCTCTTGTTGTTTCACTAATCATCTTTTGGTGATCATGAGGTGATGTCTACGCCATAGGAACCAAGGAAAAAGAACTTCAAAAAGCCTTTTTCTTTTTTTTTTTTTTTTTACTTCTTCCCACACAACGTCAAGGAGAATCCAATTTTTTCTCTCACGTTGGTTACGTCTTGTTGCATTCTTGCAACTTTGTTGTACTCTTCCAGTGAGCCTGTATATTCCCTGAAATCATTAAGATCGAAAGCCAGGATTCCATCACGCAAAGGCATGTCTGACGATTTCAATAGAAGGCCGAATCCCAAAGGCTGGGTGCCACCAAAGGCTCCATATAACCCATACGATGCCACCGATGTGAGACCTCCTGAAGGTTATCCCTCGGAATTCAAAGTGCCAGGTCAGGCCCCAGAAGGATTCTCTTCCATCCCAAAGAATCCAACACAATACAAGAAAGTCAACGAGACTATGAAAAGACTCAACTATATGCCAAGACCACAGTCCTCTTTGTACCCCGGTCAATACATGGTTCTCAGAAAAGTTGACACGAACCAACGTCTCAACACAGGTACTCGTTGGTTTGGAACATTTTTGACAGGCTCTATTATTTTCTACTTTTCATTTTTTTATCGTTGGAACGATGGTCGTGAAAACGTTATGTCAGAATTCTATCGCTACAGACTCCTGTTGAAGGAAAAGCTAGTTGGACTCACGGATCAGGAATTTGATGACTTGTACCACCCCAAAAGTGCTAATATCGTGCTTAAGAATGTGCGTGACACTGACTATATCCCAGAAGATATTCGAAGAACGAAAGAAGGAGAATTTGCATTGAACAGACCTTCGGAAAGACATGTGTTGGAGGCCCAAAGATTGCAGCAGCAGAGAGAGGAAGAAATGTTGAGAGAGCTCGACACACATAGACAGTACGCTAAGAGTCTCATGAGTGAGATGGAAGGCGAGAAAAAGAAGAAGAAGTGGTATTTCTTCTAGGACTGCTCGCGATACAATCATAGCTTTATCTTTTTGCACCCTTCAGAACTTATTTGTACATAGAACAAGGAAATACTTGAGCACTTAGAAGAAGAAAAAGCCACGACATCCAAATTGACCGAGTTGGCAAATTTGTGTTTCACTCTTCAGCATTACCAGACTGTATTTGTGGATTGCCTGAAGTTGGTGGGAATAGGATATCCTGGCGTCAACAACCTCGGCGAAATTCTCGAATTATTGTTTCAAATGTTTTCTACGTTTACAAATATGAATCGAGAATCAGAGAACCAATTAGCAGAATTGGAAAAAGCCCAATTTCCTTCGACTGAGAACACCTCCACGCTCTCGAGATTTGAAAGTGAGGAAATGTGGAAGTTGTACGATACAGTGAACTTGAAACTCGGCGAAATTGAAGTCTTGAAAAACTAAGTTATGATATGAAAAAAAAAGAACCTTTCAATGGCCGGCAGCGATGATGAAACGGCTCCAGTTGGCTGTACTCTGCCGGCTAGGGTTATGTCTGTGTGCATACAAATGGATTCCAATATATCGACTCCGATTCAAGAAGGTAAACTTTGAGAGAGATTACTAATAACTTCTGGAATTCATCCACGAGCTTCTCCTATTTTTGACGTGAAAGAGAGAGAAACAAGAAAAATAGAATGAGAAGGCTCAGAATTTACCCTACCACAGTTAGTACACCTGCCGGTATGGCAATAATCGACTTTGAAAAGTAGAAAGAAGTAGAAAGACAAAGTGGAAGCGTAAGTAATACGATAAACGGAAAATAAGTCAAATCTACGCTGAGAAGGTTTTTTTTTTTGATTCCATTCTCTTCTACGTTGTGCTCTACTATATGAGCTGCTTATACCCGGCTCGATCATAGTTACCCGGCCATACATGATGAGCATATAAAGCGCGAAAAATCCCATGTTGCAAACCTTAACGCAAATTTCACGGCCACTCACAACGCTACAGCATCCCGTTGAGGTTGAACCCGTTTGGCGTTCTGACCCATGACCATCGGGGTATTGTTGTATTGGCTTCGGCCTCTTGCGGTGGACCGGAGAACAATCAGTTAATCTTGGGTGCAGCGTTCCATCGGTGAATACTTGTTATTCCTAAGGGACTGCCTTCGTGCGCCCGTATGGGGGATGCTGCAAGGATTGGCTATACATCTGTAAAGTAGACTTTCGACTTTGATAACAGTTTCATTGAGTGTATTATCTCATCAGTTCCATGGAACGTATGCTCTCATTTCTCATTGATTTCTCCCTCGATTTCGAAGTCAGTTCTAGAGCTCGATAATCTCCTTTATTTTCTTAATACTGCCGTTCTAAGAACAGACTAATTATTTTCTTCATGGGCTCTTAAGTGCTTGTTAACTTATCATCTTAAACAGTGAGTTCCAGTACTTGTGCTAACACACTGCACACAGATAACTATCAAGTTCCAACCCAAACCACAAGATACAATGAGAATCAGCTCCAGGCTAGCGATTCTAGCGGTTCTACTATCGCAATGTATAGCTTCACTGCTATTGAACACATTCCTGAAAGGAAATTCCTCTTTAGCTTGTGAGGACGTCCATCTGGTCCCCAAAATAGACCAATGTCACTTTGTCAGACAGAACTGTGATTCGCCAGACCACCATATTGGCATCATCAACTACTTGGAATTGTACTATTGCAGCAGCTCACCATCGATTTCCGTGATTGTCATCATCTCGAGCTTGGTGTTCAGTTTTATCTCGCTAGGACTCACCGCTTCTGATTTTCTATGTCCCAACTTGTATTCCATATCCAAATTCTTAGATTTGTCTGATCATCTTGCTGGATTAACCTTGTTGGCTATCGGAAATGGCTCCCCTGATATTCTAGGTACGTATAAGGCGCTCAGTATTGGGTCACCGGGACTCGCTATATCGGAATTAATTGGAGCTACACTCTTCATTTTGACCGTTGTGGTTGGATCTATTTGCATTGTGAGTCCGTTCAAGGTTCCAAAGTATCAATTCTCGAGGAATGCGGCGTTCTACACGGCTGTTTCGGTGCTTATATGGCTATCTCTTGTGGCTGGCCAGTTCAATTTTGTTAACTCAACCCTTCTCGCTTTGGTTTACGTCATCTACGTTATCATGGCAGTCTACAGTCATTCATGGGCTCGCAAAAACTCCCGGAGACATATTGCTGATACAGTTATACGAAGCCACTATGACGACGAAGCACTGCTCACCGTGGACGACACCATGGACGAGTCCTACTTTGACCAACATTCTGCATTGCCTACCATCGATGTCCTTAGTTCTACTGACGACGAGAACTCGGTGGCTGCTCAGGAGTTTGGAAACTACATGAAAACACACCCACATGAAGCATCGGAAGTGAGAGTCCCTGTGGAGACCGGAACCTATGGAATGCATGTTTTGCTTCGAGAGTTGAGCAAGCATTCTATTCATCAATTGAAAAAACCCCCCGTTGTGCAATTGCTGGAAGATCGTCCGTTGTATGCAACAAGTGGTGAGAGTCAGAATGACGATCACATCGAGACCCAGATCAATAATGAAGAACGCTCAGAACAAGATGAGGGTGGACGGGAAAATACACCATCGCCGTTGCTCAAACCGCAGTTCACGTTGCGGAGACTTATTTGGCAATTTGCTCCACCCTTTGATGAGGAAGACTCGTCGCTAGCTCGCTTAACAAGCATCTTGTGTACACCAACTAACATCTTGCTCAGGTTGACGACGCCGAACAGAGAATCGGCAATAGAGTATGGTGAACACTCAGCAACTACTACCAATGCTTTTACATTTCAAGTCACCGAACAACAAGACACTGAAAATGAATTTGAAGATTTCGACTTCGAGGCCGACGTGTTAGTTTTCCGTATCCAATTGGTTTTGGGAACGTTGCTTTTGGTTCTGACTTTTTTCAATTCGTTTGAGCGGAGCTGGGTGTTTTCAATTCTGTGCATGCTAATGGCATGTACTTTGAGTCAGCTCATTCCTGGTAAAGCACCTGAGTTTGAAAAGCATTTGATCAGATACAGAATTTGGAACTACTTTGGATCGTTTCTAGGATTCTTCCTTTCATTAATATGGATCTCCTTCTTTGCTACAGAAATCATTGCTGTGATCAAGGTCATTGCTGTATTGTTGAAGTTGAGTGACGATATTCTAGGATCCACGGTATTTGCCTTGGGTAATTCCATTGGTGATTTGGTATCTAACTTGACGATTGCTAGCATGGGTATGCCAGCCATGGCGTTTGGAGCCTGTTTTGGTGGACCATTGCTTTCACTTTGTTCTTTGGGAATAAGTTCCATGATTGTAATGTCTCAAAAAGGAGAATCGGCAATTTACGTTAAATTTTCCTCGACTTTGAAGCTCAATCTTGCAACCTTATTACTATCGCAAATGTTCATCGTTACTTTTCTTCCAAGAAACGGTTGGATGTTCGACCGCAAAGTAGGTGTCACGTTGATTGGGTTTTGGGTATTCTCGGTAGTTTTAAGTATCCTACTAGAGATTTTAGAATAAATATGGAGCATGCTTTATTAACAGTCTACAAGAATCTTCTTATCCAAATATTTTAATATTAAAAATCCATACAAACAATTGAAATTCCTCCCGTTTAGTCGACCTCTTCGACAGTTGGACCGGACTCACTACCTGGAGCAGCACCTCCACCTGGGAAACCACCAGCTCCTGGGAAGCCACCGGCACCTGGAGCACCACCTGGAGCACCACCGGCGCCCTGGTATGCCTTTGAAATGATTGGGTTGGCGACCGACTCTAATTCCTTGTGTCTGTCGTCATATTCGTCCTTCGAAGCAGCATGAGAGTCATCCAACCATGCAATTGTCTCTTCAATGGCCCTGGTCAACTTCTCCTTGTCTTCGGCGTCGATCTTGTCCTTCATCTCGCCGTCATTGATGGTGTTCTTCAAAGAGTAGGCGTAGGACTCCAAGGTGTTCTTAGACTGGATTCTGCCAGCCTCCTTTTCGTCTTCCTCCTTGAACTTCTCGGCTTCAGACACCATTCTCTCAATGTCCTCCTTGGACAATCTACCCTTGTCGTTGGTGATAGTAATCTTCTGAGTCTTACCAGTACCCTTCTCCAAGGCAGACACATTCAAAATACCGTTGGCATCGATGTCGAATGTAACCTCAACTTGTGGGACACCTCTAGGAGCTGGAGGGATACCAGACAACTCGAACTTACCCAACAAGTTGTTGTCCTTGGTTCTTGCTCTTTCACCTTCGTAGACCTGGATCAACACACCAGGCTGGTTGTCGGCGTAAGTGGAGAAAGTCTCGGACTTCTTGGTAGGAATGGTGGCATTTCTTGGAATCAACTTCGTCATGACACCACCAGCAGTCTCGATACCCAAGGACAATGGTGCAACATCCAACAACAACAAGTCCTGAGTCTTGGAAGAGGTGTCACCAGTCAAGATGGCAGCTTGGACTGCAGCACCGTAGGCAACAGCCTCATCAGGGTTGATGGACTTGGCAGGCTCCTTTCCGTTGAAGAAGTCAGAAACCAACTTCTGGATCTTTGGAATTCTGGTGGAACCACCAACAAGGACAATCTCGTCAACTTGAGACTTGTCCAACTTGGCGTCCTTCAACACCTTTTCAACAGGTTCAAGAGTGGATCTGAACAAGTCAGCACACAACTCTTCGAATCTGGCTCTGGTGATCGAAGTGTAGAAGTCAATACCCTCGTACAAAGAGTCGATTTCAATTGAGGTCTGTGCTGAGGAAGACAACGTTCTCTTGGCTCTCTCACACGAGGTTCTCAATCTTCTCAATGCTCTCTGGTTGCCGGACAAGTCCTTCTTGTTCTTTCTCTTGAACTCCTGGACAAAGTGGTTCACCAATCTGTGGTCAAAGTCCTCACCACCCAAGTGAGTGTCTCCGGCAGTGGCCTTGACTTCGAAAACACCTTCGTCGATGGCCAACAAAGAAACATCGAATGTACCACCACCCAAGTCGAAAATCAAAACGTGCTTCTCGCCAGTGCTCTGGTTCTTCTTGTCCAAACCGTAAGCAATTGCGGCAGCAGTTGGCTCGTTGATGATTCTCAACACGTTCAAACCGGCAATCAAACCAGCGTCCTTGGTGGCCTGTCTCTGCGAGTCGTTAAAGTATGCTGGAACAGTGACAACAGCATCTTTAACTTCTCCACCCAAGTAGGCCTCGGCAGTTTCCTTCATCTTGCCCAAGATCATGGAGGAGATTTCCTCGGGGGAGAACACCTTGGTCTCGCCCTTGAATTCCACCTGAATAAAAGGCTTGCCGCCCTTGTCAATAACCTTGAATGGGAAGTGCTTCATGTCTTCCTGGACTTCGGGGTCATTGAACTTTCTACCAATAAGTCTCTTGGCATCAAACACAGTGTTAATTGGGTTCATAGCGGCCTGATTCTTGGCAGCATCTCCAATCAATCTCTCTGTGTCGGTGAAGGCGACATAAGAAGGAGTGGTTCTGTTACCTTGGTCGTTGGCGATAATTTCAACTCTGTCATTCGTGAAGTGGGCCACACAAGAGTAGGTGGTACCCAAGTCAATTCCTATAGCTTTCGACATGATTGTTTTGGTTTGAAAGTATTAAATGATGATGAAGAAAAATGAGAGAAGTGGACTACATTTGTGTTTATATAGGTGGAGACATTCAGGGTAGAATATTCTAGGAGGTTCTAGTTACTCCACATTTAGGGTTGCTAGAGGTTACTAGACACTACCAGAAGCTTCTGGAATGGGGTACCCGGGCACGTGACTCCGCATATCATTTCGGATAACCAGGAACCTGGGAGGCTATTTGTAGATTTCTGGAATTGCAAATGGGAGCATCAGGCGAATGGGCCAATTGATTACGAAGAATTGGAATTGATAGAGCTGTGGCCATATCTCTGATGATCAAGCGGCCACGTGGAAGGGAGAATGGTCTTTTCTAGTCTGGGTCCACCTCCGCAAGACAGCCCTGATTAAATTATCCCGAGCGAATATTATAATCACTCATTGTCTCTCCATGGAATTGTTATCCAGAACAGTATAAGTATTTTTTTACGAATCAAGATTAGCTGGCTAATCTATATAACTTTAAGCTGGAGGAGATTTCGAAACTTCCCTATTGTAGAAACCGCAAAAGTGAAGTCCAATAGAAAATTTTTTAGTGATTGAAGTAAAATCGTTAAATCTCCCCCACCGCTAATCAATAGCTAGGGACTATCTGTACAATATGGCAGGTCGCTCTACATGCAGTACGAAATCCGAGTCAGCCTTCCGATATCATGTTGAGGAGATATCGACTAGATGTTAAAATTTAATATCGAGTTCAGAGAGGGAAAAGGAAAATGATTTGTTTGTTTAGAAAAAAGACCTTCCGGTTTTCTCAGATTTGCCAATCTCAATGATTGCTATCTCGCTTCTTCTGCCATGGGGCACCAGATACACACAAATAAGCCACTTCAACAAACCACTTCAACTATCCACTCAATTAACCACTTTCATGCTCTACGAATCTAGAGACCGCCAAATGCCACATTCTATACGAATATCAAAATTAACCCAAAGTCTTTTGTCCACCACACCCTCCATCAGAGTCGGCCGCACTCTGACTCCGTTCGCGTCATCCTATATAACGACTCCAAATCTCAGCTACTCCCCATCATCTTAACTTCCACCATGTTTAGATCTTTGGTTAGACAGACCGTCCGCGGTCCCGCATTCAGATCCGCCATCAGATTCAACTCTGTCAACTACAAATTGAACACCGAATCGTTAGCTTATAAGTACCTTGAAGAAGGACCAAAGTTCGTCAAGTTCACCCCAGAACACGAATGGTTGGCAGTTTTCAAGGACGACACCGCATTTCTCGGAATCACCACTTATGCCTCCGAGGCGTTGGGTGACACCACATTTGTGGAATTGCCGGAGGTTGGTGTTACCTACGAAGCAGGAGAGCTGATTGGCTCAGTGGAGTCTGTTAAGAGTGCCAGTGAAATCTACAGCCCTGTGGCTGGTGAAGTGATTGCTGTCAACAACATCTTGGAGAGCAAGCCACAACTAATCAACGACGACCCAATGGGCGGCGGATGGATTGCCCAAATCCAGTTGGCTCAGTCTGCCGAGGAGGTTTTCGCCAATGAGGAATTGTTAGAGGCCGACCAGTACGAGAAGAGCTTGGAGGAACACTAGGCGAATATACGGAATTGCACAGAGTGATGTAACGCTAGGGAGGGAGAGCTGGTAAAATGTGGGGTTGAGATCATCTAGATAGCGATTTAATGAACCAATGGGTTTTAGAGTTTTCAGTAGAGGTTCGTCTGTCTCGGTTTTGTAGCGACTAGGCGGTTTTGTAGCGGCCAGGCGTATTTGGATGTGAATGTGTCCCGAGAAGTATTTCCTAATCAGTCTCACCTCTTTCGGTCTCTTTATGGGTTCATTGAATCTGGCCTACGATCGGACCAACGTTACTTTAAGTCAGCGGCTTGGACTATCCTTTCTCATTATATTTTATTTTCAACGTATAGTATTAACATAACTATATCTTCATATTATAGTCGCAAAGTCAAGGTGTTTCGAACTCTGACTCAAGAAGCTCCGATTAAACGCCATTCATCAATCATCTCAAAAGTCTCAACTTCCATATTTTCGTTCATCATCTTCAATCCACTAGTAAACCGCCCCTTCCCTGTCCTACAGTTCGGACACCATAATATGTATTCTCACGGGGATCGCCAACTAAGTAAAGTGCACGACAATAGGCACAATGATCACAACTAACACAATAATAATTCCCAAGATAATACACATGCGCATCTTCATATCTTTCCACCACATGTCTTTTCTCACCCGGTTGGCTCCACGGCGAAAGCCTTGGGCGCTTATGGCGAGGTTGTCTGTCTTGTTTTCGATGGAGTCTAACCGCTCGCCTCTTTCGGCAACCTTGTTGATGTTGTCTCTCATGATTCCGACGGTGTCATCGATTTGCTGGCGTTGTTAGTAAAATATACTTGTTTCAATCACAATCATGAATCTAAATACGTACTGCTTGGATGGCGGCAGTCCTGGAATTAGACTGTTCGCCCGTGGTTTGGTTGGGAATGTATGGGTCGTATGGAACAGAAGAAGACATGGCAGCAGAGTTTTTTTTGTTTTATAAAAGTGGTGGATTTTTGTTTCCGTGCTCTGATTATAGAAAACGGCCCCTGTCCAAGCGTTTGTATTTGGCTATACCTGACTGTACGCAGTATGTCCGTGACTTGGCCATAACGGCATGGAAGCCAAGGAGATGACAACTGTGAGCGAAAAACGAGGAATTTCGGAAGGTTGAACGTTCCGAAAAATTTGGGGCACTTGTTGGTTCTGCTGAACTTTGGAGCTTTTTTTTTTGTAACTTTTCAGTTGTAACTGCGGTAGCCGGATTAGTTTCGTCCCACGATATAGTCTGGATTTTCGGGAAATTTCAAATCTGGCTTCACGACTTTTGCAGAGACTTTCACTTTCTGATTTCACTGTTCCTGTCGAACTAACTGATAATTTTGGAAATGAAATGTTTGTGGTCGTATAGACCGTTGTAGCCTTTATGGCGGATTCTCACAGCCGTTTGTGGAGAGAAGGTGCAAGCGATGGGACAATGTGACCTGTAAACAAACAGAACAATGCAGAAAAAACTCGAAAGTAAAAGAACAGGGGATTGGGTGCAAAATAATCACCCGAAGTAGTCAAGCCAGTAAGTGTTTTCGTGTCGGACCTCTCCTCGTGCCCCGTCTCAGAAACCCATCTCAGCAACAAGACATATTGAATTTGTTCGTCTCACCAAATCTCTACTTATCCTTTTATGCCTGCAAGGTCTCCACGGCTGAGTTTTCTAGGTGTCCGTATGCTACTACCGGTTATGTGCGCGGGCAATTTGTCAGCTCCACAGCGAAAAGCCCGAACCTTTATTAATTCACACATTGCTAGCAGTATATAAGAACGACATTAGAACGCCTTAATTAACCTAATCATCTCTATCAATCTTCTCTAACATCCACAAATGACTTCTGTTTTTATTACTGGTGCTACCGGATACATCGGCGGCGAAGTTTTGTACCAGCTTCTCTCTCACGGTGGCTTTGAGGTTACCGCATTGGTGAGAAGCGAGGCCAAAGCCCAATTGTTGTCGCAAAAAACAAACGGGGCTGTCAAGACTGTAATTGGGTCCTTGAATGATCTCGATATCATTGAGAAAGAAGTTGAAGCTGCTGATGTGATCATCAACACCGCTAATGTGGACCATCTTCCAAGTGCAGAGGTGTTGGCTAAGGCGTTGGCCAAAAAGACCAAGAAGACTATTTTGATACACACAAGTGGAACTTCTGTTTTGGGAGACCCATTGGCTCCAGCCAAGGGTCCTTCTCTGGCTGTGTTTAGCGACAGTGCATCGATCGATGAAATTAACTCTTTGCCTGATAAACAGCCCCACCGTCCAGTGGACAGAATTGTGTTGGACATTGAGAAGCAGAATCCGTTGGTAAAGACGGTGATTGTGTGTCCCTCAACAATTTTCGGAAAAAGCAAAGGATACGATAACGTCTTCTCTGTCCAGATTCCGTACTTGGCTGCTCTTTCCAAGAAACACGGCAAGTCTTTCACTGTCTATCTGGGCGACTACATCTGGTCTCATATTCACATCCATGACCTTGGTGACTTGTACTTTTTGATTCTTGAGCGCTTGCTTGGCGACGATTCTATCCCTACTGGTAAGAATGGTTACTATTTTGGATCTTACGCTGATTCTTCTCCAGTTAGCAACACTCCAAGCGCAATTGAGCACACTTGGAAGGAAGTCTCAGTCCAAATTGGAAAGATTCTCAAGCAAAAGGGAGAGATTCAGACCTCTGACGTGGAAGAGCTTTCTCCTAATGAGATCAAGGCTCTTTCTGGAAATGAGTTTGCTCCATTCTACTGGGGTACTAACTCCAGAAGCAGAGGTGACAATGGTATTAAGATTGGATGGGAACCCAAGTATGCTGCCTCTTCGGTGTTTTGGGACTCTATTGAGGCTGATGTTGACCATGCCTTGGGTAAGTAGTTGTTGAAGTGTGCTTGACTATAAATTTATTTGTTCTGATTATGCTGATGTTGTACGTCACCAGAAAAAAATGAAGTTGAAAAAAAATCGCCAATAGAGATTGTAATACATGCACCAATAGAAAAATAGTGGCCAATAGAAAGCTCCGTCAAGAGCGGCCAAAAATAACGAATAAAATGACCATTAAGGATCGCAATCAGGAAGAACCAATAGAAGTTTAATCAGAAATGGAAATTAGAAATTCTAATCAAACATGGCGAGAAGAAAGTAAAAATGGCATAACGAACAATCAAAAATGGCCAATAGGAGCTGTAATCAAAAGAGCCCGTCCGAGATTGCAAAAACGACAAATAGAAGTTGAATCAGAAATGGTCAATAGAAATTATAAAAAAGTTTCCAATAGAAAATTCGTCAGTTAAACTACACAGAAATTGAGAGAGATGTAGTCTTGCAACCACGAAGTACCTAAAGTAGCGAAGCGAATTGAGTTACCAATACATGGCAGGATCGTTGAGATCTTTTAGATTTATAGATCTTATTTTAGGTAACTGCGGAATTTTCCACCACTAATGGACGACGATCAGGACATGGATGCCTCCAAAGTCTCGTTTGAGTCATCGAACCCACGGAAATCAGAACTAAGATCTCACAAAAATCTCACAATCGCTACTGACCTATCCTATCCAATTACTGTCGTGGCGGTCGCAATCGGCTGCCATCGGCTGGGCTATATGCCGGCAACCACCAGTGGACTATATACACTTGTAGATCAATACGACGCTGGATAGCCAGAAAGCGATGCCAGATAAGGGATCAAGGTAAGAGCGGAACCCAAAAATTACAAACTACAGCCAACTTTGTATTATTTCAATCCATTTTCCGCGGTTTCTGTATTTAGGCCCTAGATGCTCAGCCACGAGAAGAAGTTGTGCGTGACAGATTACCGATATCTCGATTTCTCAGCGCACCGTCTTACATGGCCAAATGCACGCAACGAACGGTAACTAGTAAATTAAGAGCGGTAAAGACCATACGAGAAACAAAATAACCCCAGCCTCAACCACCCCATCCAGAAACACAGAGCCCCTCCAGCAATCCACTTCAACCCCAGAGGAAACCCGTACCCCCGGGGACCAGACGGCACCCTTTCTTGCGCTCCACGCGCCAGCCGCCTGTATGCAGGTCGTTCGCGCCTTCCCGCTTGGGGACAAATGACAGCGTTCTTTTTTCCACTCCTAGTTTTTCTTGACCACCTAACTCTTTGGTAAAATTAATTATATTTCATAATGGACGGTGGTATGTATTCTTAGTTCAGAGCAAATGCGGTGCTTCGGAGGCGCCGCGGGCTCTGCACATTCCTTCATCTTCTGTTTTGTTTTAGTGTTCTGGCCCGCCAGATTACCCTCAATGTGTTGATCTCGTTTCACCCCTCCTGGCTCCACATCCGCCCAATCAATCGGCATTGTCACATGAAACCGGCTTGTTGGCCCCATGTGGACCCGGCGATGGCGTCATTGACTTTGCTGGGCGATTTTTGGGTCGATTGCCGATTGTTATTTGGTGTATACGCCCAGTCGGATTGGGGCGAATTGGCACTTGATTTGTCGACGAAGAGCCGGCCAAAAGGAACCAATGGTGCATGTCTGAGCTCTCGAACTGATTCCTGCCAAATTGGCTATGAGATCTTGGGCATTTTCCTGTTGCCCAAACTTGTTATCTAACGCCTATCTCGGAACGTCCAGTCGTTGGTGTATGGATGTTTGGTCCTGCGACCAGCCCCTTTTCGTCGACATCAATCATTTGCCACTATTCGTGCCACACGCCAATCCGAGGTTCCGAAATCGAATGGGAGTGAAAGGTGCCGTTGACTGCAATGGCGCAAGTATCCGTCTTCCGATTTTCTCGTTGGTGGAGCTGCCAATGGCCGAACAGAAGGTTGGTTAACATGACGCAACAATTACTAACTCATTTATAGAAGAAGTTGCTGCTTTGGTTATCGACAACGGTTCCGGTATGTGTAAGGCCGGTTTCGCCGGTGATGACGCTCCTCGTGCTGTGTTTCCATCTATCGTTGGTAGACCAAGACACCAGGGTATCATGGTCGGTATGGGCCAGAAGGACTCCTACGTCGGAGACGAGGCTCAGTCCAAGAGAGGTATCTTGACCTTGAGATACCCAATTGAGCACGGTATCGTCAACAACTGGGATGACATGGAAAAGATCTGGCACCACACTTTCTATAACGAGTTGAGAGTTGCCCCAGAAGAACACCCAGTCTTGTTGACCGAGGCTCCAATGAACCCTAAATCTAACAGAGAGAAGATGACCCAGATTATGTTTGAGACTTTCAACGTCCCAGCTTTCTACGTCAACATCCAGGCCGTGTTGTCCTTGTACTCTTCTGGTAGAACTACTGGTATCGTTTTGGACTCTGGTGACGGTGTCACTCACGTTGTTCCAATTTACGCCGGTTTCTCCTTGCCACACGGTATCTTGAGATTGGACTTGGCTGGTAGAGACTTGACTGACTACTTGATGAAGATTTTGTCTGAGCGTGGTTACGCTTTCACCACCACTGCTGAGAGAGAAATCGTCCGTGACATCAAGGAGAAGTTGTGTTACGTTGCTTTGGACTTTGAGCAGGAGATGCAGACCTCCGCCCAGTCTTCTGCTATCGAGAAGTCTTACGAGTTGCCAGATGGTCAAGTCATCACCATTGGTAACGAGAGATTCAGAACCGCCGAGGCTTTGTTCCGTCCTTCCGACTTGGGTTTGGAGGCCGCTGGTATTGACCAGACCACTTACAACTCCATCATGAAGACTGATCTTGATGTCCGTAAGGAGTTGTACGGTAACATTGTTATGTCCGGTGGTACCACTTTGTTCCCAGGTATTGCTGAGCGTATGCAGAAGGAGATCACTGCTTTGGCCCCATCTTCTATGAAGGTCAAGATCATCGCTCCACCAGAGAGAAAGTACTCTGTCTGGATCGGTGGTTCTATCTTGGCTTCCTTGTCCACCTTCCAGCAGATGTGGATTTCCAAGCAGGAGTACGACGAGTCTGGACCATCCATCGTCCACCACAAGTGTTTCTAAGCGCTTGTGGAGACTACTTCGTATTCTTGCGCCAGTTGACCTTAGCTCTCGCCAAAAACTTTCTTTTTTTTATATTACTACTGAATTGTTTTGAAAGCAAATGATAAAAAAAAGTTAAGTTTAGACTACTCTGTTGTAGAGTTTGTAGAAATTGTATATCGAGAAAGAACTCTTATTTGGCTTAACCTTTTATCTCAAGCATAGGTGTCTTGCCCTTAACTCGGCCCAAAACACAAGTTGGTGCATATCTAGCAATCACAGCGTCCTCATGAAGCATATCAAAACTCTCTGTAGCATCCTTCCCAGCGAAGTTAACAATCGACTCTTTTCCACCTGGATGGTCGTTTAAGAATGGTGTCAAGTCTAAGACCACATTCTTCACAATCACCCAACAGTCGCTTTCTTTGTTGTGTTTAGCCACCTCTTCAGTAGTAAACTCCTTCGACGGAATTCTGAACTGAGAATGGTCGGGCTTCAGAGTCTTGGACTTGGGAGGGTTCTTAGCCTTTGGTCTTTCAGCCTGCTGTTGCGTTGGTACAGATTCCTTTGGGGCATCATCGAAATCAATAGTGACTCTTTTGGAAGCAGGATCGATGTGAAGGTTGATCTGGTGCAATCTCTCGACTGCTGAGTTGGTGACCAATTTTCTCATCAAGAAGCTTGTAGCCTGGTCTGCTGCCAATCTTCCATAAACCACACATGCTAACAACGAAGAGCCTCCCAATCTGTTATGGCCATGGACACCTCCAGCAACCTCTCCCGCCGCATACAAGCCGCTAAATGGCTTTTCCGAGTCTCCATCAGAGAAAAGGACTTGACCGTGGTCGTTGATCTTGATTCCGCCCATCGTGAAGTGAAGCACTCTGGTGATAAAAGACACATGGTATTGGCTATTGGGATCCATGACAAATGGGGTGGCTGGGAAATATTTCTTGCCAAAGGAGTCCTTGGTTTCTCCACTGGCGGCCTTGTTATATTCTTCTAATGTCTTTTGCAAGGTAGAAATGGGAACGCCAATCTCCGTCGCTAACTCTTCTCCAGAAACAGTCCGCATCAATTTTCTCTGCTTGTAGTGTTTGATGTGGAATTCCAACTTCTTTTCACTTTCGGTAGTCAACACCAACCTAAGGGGACCATTGCCCTTTTCGATTTGCTTCTGCATTTCTCCACTCACGTAATCACGAGTGCCCAACTCATCGCAGAATCGCTCACCTTTACTGTTGAGAATGATTCCTCCTTCGCCTCTAAGTGCCTCGGCTCCCAAAAAGAGGAACCGGGGCACTTTCCGGCCGGAAATCACCTCCTTGTCTTCGTAGTCGATGAGTCCGGTCGGATGAACCTGGACCTTGTCCATATCGATTCCTAGTCCCAGATTTTTCATGATAATCTTCTGGCCATCGCCAGTAGCATGGTTTCCATTTGTGGAAGGGAGATCGATGATGTCGGGCCGGTACTTTCTTAAGAGAGAATTTTTGGTGAAATCGGCGGCGTAGCCTCCAGTAGCCATGACCACTGGCCCGGTCAACTCACCTTTTTCCTTTGTTTTCAAGTCTTTATACTTGACGCCTTTTACCACTGATTTATCAGTGTTGTCGATGACTAAATCGATGACCTGAGTGTTTTTCAAGATTTTGATCCTTTCTGGCTCTGAATCAGCCAAGTTCTCGAGTGTCTCGAGAAGCTTATAGGTTATAGCCATTCCCGGGAACTTAGCATCTTTCCCGCGGTGAGTCCGAGGCTGAGAATGGCCTCCAAGACGAGATACAACAGAAAGGTCCAAATCGAACACTTCTTGAAGCCAATGCACTGCATCAGCACTGTGATACGTCAAAACCTTGATAAGCGCGGGATTTGCTCTGTCTTTGGCAGTAGCCAACGTATCCTTATAAAATTGCTCTACAGAATCTGGAATCGACAAGGAAACTTGAGTTCTAGTAAGTGCTCCATTGATGCCTGAAGTGGCTTTTCCACTATTTCCACTGAGAAAGCCTTGCTTGTCAAATAAAACGATGTTTGCTCCACGAAGATAAGCTTGGTGAGCAGCAGATAGGCCAGCCAATCCGCCTCCGACGATGATGATTGGATTTGAAGGGAAATCCATTTTTAAAGAAGAAATTTAAATGATATTCTTTCTCGGGTTTCCCGTTGAGGATTCCACATTACTTATTGATTCCCCACTACTCGCTAACTTGAGTGCAGTATTGCGGGGAGAAAAGGTCGCCAGGATGGAACCCTGGTCGGAATATTCACGGATGTGTTTTAATTTTTTTACGAAGATTAAATTTTAGCTGACTTAACCTTTAACCTCATTACAAGCATAAGGAGAACTTCCGTTTATCGTAAGATGGGATCCGGAAAGTTCTTGGGGTTCCCTGGCTATTTACTATGTAACTTCCCGAAATAATGGTATGTGTAATTTCGGAGAAAAGAGGTGAGGTGGAGTTTTGGAGTAGAGAAGAAATTTCTGTTCTGAGAAGGAGGAAGATTTATCGATATTTTCTCATATCAGTTACAGAAATCAACAACCGTCGAGACTGATAAGCGGATGAACCTCCACAGGCGGAGATAGGCATAAATGCCCATTAGGCAATTTTGTCCACGAAATTAGGAAGAGAGCGACCTGAAATGCCCCAAGTGTATGATACTGAGGATACCAAATTATTTCCTAACTGGGCCAAACTGGCAATTGGGCACCTAATACATTGATTCCCTTTCCAGAGCTGAAATGTTATTCTGTTATTCTGACGATCATAGCCAGAATCAGCACCGACAAGCGACAAAGAGGTCAAATAAAATGATAAAATGATAAACAAAAGAATAGGCCGATTGGAAATTACCCTGAAGAGCGTATCCTTTGGATCGTTGCTTAAGTTCCCTTTCCTTTGGTTGCAAAATAACAATCTAGGATCTGAATTTCGAGATCTGATCTTGCTACGGAGCGTAAGAAACTATGCTCAACATGCTCAGATCATAATAATTGTAATTATTTTCCTGCCAAAAACTTGCTCCTTAATGGGAGTATACCTAATCACATTTCCTGTAGCATTCTGTGGCTCGGCAAAGCAAATTAGAACTTTGACGGTACAAATTGAGTTGTTAATAACCAAATCAGAATTAAATGAAGATCTGATACAATGGGAGATGTATAGAAGGTGAAGTGGACAAAATGTCCAAATTCAACAAGTACGTCAGGATACGAGCGCATTGCGGTCTTTCGAAATAGCCAGAGGAAGATCTCAGAGATAATAAGTTAATAATCATAAGCGTCACTAGGAACATGTGGCTAAGGCCCTAACAAGACAAGTACCCAACTACCATAGGATCGATCCACAAAAGTATACCAAGAAGAAAGAGAAAACTCATTAAGTCATTCTTCGGTAAAGTGATAAACTTCATTCCAACGCTGCCGGCATTAATAGTGTCACGACTTGGCACGTCTCACGATTTGGTGAATGAAGCCCAAAGTTTTGAAAGTTACGGTGGTACAGAAAGTTTGTTCGCCAAAACAAAGTTCACTTCGGGACACTGGAATGAAATCGCTACCCAGAATACCAACAACGAGAATGGGTATGATAATAGCCTATACACATTAAGGACCGAGGACAAGCCAAGATATCCAACGATCCAGACCTACAAATTCAAAGAGTTTGACCCCAAGGTTAATACTTTCAGACTATGCGATTGCAAAAGTTTCCACAATGTAAGTAATTTCTACCTTCATACTGACCACTTAGATCAAAAGTTAGAAGAACTGAAATACCAACGATTGCAACGAAAGAAAGAGTTCTATGTTTCTGTTAAAAGGGAACTCACCAACAACGAAGGGCAGTGGGGTAAACCTAGACAATCGCTGATCTCTGTTCATAATGGGCAGGATAACGCTCAAACAGGCCACGAAGCGACTAAGTCGAGGGGAATTATCCAGAAAATGACCACTAAGTCTCGCCGATTCGGAGAGGCAACCATAAGACTGTTATCTATTGAGAAATTCAAACCTCAAGCTTCATAGCATATATTTGACTAATGAACGACGATGAAGCAGAACGAAAAAGGGCTCCAATTGGAGCATTTCAAACACGTATTCTTGTTTTCCTCTATTCAGGTACCCAAAAATTAAAATTCTTTTGGTGTACTGTAGTAATTCTTTCCCAAAGTTGCCCTACAGTAGATGTGAAATGTACTGAAAGGCAAATGATATGTCATCAAAATTGGCCTCCGTTCTCAATAGCGAGTCCTCATTTTCCTTTAACGCGCTGTTGTTCAAATGATTCCATGTAGTCGCATCACCATAGAGCATTGCAGGAGATTTCATTATTTGTCCCTTTTCTTTGGAACATCTTTTGCAATTGTAGGTGTCGTGGGTATCACACTCTGTATCTGATCGATACTGGAAAAGCATCTTCAACATATCTCCACTGAAGATTCTCTCCACATCCTCCTTTTCGTCAACAACGCATGACGAGAGCGAAAGTTTCATGGATTGACGTTGGAAGATTTTCTCTTCGATAGTGCCTGTGCAAATAAATCTGTAGATATAACAGTCTTTCTTCTGTCCATCTCTCCAGACTCTTGCCAACGCCTGCTGGTCTGCCGCAGGGTTCCAATCAGGATCCATCAACACTAATCTGTTTGCACCAATCAAGTTGATACCACAGCCACCTGCCTTAGACGATAAAAGAAAAATAAACTCGGGCCCTTCTGGATCATTGAACTTGTCCACAATCTTCTGTCTCTTGTTGATCGTCATGGTTCCATCAAGTCGAAGCGACCCATATTTTTTGTACCGACACATCTTCTCGATCAAGTCTAACGTCCTCGTGTAATTGGAGATGATCACAATTTTGTCATTGGTCTCAGTTCGGATTTGGTGCAAAAATCTTTCGAGAACAGAGAATTTGGCACTAAACCACGTTTGTATCTCCTTACCACGCCCTCCACCTTCCAGACTCTCGTAGTCTTCGGGTATTAGTTGACGGCACCCACGAATGTCACCAGGCAACTCCAACAAATCAGGATGCGTGCATAGCTTCTTCAACATGTCGATAGCTTTCAATGGTTGAGATCTAAGCAAGCTGCTATTGGAGTCTGTTGTGATAAAATGCTCATATAGTGCTCGTTGGAATGGCGACAAACCAACATATACGACGTATTCGTACTTGATTGGCAAATACTTGGACAAGATATCGTTGGTACGTCTTATGATGAACTTGGAAACAAGTTGAGACAACTCAGCTAGTTTTGCTTCACCTTTTTTGACTTCATCGTCTGTTGCGGCTGCATCCCTGCCCGTCAAGATAATATTTTCGAAGTTCTTCTTGAACTGATTTCTCGTTCCAAGATAACCAGGATTGGCAAAATTCAACAACGAAAAATATTCAGATAAGTCATTCTGGATTGGAGTACCACTCAAGATTACCCTTCTTTCACATCGAAGCGAATTGAGAGCTGTGAACGTGAGCGAATCTCCGTTTTTGAGTCGATGGCCCTCGTCTGCCAACATTAACCCGACTTCTGTTCCCGCGAGCTTGTCGACATTTCTTCTCAAGGTTTCGTAAGAGATAATGAGAACTGGCCGGACGACATTTCGTCCAGATGCCACCGACCACTGTTGAAGAGCTTGTCCCAAATCTGCAGCCTTGGTGCTCTTGCCATCAACCGCTAGAGGAGTCAAAACTCCTTCTCCAAGCCATTTGACGATCTCATTTGCCCAATTCCGAACTAGCGAAGAGGGACAAACAATGATGCACTTCTCGATGGTCTTTTTACCACGAGGACTCTGCCGAAGCAACGTCCACATCAAGGCCAAGCACTGGAGTGTTTTACCCAAACCCATTTCATCAGCCATAATGCAACCTTTTGCTCTATGGTCTACTAGTCCGGCAGTGCATCGATATAGAAATTTCACACCGGCCACCTGATGTGGACGGAGGATCTTCGCAAGACGAGGATCAATTACCACTGGGACGTCCGGGTATTTCGAAGCCGAGTCGAGGGTTTTACAAATGCCCAATATTTCTGCGAGCGACTTCTCGGGCCGTTTTTTTTTCTTTGGAGGCTCGTCCTCTGGTGACGGAGACCGCTCGTTGGTTTCCTCTTTGGGTGCTTCCTTCTCGTCCGCCTCCTCAATCTTGGGAATAACGTCGATTGTGGGATCGTACAAAACAATAGCAAACTCGCTGGTAGGATCATGGAGAGCCCGTGGCGGCACCACGACTTTCTGACGCGTTCCTAATGGAGGCGGCGAACTTGATAGATTGATTAGGTCCCTTTTCTCGCTGTTTTTAGCAAACGGGACCGCAAAATGGCGCCTAAACCGTTGCTCATTCTTCGCGAGCATGTCTCCTTTCAAGATAGCCCGCAGTAGTAAAGCTCCTTTCCTCTTTCTGCTTACTAACCTTTCGAAAGCGTCTACCGACGGGTCTGAGTCGTCGTCGATGATAATGACGCCGTTTTCTCCCTCAGCGTAGCTCTGAACATCCTTTCTGGCCTTTCGCTCGGGAACTCTCAATGCACTGTGGCCATTTCCGGCGGTATTAGTCAGATTGGCAAATGGCACCTTGAAAGGCTTAGCTAAACGAACTTCCGAGTCTTTCACCGGCGGCGGGCGGTTTTCTTTTGCTACACCAGCGCCTGAGCCTAGAGGCGTGGTGAATTTTTTGAGTGGTTTTCTCACCACCATGGTATCTCTTTATTTTTGTAGAGATCTCTTTATTTTTGTAGATCAAGCAGTTGTTTACGTGAAGCGCGACACTAAAATGCGTTGTAATATGCGTGTAGTATTAGATTGATTACTGAGACTTGAGATTCTATGAAGATGAGCAAAAAGCAAGCAAATTAGCTGTTGGAGATCAGGAAAGTTTATTGAGGGAAATTGGACAGTTTTTGGATGCTTCTATACTATTTACAATCTTATTTTTTGCTATCTTCTTATTATGGACGTAGTGCCATATTCTCCCATACATTTATTGTGCCGTACCTCATCTTCTAACTAGCAACTACTAATTCACCATGGACGATATCCTTGCCAAGGCAAGCAATCAGGCAATGTCGTTTGCCATCCGCTCGGGCATCTCAATTGCTTCGGGGTTTGCTATCAAAACGGTTTCCAAATTGCTTGACCGGATTCCTGCTTCGGAGAAGGCTCGTATTGAAAGAGCCAACACGAAGCTCAGAACAAAGATAAATATCGTTTCTATGTCCATTGATCTAATTCGACTCGAGTCTGTACGCGGAAAGTCTGCTTTGGAACCAACTTTGCAGTTAATAGACGAGTTGAAGGTGGAGATCGACAACTTTGATCTGGAAGTGGCTACTCTTCTCGACAATTTCTCCCATTCGAACTCGAAAGAGACAATTAAATTGACCGAAAGGGCAATTGAATCGTTGATTCTGTCCCTCAACGAAGCAATCCCACTAATCAATTTGTCGCTACTTACTTGTGGCGTCAGCTTTCCCACCTCAATGAGCCCTAAAATCTCCCCCAATATGTTGCTACAATCTACATGCTATCTCCACGAGAGCAATTCAAAGTTTGCGGAAATAACCGGTGCTGAAGATGTGGCTGTGGGACCGGTTTTCGACCTCAAGCTTTATACGGTATTTTACAACCCCAGCCGATTTCGATATGTTGAAGATGACGACAAGTCCCCTGTTTCAAGTTCTGCTACAGAAGCAACCAATCTGAAATTGCTGGCGGTCTCTTGGAAAGAGGAATTTGCGCGTGCTCTGTGTGAGCTCGTGAGGTTGAGTGGGAAGAAATATGCATTTAAACTTATTATCGATGAGGATTTCGATGATGGAAGGTATCACGACGACGACGAGAAGCCAAAGCAAAAAGTTGTTGAGGTCCAGGATATTCGCAAACAATTTTTCAGTGCCAGCGGCCGTCTTCTTCGACTTGAAGGCTCCAACCTGCCGGTTCTCACCTTAAAAATAGAAACCGATACTGGTTTCGATTATCTTGCGCTTGGGGAATGTGAGAGCCCTGAAGAGAGCGATAGTGACGATGATAGCGACTCAAGTGATTATGAGGATGCGAAGGACACAAAGGTTACCGAGAGAACCAAAACCCTCTCACTTTTGGAGTACTTATTAAGATTGGCGTCACTACAGCTAGTCGAGCAGAAAGATATTCTCGAAGTTTGTGATGAAAAGCTCTCCTTCTACTTGTCGAACCAAGCCGATGGCGCTGTGATCCCCAAATCGAGAAGTCAAAAGATTATCGAGCAGACGCAAAAGCAGACAAACGAACAGTCACTTGAGCATGACTCCAACACAAATCGCCTAGAGCATTTATCGTTGGGCAGGAAATAGCTTCTTCGAGGAAGGGAATTGGAAATTTAATGAATAATCAGTTAATAGTATCTTTAGGGACTTTCTCCTACACCTCTATCATGGGTGCAAGGTTCCAAAGTTTAGTACAGGATAGCACAAAATTTTCTCTAATAGATACCAAACTAATGGCCAAGAAAGACAAGAAGACCAAGGAGACCAAGAAGGCCCGTGCCGCCGAGAAACAAAAGAAAAACACCCAGAAGGCCGAGCTGAAACAAAAGAAAATCGCCAAAAAGTCCGGCGAAGACGAAGAAGATGAGGATATCGATGCCATCTTGGAACAATACGCCAAAGACCAGGAAGAGCTTATGGCTGTGAAGGTTGAGGTTTGCGATAGACCATCCAAAAGACTCAATCCAACCATGGTTGCCAGTCCTCTCCAGGGAAAGAGAGAATTGCTTCTTTTTGGAGGTGAGGCTACTCACTCTTCAACATCCAAGTTCTACAATGAATTGTTCACCTACTCGATCGAGAATAACATCTGGAGACAAATTATATCGAAAAACTCTCCTTTGCCTCGTTCTTCCCACGCCATGTGTGCACATCCATCTGGTATCGTAGTAATGTTTGGCGGAGAATTTTCTTCTCCAAAGCAGTCTACCTTCTACCACTACGGAGACACCTGGGTATTGGACGCAGAAACTAAAGAATGGGACAAGATCGACCAGAAGAAGGGTCCTCTGCCCAGATCGGGCCACCGGATGTGTGCCTGGAAGAATTACATTGTGTTGCATGGAGGTTTCCGAGACTTGGGTACTCTGACGACTTACTTGAGCGATATGTGGCTCTTTGACATCACAACTTACAAGTGGGTCCAATGTGAATTTCCTCCAGCACACTCCCTTCCAGATGCCAGATCGGGACACTCTCTTGTGCCCCATCATGAAGGTGCAGTGTTGTACGGTGGTTATTGTAAAACTATAGCCAAGAAGGGAGTCCAGAAAGGAAAGGTATTGACGGATGCATGGTTGGTGAAGATGAAAGCCGATCCCAAGGGAATAAGATTCGAGAGAAGAAGAAAGCAGGGATTCACTCCTTCTCCTAGAGTGGGATGCTCGATGGTTTTCCACAAGAATAGAGGCATAATGTTTGGAGGCGTATATGACTACGACGAGGGCGAAGAGAGTATCGAGTCTCAGTTCTATAACTCGTTGCAGTCGTACCAAACGGAAACTAACAGGTGGTACAACTTGACGTTGAAGCCCAGAAAACAGAAGAAACAAGAACAGGTTAAGGAGAAAACCAGAGACGAGGACTTGGAAAATATCTTGAACAGCATTTTAGCTAATGCCAAGTTGAATGACGATGAGGACGAAGAGGAAGAAGAAGTGTCACAGTTTGAAAAGTTGAGACAGCTCGAAGAAAGAGAGGAGGAAGAGAACAAGAAGGTGACGTTCCCTATTGTGAACCAATTGCCGCATCCAAGATTCAACGCAACCACCTGCGTGGTTGACGACACATTGTACATTTTCGGAGGAATATTTGAACGTGGCGACAAGGAGTTCAATTTGGATTCCATGTATGCCATTGACTTGAATAAGGTCGATGGAGTCAAGGTCTTGTGGGAGGATTTGACAGAACTCGAGAAGGAAGACGTTGAATCCGATGATGAAGAGGATGACGACGATGAATATGAAGATGACGACGAAGATGAGCAGGAAGAAGTTGTCGAGGAGAACAATGACGACGACGAAGAAGAAGAGGAGGAAGAAGAAGAGGAGGACGAAGACGAAATTCCAGACCCTAGACCATGGCTTCCACATCCTAAACCATTCGAGACCTTACGCGCATTCTATATCCGTACTGGTCCTCAGTTCTTGGAGTGGTCCATCTCCAGTAATAGAGATGCCAGAGGCAAATACTTGAAGAAGGCAGCATTTGATTTGTGTGAAGATCGATTCTGGGAAAGAAGAGACCAGGTCAGAATTGCTGAGGACCAGCTAGAAGATTTGGGAGGTGTTGGAGAGGTTATCGAGAAGGATGCTGCTACCAAGACAACAAAGAGAAGATAGATACGAAGACAAACGGGAGAAGATAGATACGAAGACAATTAGTAGAAGATAGATACGATAGATACTACTAGAACAATTCGCAAGAAACTGAATTAATGAACATTGTTGAACGTAAGAATGACAGGTCTCTATCATCATGCAAAGTGGATACCCACCTGGTGGAATGCAAACAAAAGCTTCAAAAAGTCCGTCTGATCCATCTTGGACGATCTCTGGCTGGCGAATCCCGTCTCTGTCAACACCTCGTCTATCTTCTGCTTGACAACTCCCGTCAAATCGGTCTTGGAGTCCACGGCCATGGAGTCGGCTTCCTGGGTGGCCAAAAGAGCCTTGTAGTTCTTTTCGAGAATTTCGATCACGTTGCTCGACTTGAATCCAGCAGCAATGGTTTTGTTTTTTCTCACAAAGCAGATTCGAAGCAAGCCGTCCCACTCGTTGAAGTCTACGTTCGGACGAGGCTGCTTGACCTCGATTCTCACTACTGACGACTCAACCTGTGGAGGAGGACGGAAGTTGTTCTTTCCCACCTTCATGATATGCGTCACGTTCGCCCACATTTGCACGTTTGCAGACAAACGACAATACAAGGCGTCGCCAGGACGTGCCAATAGACGCAAAGCAAATTCTCTCTGGAACATAAGAATCGACACTCTTGGAGGATTAGGCTGGTTGAGAAGCTTGAACACCAACGGAGACGAAATCTGGTAAGGCGTGTTGGAAATACACACGTCGAAGTATGGAAGTTCCGTCTTCATGAAGTCTCCCAAGAGGATCTCCAACTTCTTTTGCTGTGGAGTGCCGTGAACTCTTTTCGTCAATTCTGCTGCCATTCGAGGGTCCATTTCCACGGCGACGACCTTTCGTGCCTGTTCCAAAATTCTAACAGTTAAGTTACCGGTACCAGGACCGACTTCCAAAACGATATCGCTGGGCTTAATCTGTGCTTTATCGACGATGCCTTGAGCCACTAGAGGATTTTTTAAAATATGCTGGCCGAGGTTTGTGTTGAACTTGAAAACGGAGTTCATGTGCTTCTCGGCAGACACGGTGGCTCCCGAGCCAGAGGGGGCCGAGGAGAATTTCTTTTTGGGCGCTTTAGCCATGATTTTTGTGGTGTCTAAAGTTGTGATGCCTGGAACTCATCGCATCAAGAAGTTGATGAGAGTGTGCAGATGGCGGAGGTGCAGTACTGTTAGACGATAAGTGTGCTTTGGGAGGTCCAAATCGATTGGAATAAAAAAAAATTTTAAAATTTTTTTCGTCTCTCTTTTAATTTTTTCGACGTTAAGGGCTTGTCCAGACACATACAGCGAGACGGGCGTTTATATTGTTGCCTGTGACTATAAAACTTGGCGGAAAGAACAAGAGAGATTGGAATAGTGGAGTTTAAGATAGAACTATGTCTTCGAAAATTCAGCGAGCATTTTATCTGAAAAATAGGGTTCTTAGTAATTGTTCTGATCGAAAAACCGAACTTCTCCCACCACGCAAAGTCCAGGGACTTCTTCCTAGGAAGTCTTATTTATTATTGTTAATATTATTTTAGTTGTACTAAAGTGTTCTACTTGTTATGTTCTCCTTAAGTTTCTCTGTCATTTTCGCACTCATTTTTCCTAGTCACTGCTCTAGATTCTCGATTATTTGCAACCTAAAACTTTCGTCTCGCCATATACGAGAACAAAGTTTCGGCCTCCTCAAGGTCATCGGTTGAAAATGGACTGTTCAGATTCAATTTAGGCTCAGTCTTCTCTGAAGTTGAATTGTCCAAACAAATAGAAAAAGAAACGATCTCTCGTTGAATATCTTCCCAGACCAACCGAAGATATCCACAAAAGCTTACATTTGGCTTTCTTCTGCTACTTGACCTTCTAACACTAATCAATCCACATTGAAAAGCTTGTGATTTCTCTCTATATCTCATTATTGCATTTCTCTACTTGCGTGTTGAGTTTTACTTTCTATGGCGAAAATCATGATAAATGGCTGCGAAATGTACATGTGCAAGCAGCAGCTACTTACGGTGAGTCCGCATTACTCAATATCCAGAAACAGAGTTTCATGTTTTGACTTTGACGTAATATTTGAATGACAAATCCTCCTCAAGGCTGAATCCCTATATATGAGTTTTCGGCAGCGTAAACCTCAGACAGCAACTTTTGCCATGAAAACAAAGACTGTCTTAAAAGGAAATGGTCAGACAATGTTCGAAGTGTGGGCCAGCTCAAATTGCTCCTACCAAGGGAGTAGTGGAAGCTTTATGATATTTGCACGAGAAGCCTTTCTGCATTGCAATAGAATGGCTTTTTCATACTCTTCTGTATTTCAAACTTGGCATAGAAAGTACTCCCGAGTCTACATGTTTGAAAGCTTATCTCATTTACGAATCTCACAGAGGTGAAAAAAAAGTCGACAACCCACCCCTTCGGCCTGGGTAAATCAGCTGCAACTATCGTATTGTGATCCATCAGGAGAGGCGATCGAGCCATTTCCCGCTTGAATGATATCCTGGTCGTCGTCTTCATGAGACATAACCTTCAGATTGTAGCGACTCAGATGCAAATATTATCATAGCCTGAATGAATCTTAGTTACAGCAGAATACAGTTGCTAAACTCCATTTGTGAATATTAATCCTTGGTCGATACACTGGCCATGTTGCTCGAGAAGATTGTACAAGCATTACTGAAACTGAAAGAAATGGCGGTATTCAGAATTCCGAGGAAGATCGTAAGAAACAAAAACGTTCTAAATATGTTACGTAGTTCGTCAAATGTCGGTTGTTTCTTGGTGAGATTTGTGGTGTAATTTCAATTTTGGATAGCCTCACTTAATTCTGTTTTGTGGCAGAAGTAGAGAACACTCGATAAAAGCGATAATGAACGTCCCCACAACAATAAGCTTCCAGCGATTACTTACTAACTCACCTGAAAGAATCAAAACCGACATTCAGGGGAATTCAACCCCAGAAATGTTCCACGAATCATATTCTCCAATCTCCAGTTCAGATACCCTTACCCAGCTTGGCCCGATATCCCAATTCTCCACGAAAGAGAACTTGAGTCTTCTAAAACAAACAAGAGGGGAATACATAAAGCAGAGACTTACCAGTGTAGTGCCAGAAGTGGAGCAGAGAGAGTATTACAAAAGCAACTTGATTCTGGGACTTCCGGTATTGTACTATCCTGATATCGAGATCATCCGTCGAGAAATGCAGCACCGAGTGAATGCTGGGGCTCTTCAAAGAGCTCGATTTGGCTATAGAGCAACCTGTTGCATTGGATTCGTCACTGAGCAAACAGCGCTCGACCGAAATGTTCTTGCTTTCGTGAAAGAATGTGAACGTTTCCAGAATAGCTGCGTTGCACTATGTGAGGTGATAGTCACGAAAAGAATGGAGATTTATGCCTTTCTGGAAGCAGTGGATCTTTTCAGGTCGAAGTTGATGCAGCGCTGTTCGGCAATTCAAAAATTGCACATACGGGCTAAGGAATACAACTTTAAACGTTTTGGATACTTGAAAAAATCAAGATTTATTAAAGAATGCCGAGGAGTCAAGGAAAGCTTGAAAGCAGTGGAGAATGCGAAATCGGAGCTACACGAGATTCTAAGTGAAATCAAAGAAGATTTGGTTAGTGTCGAGCAATCTACCAAAAAAGCGACTGCGATTGAAAACCAGTGGGTCACAATCCAGAAACTGTTCGAAATACTACATGAGAAGTACGGATACCAGGATTACCTAATGGAGACTTATACGTTTCCCCTCTGGCACTATTTCGACCAAGCAGGCAGCCTTCTTGAGACCGATTCATGGAAGATATTCATTGAATTCGCCCAAGCCCAGAGCCATTTCAAGAAAGATATTTCCGTAGCAGAGGAATCACTTCTGCTGTCTGGAGAACACATCATGTGGAGCCAATTGGCACTTTTACGAATAGAGAATTGCGCCAGAGATTGTGGCCGTTCGGAAGAAGGCGACGTGCCGCATTTTGTTTAGAGGCTTGCATGCTCGATGACGAAATTCTGAAATAAGGTACGTGAAGGTCGTTTACGACGAAGCCGGTCGTTTACGATGGGGCCAATCGATGACGAAACGCATTCGTAATTCTTTTTTTAACAACGCAACGTTACATTTGTTGTCCCTTTTCGCGAAAGTGGAATAATTTTTACCACATGGCTCTCACTGATTGTGTACCATATTGCATATAGCAGGGAATTTCCCGAACTCCAGTGTGATGTGGTCACTGTTTTCAAGTTTTCCTCTTTTAGAATACGTAACCACACTCTGCTTTCTTGGCACACTCGTAAGTGTGTGCCAGATCGCCGGAAATGTCGAATGGTATACACTCAGAAATTCTTAAACTACTAGCCTCCTTTCTATGTTCTTTACGTGCTCAGTGCCTACTTTCATATTTCGCACCAAATGCTAGACCCACTCTAAAAAACGGTAACTTCCCACTAAGTGCAGCAGGCCGTGAACTGATGCTCCCGAAATACCCGAAAGCCGCACGTCATGGCCAATTGAAGGGCGTCACTTCCCCGTACTTGAGCCGAATATCATCTCATCTGAACGGGGCTCATACGAGTACACTGGATATCGTGCTATTATTAGAGCCGTAATTGTAGAGCGGAGAGCCCTGTAGAGCCGCACACATCTCTGGTCAAGCTGGCACTATAAATGTGGATGGTTCGCCGACGGTAAAATTACTTTTCCAATTCTCTAAAATCTCTCTAATCTAATCAAAATGAAGCTTTCTACACTCGCTTTGTCCTCCATGGCCGCTGTTGCTTCGGCCCTGACTTACTCTTTGGGTGTTGAATCGTCCGACGGAAGTGTTTCTGGTCTTTTGACTGGCTACCACGAAGGTGCTGGATTCAGCTACTTTGCCGTCACTGGTCCTGGTAACGAACTTACCTGGAAGGGCAACAATTTGGTCGAAGATGTCGGTAACGGAATTACGTTTGCTGTCATGTACTACGAGCCGTACCTTGCTTTTGGTGCCATTAGCGACCCTGCTCAGCTTACTTTTGAGAACAACGTTTTGGTCTCGAACGAGACCTTCTGGGGTTGCAACAACCTCAATGATCCATACAACTACTCTCAGAAGTTGAAGTTGATTGTTTTTGGTGACGAGAAGCCAAACGACTCCTGTGTTGAGGTCAAGATCACGTTGGTTGAGAACAGTTCCTCTTCTTCGGCAGTATCTTCTACTTCCGCTATGTCTTCCACTTCCACTGTGTCTTCGACTTCTGCTGCAGCTTCTTCAACTCTCGCTACATCCACCACCATGTCCTCCAGCACTAGTATGGCAATGGTCACTTCTGCTAACGGTGTTGTGAAGAACTCAGCCGGTTTGGTTGCTCTCGCTGGTGTTGCTGCTATGTTGATCTAAACATAATTTAAAAGTAAGTAATAATGTCTGATATCAGTTTATGTTTATGTTTATTCCGGGCTAACTCGCTTGGGGATGAGATATGCCTTCTCTGGGTAAATCTATAATTTTCGTATTATCACATACAATTTCTTCCAGGGAATAGCGAGAAATTCATGATAGTCTCAAGAACCTTTCATGAACAATATTAGTCGGAGCGGTTCAAATCAGCTTGCCTAATGCTGCAGGTTATTGAATCCATATTCTTAGGGAATTCGTGGTTACTTCCGTCAATCGGAAGTTTTCTCGGACCTGTCATCCTTATGTTGTATTCGAAGCTTCCCCGTTGCCTGTAGGGGCCACATTGGGCTTCCAATCCTGATCACTCCACTAATTATGGACGGCTTTTGTACTCTCAAAGTAGCAGTCCGAAGAGCCATTGTCATGGGCAATAATCAAATAGTTTCATCCTCTGGAGTGGATTTACACTCTGGCAAGCCCTAGTGAACCAAAGGGAAGAAGTCCATCCCTGGCGTAGGAGTAATAACCAAAGCAATCGTCAGAGAAGCAGCAGAGCCATAGTCGCCAACCTCGGTAGTGAGCGACATGTGAGCTTTCTTTCTCATAAGAGGTTTCTGGCAGCATACGTCGAAATTGGACGAACAAGAAGAATTATTGTTGCTCAATTCAGCTCCGTAGTACCGGGGCTCACATGTGGAGGGGCCCGAAGACTGCATCATAAGCTCAGAAGAATTAGCCGAAGACCCAGAAGAATCGGTCGTAGGAGACTTATTAATTGAAGAGACAGAAGCAGCATCAACCTTAGCCTCAGGGAAACGGGATCTTCTGCTGGCTTGAGCGCAGTTAGTCAGAGTAAAGGACGGGGTCACCAACAGATAATTAGAGCCATCAACGAAAAGTGACAAGACGGACGATGCTGAATGGGTGCAAAGAGCCATGGGGCTACAGGAATCGAGGAATGCCCAACTGTCTGCGTCCATTTCGCAGCCAAATGCACCATCCTCAACCGCAAAGGCACCGCAGGGTGAGTAGTCTGTGTTGGCAGATTGGACTGTGGAGCTCAAGAGTCGAGCAGCAGAAAAACCACCAAATGAGCCAATGGACGATTTCTGGAAGGGAAATGAGCCATGGAAGGCGTGGTGTATCCTGTCCCTCAACCTTTTTATGCGTGAAGGAAAGTGGCTTGAGCCACAAAAAGAAGGCGGATCATAGTCACAACCGTGATTCTTTTGATGAAAGATAGATGCCATGTAGGCCCTGAAGTGACTTCGCCTGTCCGTGGGGGCTTTGAGGGAGTCTATCATGCTGGAAGGAGCTCCAAATAGGGAAGTGTAAGCTGGAGCAGTACAAGGAAAGAACATCTGGACAAGTAGGAAAGGAGGGGAAACTTCAAAAGTCCAAATAGAGCTTGATCGGGTTGCTGTTTGAGGGAGTTTCGTGGTCTAGTAGAAAACTAATCCCTTGCGAGGAGTCTAAGTGAGAGCTGAGAAGAGTCGGTTGAGAAGCGAGATATTCTGGAGCTTTGGGCTGCTTTTGTAGTACACAGAGGGAGAGTGCTATGCATGGCCTTAAACTAGTCCTGCAAGGACTCAAGAAAGTTATGCTATGGATGCAGTAATGATAGATTTGAGGTAGTCAGAATTACCCAAACAGGAAATGGATGACCTTCGAGGTGCAAAATGGAAATGGCCAGGCTCCCGTATACACTATTTCCTTGATTTCGAAGCATTACATTCTCGCTCGATTGGTTTTTGGCTGCGAATGTTCTGCTATCCAGCTTATGTGCAGATTGCATAGTGCCAGTCAGTTGCACTGGCCAGTCAGTTACATCGGGCCAGTCAGTTAGATTGTCAGGACACATCGTTAGGCAATGGAAAGAGAGAAATGAGGCAACGAATGTAAATGGCGTCTCTGCGTGAAGGTTGTGGAATTCACAAAAGAGATAGATTCTTATAACTTCGCGTGCGGCTCTCGTATAAAACGATACAATATCTTCAATTTGAAGAGGTTGACTGACGAAGGCCAAACAAGCGTTAATCATAAAGAAACATATATTCAATATATACTTCAGGATAGCACATGCTAATAAGGGAAATCAGTTTGTCTCAATAGCTTTTACTTTACCAAGGGCCTTATTTCAATTGTGAAAGTGTTAGCAAGCTAAAATCCACGGTGCACATGGCCATGAGGCGCTGGTATTCTGACAGGATAATCCTTTTAACAGAATTAACATCTACCTTACTGCTGACTTGCTGAAAGCTTCGTCTCGAATTAAATGAATTTGATGAAGGAGTAGCTGACAGCTTCTATTCCTACTACCGGACATCACAGTTGATGCTTTGACTGAGTTTTGTGAGCTTAATCAGTATTTGAAACGAGTTCAGCTTTCTTAAATGAGCTGCTAGGCATATAATTTCCACAATTTCAAATTTGAGTTTTCGGACCTACTGCTCTCATTCAACCTCCAACTCAATTGAAAGCCACAATGTAATCTTTGCAATGTCATATAAGTAAGCTGACCTGGATTTTTTGTCCCATTGACAGATTTTTTATTTTCCCACCTGCTTATACCTGCGGTCCCATGCTAGTAATATCTATGCACATCAGTCAAGAATCGCTGAACGTTGATAGCACCTTTATAATCGTCGTAAATATACGAACTACACAGGATTAACGGCTAATCGAATATATGTTCCAAAGCACTCAAACATCACATTTTTTCACAATTTAGCATATTCATCCACGTGAATAAACGAAACATTACAAGAATTTGATATCGGCTTCTGTATATCGTCTGGAAGATTTTGTGGGATGTATAAGGACGACCTGGTTTACTTGAGGTATAGCCACAGAACGTCATTGCACCAGATTAAAAGTATATCGAGTATCTTAAATCCGCTGCCATAATGAACTTTAAACCCCGCCTATCTCCTTTCGATATATTCACAGTTCAATTCGATAATTGCGACCTCTCCATCTGCAACCAATGAGACCAAACCACTAGAAGACCGAAATATCAGATTCGATAAACAAAAGCCAGCCTTATGACCCATTCACTTTCCTTTAATATCTTCCCTTCCAATCTTTAAAATTTTCCTCAAAACTCTCGTCTCCATATGTGATGCCAGTTTGCATACAATATTGTATGCCAGTACAGCATAAACACATAAACAGATCTAACCCTGTCATCATCTCGTGAAATCCGCCATCACGGGTTTTTTTGCTTCCCGAACTTGGGAATTCTGTCACTCTAAATCCACGCTAGTTGGCCGCTTTCCCCATTAATATCCCACCGCGGCCATGGAGCGCCTGTTGGCGGCAGAACTAGATTGGGCGATCCGCCACTTTGAATTCGAGCTGCTACTAGATGACGAGCTTCTATCTGCTCGTCGGCCGCTCAATCGCCACGACGCTTTCAAACTCGATAAAATTTTGGGCGACGTGGAGGCCTATTTGTCTGATTTGATTGTTTCTCTAAGTCTGATAGGAAGCGATGATACGGAATGGTACACTACCGGGCGGAGTTCTGTGATGAAAGTGCTTGATGTGATCAAAACTATCGATGAGTTTTTTTCGGCGGTTTTGCTTGTTCCTCTGATACTCAGCGATGGAGTCATTACCGCTAAACTGAAGCGTGTAAGCCTGAGGCTTCTAGATTGCAAGCTGGAGCTTCTAATTACCAAGAAGAAGATCGACATTGTCGCAAATTACAAGGAGATCCGTAGTCTGATTATTGATGGCTTATATGTGGAGGTTCAGCAGTGCATTGATACATTTGCGTCGAGCAAAAATATCGGTCTACCGCTTGAACTACCGAAAGACATCACTCTTGCGCAGATCACAGCGAAAATGCGTCTTGGCGACATCTCACAGAACAGCACGTTCTCTGTGCGGAAAGTTGCACTTCCTGTGTTTTCTGAGGCTGAACAAGAAACCAATGCCCGTTTCGAAACAATCGAAAGGCGTCTAGATCCCATCCATGTCGCTATGGATTTTCTAGAACAGCGAGTGCAAGGATTCAATATCATGTGTGGCACCGTCTTTCCAGGAGCCATTATAGAGCTCAATCGAGACTACGACCGACTACGGAAGTTGTGGGAGCATTTATTGACTGAGTTTGTCTCAGCTAAGAAGCATACAGTGGATTCCAGATGGCACAGTCTCTTTCTCGTTCTTGTGGAGGGAATTCTGCAGAAAAGTTTAGCGATGATTGCAGAAGTACAGAATGACCATTCTAAGGGTAAGTTTGTCATTTCGGATGAACTAGGATCTACCTTCAAAACATGCTCCAATGCGATCACTCTCATTCACAAAGCATTCATGGAAAACGTCATTTATGATAAGGCGTTGACACAGAAGTATAATGACACCCTTCTTCCCCGCTGGAATGAGCTTAACGTCCTTCTATCCAATGACTTTTCTCCAAAAAGTACCTCCAGTCCTCACACAAATGACTTATCAGGTTACAAGCCCATAAGAATTACTCAAGGACGTGTTTCTCTGGCAGAACACAAGAGAGAAAAACTGGCGACAATTTCGTCGGCGGGCTTGGGTATCGATTTAGGTCTCGATGTCAACCCTTCTCCAACTATTCCGCTAAGTGTCAAAACTGACCGAATTGTGGATCTAAGCATTGACACCGACTTATTGCCAAGGAACAACATCCAAATGGCACTAATGAATTTCATGGACGCCCAAGCGGTTGAGGCGGACGATGATACCGAAACTTTGGTGCATGATACATCACAAAACTCGCTCGATATGGGCAAGACTACGATTTGGAACCGCCTACGCGAACTTTCAAATACCAGATCGAGAATCCCACTTATGACCTCAAACTATATACGCCTGGGATATCCGGTCATTAAAAAGATGTACGTGGAAGGATACGCACAATCTAAAATTCCCAGCATTAGTCCGCTGAACCCTGTGTTTATTTCTCCGGATAGAAGATCTTTAGATGGACCAGCGGATGAAACAGTGAAAGGTTTCAAGAACAAACAGCCATCAACTTCAGCCGATTCTCCCAATTTGAGCTGGGGATTATTGAGTCCGCCAGTGTTCCACTTGGCACGAAACGATGCAGGCAGCAGAGTATCCTCCAGTGATGGGTCCGTCAGCGGTGATGATATTTTCAGGGGAAATCGCTCGAGGAGAGCATCTTTGAAGCTTAAAGCCGACAAATTGTCATTAGCGGGCATAATTACCCCCAATTTGGCATTTGAGCACGGCCACCTAAGCGATATGTCCCCAGACCGACTAAGTTTGCGCTCCTCATCTCCAGAACGGCCGGAATCGTCTATGGGATCGAGATTCGATGACATTCATCTCACTCAGCCGTTGAAACTGACAAAAAAGACGTGGAGATAGGGTTAACTCTTGGAAGGCTCGTTGGAATCCTCGGCACGCATGGTTTTACTTGTAAATCCATCAAGGAAGAAGTCTCGCCCGAATATCTTATACATGAAACTCTCCTTCTCCACCTGCCACTTTTCAGTTTCGTCAAACTTTCTCACTTGCTTGCCTTCCACAATCTCACCTTGCTGCACCTTTTTCGTCGACTGTCCGCCTAGTCTTCTGTACAACTCCCATCCAGGAAGAAGAATAAATGGGATCGAGAAAAGAACCAAGAAAATTCCGTTATATCTGGTTTTCACTGCTGACGGTGCAAGTTTCCAGTTTGGTTTACCTGTCTCCACCAACTGGGTGAAAAACTCATTTTTTGGAGCATTCGGATCGGGTCTCTTGGGTTCAACCACCGGTTTTGTGCTTCTTCCTTCCTTATGAAAAGTAGACAGAGCAAACTTGCTTGGCTTTTTCATGGTAGTGTTGGGAAGTGATGGACTGGAAGACTCCAATTATAGATGCATGCGTGCAGGATATCAACACCCGACACAAAGAATTGATCTCATACTTCTTGGCCGATTTCTTTTAAGATTTACAAATTGAATTTGAATATTGAACTCCAGAATGCCCTCGAAACTCGATTTGCTGTCGCTTTCCAGCTACCCCAAGCCAGATAATGTCACATTCACTTACGGTACTGCTGGCTTCAGAATGAAGGCTGAAATCTTGGACTACGTCAACTACACAGTGGGAATACTCGCTGCATTGAGATCCAAATATTTGAAAGGTCAAACCGTTGGTGTCATGATCACTGCTTCTCACAATCCGCCTGCTGATAATGGTGTTAAAGTCGTGGATCCTTTGGGTAGCATGTTGGAAAGCTCTTGGGAACTGTATGCTACAATCTTGGCCAACTCTGGCTACGACGAATTGGCAGCAAAGTTCGACGAGCTTGTAGCAAAGTTGAACATCGATCTCAATACTCCTGCCTCTGTGGTGGTTGCTAGAGATTCTAGAGACTCTTCTCCAAGATTGAGTAAGGCTAGCATCGACGGTATTAATGCAGTGCCGAATGTGAAGGTTGAAGATTTCGGCTTATTCACTACACCTGAGTTGCATTACATCACGCGTACCAGCAATGACTCCCAGTTCGGTGAACGTCTGGAGAAGGGATACTACTCTAAGTTGGCCGAATCTTTCAAAAACATCTTTAGATTGGGGAATGGGAAAAAGATTGATATCACAATCGACTCTGCAAATGGCGTGGGTGCTCCAAAGGTCAAGGAGCTTTTATCGAAGTACCTAGAGAACGAGATTTCCTATACTTTTGTTAACAGTGCATATGAAGAACCAGAGAAGCTCAACTTCAATTGTGGTGCTGATTTCGTCAAGATGAACCAAAAGCTTCCAAAAGGTGTGGATGCTGTTCCTGGTAAGTTGTATGGTTCTTTCGATGGTGACGCTGACAGATTGGTTAACTACTATCAAGATGCCAATGGGGTCTTCAAGTTGTTGGATGGCGATAAGATTGCCACATTGATTGCTTTGTTCTTGCAAAGAATTCTTGCTAAAATCGACACATCCAAGCTCAAGCTTGACATTGCTGTTGTTCAAACAGCTTATGCCAATGGTTCTTCCACCAGGTATGTGGAGGAAGTCTTGAAGATCCCCGTACGTTGCACGCCTACTGGTGTGAAGCATTTGCACCATGAGGCAGAGAAATACGATGTTGGAGTCTACTTCGAAGCTAATGGACACGGCACCGTAATTTTCTCGCCCGAAGCGGAAGAGAGAATTTTCTCATACAAGGCGCAGACGGACGAAGAGAAGGAGGCAATCACTGTGTTGCAAGAGTTCACCAAGTTGATCAACCAGACTGTTGGTGATGCTATTTCTGACTTATTGGCTGTTTTGATCATCTTGAACTACTTGCAATTGACCCCGGCACAGTGGGATGCAGAGTATACCGACTTGCCTAACAAATTGGTGAAGGTGATAGTCCCTGACAGAAGTGTGTTCAAGACTACGAATGCCGAGCGCACTTTGGTGGAGCCAACCGGTGTGCAAGCGCAAATTGACGCTTTGGTGGCCAACTATCCTCAGGGAAGATCTTTTGTCAGAGCATCAGGAACAGAGGATGCTGTTAGGGTTTACGCTGAAGCTGACACTAAAGAACACGTGCAAGCATTGAGTGATGAAGTAAGCAAGTTGCTTGCCTGATATTGACTTGCTATGGTGGATTTTATTTGGAATGCTAATGAGTTTCAATGCAGCTATGCAAACTATGCTATGATGATTACTAATCCCACCACTCTTGACCATTCATCTCGACCCCTATTTGAAATCACAGGGAATCTTCTTTTCAGATCTAACGCTTGAGTTCCTCAATTGCTCTTCTTGAACTCCCCCGGTGTCACCAACTTCTTACCAAGTGACCAAAGTCCCTTCTTTTTCTTCTTGGCCGCCGCCTCAAGCCTCCGGTACCACGATTCGTTGCCTCCAAACTCAGCACCATAGTTGGACTCGTACACAATGCCAAACCCGTTACGAAGCATTTCAGCACTGACATCTTTCTTTCCTGTCCATTTCCATACCTGAGCGCGAGCCACAACTCGCTTGTATTGGTCTATGGAGAACGGCGTGATGGTCACTGAACGTCCATTCACGTAATTCTGCAACCAGTTCAAAGCCTCGGCCGAATATGGCTGAGCTGGTTTCCCAAAATGGGCACCTTCTGGAGCATCGACGCCACATAGGCGGATCATCAATGTCTCGTCCTTTAATGCTGAGCGGGCGGTAGGCACGTGGCGAGCCCATCCCCAGCCCAAGAACGCGCCTCCTGGCGTATGGAAGAATCTGAAATTGTCTCCATCTCCGACACGAGTAACTCTCCCGTAGAGTTTCCTCTGACCGTCTAGGATACTTGGAGTCAAATCGAGGTAGGTTTGTATGCGACGTACATATCGTGTGTACAATTTGTATGACACAAAGGCTCCGGCAGTCAACCCTGCCGATAGGAGAAGCACTTTTGGGTGGAAGAAGGACACTGGGGTGTCATTTTGGTCGTCAGACATGCGATGCGAATGGGAAGTGAGGGTCGGTGAAACGAAAGGAAGGTAAATGAGTCAAGCAAGTAACGCCGTGCGTTCGTCTAATATTTGCAGCGTACAGATTATTTTCGATCTCCAAGATCTAGTAGTAGTCGGATGTGAGATCCGTACACCGTGATATTTGGCCAAGCGGGAGGGTATATTGGTTGGTAATAGTGGATATAGCTTCGAGTCATCGAGCTTCGATGGCTTTAGTGAACTGAAATTAGATTGATGAATTAGTGAAGTTGATGTGGATTGAATTTTTTGAGTCTTTGACTGGCGTTTTATGAAGTTACAATTCGTCTCGTCATTGGACAGTACATTGACTTCGTTCAGAAGCGTGTCCACCAGGATGGTCTAGTATGTCTGCAGAAAGATGATCGGTACATACGGTGTTCTTGTCCAAGTTTTATATTTCCTATATTTTACAATGTGCTGCAACATCCCTCTGTGGTTGACATCATGATAGAGTAGACAATTGCTAAGGAAGTAAAAAAGGGAACTGGGTGAATGACATCACAGATCTAGTAGAATCCATGGACACTATGCCATGTGAAGGGGCAAATTGGAAGTCGTTCCCGAGATGCTAACTTGAAGGTATCCTTGTTCGTTTTGAAATGGCTGTTGGGATTTGTTCTGGTCACATCCACGGCTGCTTTCTCTGAACGGTGTGCTTCACTCCATATATCCTGTACGTAGTTCTGTGAGCAGACTTCTGCTCCTCAGTCATCTTTTTTTTCCTTTTCTAATTTTGTTTTCACTGTTCCTACGTTTCTATTTAGTATCTGTTTATGTTGTAGGCAGAAATTCCCAATTTCGCAGCCAAATGTGTCAATAACATGCAACACACACAAATACCATGGATAATACCTTCTCATCATATACGCCCAAACAAAGCGATTTATTACCTTGAGCGTATCCTATATCATGGATGGATACTACATTACACAGCTATGATCGACCGTGGATCGAGTTTTCTGTTGAAGCCTTCGTTATTCATCAAGATTATCAGGAAAGTCCATCTTCGTCCAAGTAATAAACCTCAACTCATCAAGAAACAGATTTTTTGCTCCTTTCGGGCATTCCTTTGGAAAATAGCCGTGCATTCCCTTTAGAGACACATTAGCCGCAACAAACTAACGATCGGTGGAACAAAGAATAAAATCACCCCACAAACCAGACTACCTTTCCTTGATTTAGACTGTTCAATCATTTCATCTTTTCTCGCTCTACCTCCAACCACCCTCCAACCACCTCATGTTTCTCACTTTACCTCCAACCATTTCATTCTCACGTATTACCTCCAGCCATTTCATCTCTTCTCACTTCACCTCCAACCATTTTACTATCCACCTTCCACCAAAGAGTAGACAAATCCAGACAACATTAAAGCTAAACCAAAAAGTGGGTAGGCCAAATTACAATATTAGTCCCTCTCAAAATTCTTTTCTCTCCTTGCCCTATTCAGGCGTGCAACCTCCTCCATATGCGACTTATCCGACTACATAGAAGTCTCCACTATCTACACTTTTGCTCCCCACTTACTACGGGCTTCGTGTTTTCCTATGCAAATCGCTGACGGAGAGTACGAAATTGACCTTCTGGTGCTTCTGGCAGGCCCCGAGTCCCCCTCCTCGCTGGTAGCCATTCGCTACGGGTTCATACCCGATTCCATGGACCAAAAAGCACCCCTCCGGCTCTACCAGAACGACCAAGTTTGCATTTTGGAGGCACAACTGGTAGAGAAAGCGGCCAAGTCGGGAATCCGTGCGCAGCCAATCATATTTGAGGGCGTTCCGCAGGGCCAGAGGTTGGGCCAATCGTCAGCGAACATGGATTCGTATTTTCTTCTGCTTGTGCCGAATGAGGCCACTTCAAAGCCCAAAGTGGAGCTACGGAGACTCGGAAATGTCATTCGAGTCAGCAAGTCCAGAAACACAGATAAGTGGCGCACGGCCATTGCCGAATGGAAGGAGGGCCCGAAACAGGAAGCTGGGTTAGGCTTGGAGATTCCAAGACCGTCGCCACAGCCGAAGGAAGTTGCGAAGGTTAAGGAGACGAAAGTAAAGGAAATTACAAAGAAAAAAGAATTGAGGAAGAACCCAGCGGCCCAAAAGAGGCCGCCTACAGCCACGCCGGAGATCAAGGATATTATCAGTGTATCTGATTTTGAGGACTTGGACAGCTCGAACGAAGACGCATTCCCACACTTTGGAGGCGACAAAAGGACCACGAAGAAGAGTATAAAGGAAAACGCCAAATTCCAAAGCGACAGTACCTCGCCGTTTGAGGAGAAGAGCAACGTCGCATTTCCCAAGATGACCGTCACAGATCCATTGAAGAACACAAAGTCGCGAGCTGCGTCCAAAAACACAAAGGAAAAGAGGAGTGTTGGAGCTTCGAAGACCACCAAGCCGATGGCCAAGCGGACAGAAGCGGACGACATGGACGACGAGTTCAAAGATCTTGAAGACCAACTCCAGGAAGTCTTGGAGGATTCTCAGCCAATGGACGTCGACAGCTCGAGCGACGAGGATTCCGACAACGGGCGAGGCCCCCCAATCGTCATACAAATGAGTGATGAGAGATCTTCGTCACGCCCGACCTCTAGCATGGGAACCTCAAGGCCAGGAAATAAACCCATGAGTCTACGAGAGTTGTATGGTGGAAGCAAGCACGGTGGTAAGAATAGCGGGGGAGGCAAGAACGGTGGGGGAGGCAAGAACGGTGGGGGAGGCAAGAACGATGATGGAAGCAGCAGCGAGGAGGAATAAAGCTGGTAACTATCAGGACAGATTAGAGCATCTACTAATGTCATTTCTTCTGTCTAGCCTGGAGACTTGGGTCAGAGCTTATCACGATCATCACCAGGTCGAGCATATAAAATGTACGAAACTGCCTGCTTTTATCTGCCTGCTTCTTCGATCTTTTTTCTACTTCCATACCAACCTTAAGCTTAAACCTCTGCATAGAAGAATTTCATAAACACACTCTTAACTTAGAATATACACTGAAACCTCCAAATTAAAAAATTACCTCCCAAATGAATTCCCAGACGTACAGAAGTCTAGAACGCCGTATTCAGACATTGTCGGTCGATGTGGGTGACTCTGGCGACTCCAGTTTGGTCAAAGAGGTTGCTCAGCTTCAAGCCCAACTCAACAAGCTTTATCAGCAGAACCCGGAATTGGGTGCCCTTGACCAGATCCGCAAGGGCTTGCCGCTGCCAAAACGCCCGAAAGCATCCGAAAATACCTTATCAGATGAAGAAAAGCAGGAACTCATTTTGCTCAAACACCCTCAAATCAAACAGGCTTACCATAGTCTAATGGAGCTTCTGAGTATAGAATTGCCGGAGATTCTGAGCGATATCGCCAAGAATTTAGATACTTGCAAGCTCGCGAGCAGAGAACAACAGTTGGTGGAGCTTTCAGACAACTCTCACATGATGGTGGTCAAGAATTTGGTGGTTTTGGAGAAGTTCATTGCAATGGCTGAGAATGAGCTGCGATTTTGGGAAGAAACAGAGAAGAAATTGAAGCAATTTGGCGCACGGGTGGGTGCTAAGGAACGTCAATGGAAAATGGAAAGCAAATACTAGGAAATAGGTATAAGAGAAGTCTAAAAAGAAGTATGGAAAAAAATGGACGAGTCCGGAGTCGAACCGGAGACCTTTCGCATGCTAAGCGAACGCGCTACCAACTACGCCACACGCCCTGGAAGAAATGGTCCCTAGCAGGATCGAACTGCTGATCTTGGCGTTATTAGCACCACGCCTTAACCAACTGGGCCAAGGGACCTTTTCGTTGAAGAGGTTTTACATTGGAATTATTATAAGCTGGATGGTGCTGTATATGCAGGATATACGATATAATACGCAAAAATTAGAATTTCAATTAACAAGAGGGATTAGGACGTACTGGAATCATCTCTTCATGCAAATTTAGTAGATTGCACTACTTTTGGGGCAATTCAACCATATTCCAACCTCGGAGATCATAGTTGGGCATGAGTGGGAGACCAGGTATGCTCCAAAGATGCTTTCTTCCACAAAAGCACCGGGGCAAAAGTTCAAAACGTGGACTCGTGCCAAGGTAGGTAGCTTCGCTAGCTATTCCCTATAAAGATAACTAAAGTGGGACTATTTAAAGACTAGCCAAAGCGTACTTATACAATTCTTAGGTGGTTCAAGAAATGATTGAAAGGTACAATAAAGTAAAAAACCAAGCACTGACTCGAAAAAGTTTGTTATGACAAGGGCTTTTATATTTTCCCCCATCGGATAGTTATACAGTAAAATGTATAATTTTAGTTCGTTAAAAGAATCATACCTACTTGCTTAGCGGCGGTCATTGCTCTTGATTCTTTTGAAAACCTTGACCTTGTCAGCGAATTTGCTGGCTTTCTTTCAGTCAATTGAATTTTTTTTCTGTCAATCAATTGAGCTTTGCAAGTTTCCTTGATCATAGTTGTACACTTTACTTTGATGCGAAATATAAGCTTGATTAGTAAAGAGAAAGAACAGTAGCACTATGGACTTCCCATTTTATTCTTATTTTTTTTATAGCATAGACAATTGAGAGTCTATAGTCAACTAATAGTAGAGGATTGTGTGATGATGAAATGTCAGCCACTCTAACAGGCGGAGTAGCCAGAAACCCAGTTCCTCCTTTTCATCGTGTTTCGTAGCAGTCTATCGCTCCTATTTACTGCAGGCAAATAACAAGTACAACATGACCTGTTTTATCAATCAATGAGCCTCAAATCATGCCTAGACACCTCAAACGAATTCAAAGCTATGTTTTCCACACCTCGCTACGTACCACACTATCCCAGCAAAATCGGAAGCTCCAACCGCATCGTCTGGTCCTGTCTAACGCAAAAAATTGCCCAAACCCAAAATAGCCAGAAAACTAATACATATAGTCACGAGGTATTGATCAGCTGGGACAGACATTTAACATTTTTACTTCCATCGCTCTCAACTTCCATTGGATTTCTACAATAGATTTCGAAAGTTCTTCCTGCTTATAATTATATAGCCTAGCTAAAATACATAATACTCTTGATTCGTAAAGGTAGCAGGCGTCTCCACACAGACTAAACGGCTCCACATATCCAAGGATGCACGGGTGTTTGCTCCAAAAAATAAACACACTCATCAGCTAAGAAACCTGCCTCTCAGTGTGTCTTCACTAGAAACTCGTATTCACTCTGTTAATCGAAAACTAGAAGCGAATACCTGTTGACTAAACACAGAAACCCGCACTATGTCAGAAAGTCCCGTGAAACACAAACCCACTTCGCGAGTAATCGACTCGCTTCACTCGGAAATCGACGCCTTGAAGACCGAGTTGGCCGATCTCCGCATGTCCAACAGTGAAAACAGAAAGAAGGCGTCGCTTTTGACTACGAAGAACGAGTCGTTGGTCGACCAGTTGGCCAATAGCAAGCATGAAAACGATATGATCAATGCGCTTTTGAAGAGAAAAGAGCGCCGAATCGTCGATTTGGAGGAACAAAACAACGACTTGAGCTCGCTGCACGATACGTTGAAGCTATCGGCGAAAAACTTGAAGATCAGATGTGAGAATTTGCAGGAGCTGTCTGCGTCTTCCACGGCGGAATACGAGAGGCTAAAAATTGCCTACGACGCCATGATTGCCTCGCAAAACGAGTACAAGCGCCACTACCTAGCGGAGGTGAGCAAATTGCAGGGCCTGTTCGAGAGTTATAAGGCCAGCTCGAAGAAAGAATTGGCCGATCTCTCGGAAAAACTCGCCAGTAACGACAAGGACGTGGACACGCTAGTCGACAGCCTCACCAACAAGCGAAAGGTCATGGACAACTTGTATGTGAACCGGAACAAGGCTGTGTTGGACATGGTGGCGATGTTGGCGAAAGCGGCCAAGCTTCACGGCGAAGAATCTCGGGCTGTGTTGAAGGAGAACGTAGACACCATCGATCTTCTCAGGAAGACGTATCCTGACTTGAAGGAAAAGATTGCAGAGCGCTATCCGCTGACGGTCGACCTTGAAGAGTTGATGAGCGAGTCAGCTGCGTCGCTCTGCGTTGCCGAACTGAATCAGGTTGGCGACGAGGCTCCAAAATCCGTTCAGCGGAGCGTCTCCACTAGAAGACGGAAACACAAGAGACAGTCGATGCGCATTTCGCCCGAACCGTCGGCAGGCTCGGATGAGTCCATTCCAGAGATTCTTCCCAAGCTCAGATCCACCAATGCTTTTCCTGAGTCTACGTCCCAACAGCAAAATATTCCGGGGCGCAACGCAAGCCTGAGACAGACCTCGTCGGCCGGTAGCCAGACTGGCGGTAACCGCAATGCTTACAGAAATCGCAACTCGCAGATATCACTGCATGACTCTGGCAGAAACGTCAGAAGCGCTTCCAATTCACTGACAGGCAGCGTGAGCTCCAATCACAAACGGAGACTGTTTTATGGCGGAAGCAACAACTACAACAGCGGCTACAACGATCGCAAAAGCCTGGGTAAAGTCGAATTCTGATTTACTGGAAGGATTCACTACACTTGGCTCATAGACCGAGCACGATTGTCTCCTAGATCATCTAGTTTGCAAGCTAATCATCTAGTTTGCAAGCTCGCCCATGATTTTCCCAGATCTCACTGGAGTGATTTCTATAACGTTCTTTTGGTCATCTAATCTATAGCAAGGAGTATGCACTAACGAGTCCGTCGCCGTAGCCCACAAGAAGGAGCGAATTAGTTTGTTTTCGTTGTCGTCTCATTAAAGCCTTCTTGGAGGTGGGCACTTCATTATCTTCCGGTGGATGCCAGATATGGACACATAAAGACTTCTTGGAAGGTCTGCCCACCTCGCCCTCCTCTTCTGGCTGTATAGACTCTTCATTGCGTTCGAATTCCGTGCGGAAAGTGAAGTCGTTATTAAGAATCACGACGAACCCATCCCAAAAGCCTGCCACCACGTTATTTCCCCCAATTTGCAAGCCCTGGATCCCGTAATGATGAAGATTATGAGATTCCATTGATAAGGTGTTCGTTTCTGTTTCATCATCCTTCGCATCTGGTCTCTCTCCATTCTGGCTCACTAAATGCCTAATAGAATACACCAATAACTTCTTGGAGGCAGAGCCAGTGTACAATTTTCCCGAAGAGGGTTCGTACTCCAACGACAACACTGGGTGTGGAGTATGGGCCCGTTCGTCCATAACGACCGTGACTTTTGTTCCTTTATTGAGAAGCAATCTTTCGTTCGTCTTCACATTGCTCACCACTTCATTCTTGAAGCGGAACCCCACGATTCTTCCCGACTCGTAGCCTGCAAAAAGTAGCGAGTCCTCGACAAAGAGAAGACGCATGATAATCCCTGCTCCTGCTCTCTGGTCTGGGCTGGCGATCATTTCGAGGTCTTTGGGACATAAGTAATTTTCGACCAATCGCAGTAGCGAAAAGTCTTCCAGAACTCGGTAAATGTCGAAGTTCTCCGAGTCTCGTGTAGCTGGCGTGGCTAGAAGCCCATTGTGGTATGCGACGTTACAAAAGTTGAGGGCATTGACGGGAATTTCGAAGCTGGACGGCGTTCTCTGAGTTGAGATAGATGAGAAGTCCAGAGTGGGCAGATTCGGCCCAGAAGACAAAATGGAAGTATCATTGTGTAAGCCCGTAAAGGGAGGCTGCCATATACGGATCGAAGAATCTCGTCCGTGGGTTAGAAGGCCCAATGGAGTCAGTTGCATGGAGATGATTTGGCCGTGGTGAGCTTTCCAGAGTGCAAGAGGCCGTTTGCGGAAAACGTCCCATACAATGACGAAACCGTCTCTGTCAGCCGACACAATGTTGTTTTCGAATGTGGTGATGCAAGCAATTGGAGCTTTGTGGGCTCGAAGCGAGAATATTCGTGACATTTGGAATTGGAAAGTTATTAGCAGGTTATTGGCAGGATATTGGATTCAAAGTGGCTGGAAATGAGACTGAGTGACGAAATTAGACGGGAAATTAGCAATGAGATCACTAGTCATTCACTAAAACGTCAGCAATTGCGTGGTGGTGACGATAGTTTAGTCTAGTTGTAGCAAATTGTGGAGATGAGTGTACATAAGAAAGTGAAGTAAGAAAAATAGCTGATTTATGAGAGTGTTCCGAGGATGTGATAAACTTATGAGAGAGTACTCTGGGGATTGATACTATTGCTTTGATCTCGTATGGGTCAATTGGAGCAAATTGACTGATTCTATTCTTTTTTTTTTCTTTTGTTCATTTCTTGGTCGCATTGTTATGTCTGTAGAATTGCTGCCGAAAGTAATTTCTTAAAATTGAGATATCTGTGGAAAACAGAATACTCATCAAAAATAGAAATATTCGTCAAAACCGCACTATTCGCTTTTTGGTCAGAACGCTTCACAAAATTATTTTCCAGTCCAACGATTTCTCAGTGTTCTACCTTTTGCAATTATCACTTCTCTTTTTCACGTTTTCTTCACCTCACATCTTCACCACCCTTGTCCACCACAGCCAAACCACATCCAATCATCATCCGCCACAAAACCAAACGCAAAACCTCACCATATCTCAAGTCTAATATGTTACTACATTCAAACATTACATCTAAAAATTCCTACCCTTCATCCCATCTTCATTGGTCTATGCCAAATTTTGTCCGAAAAGCGCCGAAGCAATTCGCAGCCATCCGATATTTCCCACAATTTCTAACATCTGCCACACCTAAACCTCGAATGCCCAAATCTGTAACTCTTCAATTTTTTTTCCTTCTCTCCGCCTCTCTACGCTTGTATCATTCACTCTAAATCCTTATTCTTCCGAACGACTGCACTTTGTCCCCACAATCCTACATCGGTACCCCACTCGCCTGTCGAACATCGAATTTATTTTCAATCCTACTACTTCTTTTTTTCTTTTCCTTTTCATGCTAAAAGGTAAGCTCACCACAGCCGCCTCTTATCTCCCAAAATCTTTTAAAATCTCAAGACCCCTCGCCCTGCTCGCCTCCACCATGAGTGTCCCATACAAGCAACCAGAGCACAAGCTCACCATGATTCCTGGCCCAATCGAGTTCTCCGATCCGGTTTTGTACGCCATGGCTACTCCTTCGCAGGCACACACTTCCCCGGAGTTTGTCAAGACATTCCAGTCTGTTTTGCACAACTTGCGTAAGTTGTTCAAGTCCACTGATCCAAAAGCCCAGCCATATGTACTTGCTGGCTCTGGAACTTTGGGATGGGATGTGGCCGCTGCCAATTTGGTCAACAAGGGAGACAAAGTGCTTGTTTTGCTGACAGGCTTCTTTTCCGACTCTTTTGCCGACTGTTTGCGTGTTTACGACGCTGACGTTGACGTCATTACTGCTCCAGTAGGTGACGTGGTTCCTTTTGGTGAAATTGAGGCCCAATTGGCCAAGGAAAAGTATACTGCCATCACCATCACCCACGTGGATACCTCCACCTCGGTTGTATCTGACGTTGAGAAGATTTCCGCCATTGTTAAGAAGGTCTCTCCAGAGACTTTGGTGATTGTTGATGGAGTTTGCTCCATTGGAGTTGAGAACTTGGAGTTTGACAAGTGGGGTATCGATTTTGCCTTGACCGCTTCCCAAAAGGCCCTTGGCGTGCCAGCAGGCTTGTCTGTGTTGTTTGCCTCGCCTAGAGCCGTGGAGAAGGCATTATCCAGAAAGAAGGAACTGACGTTTTTTGCTTCTTTGAAGAGATGGACGCCTATCATGACTGCTTACGAGTCTGGAAGTGGCGCCTACTTTGCCACCCCAGCTGTGCAGACCATCACTGCCTTGAAAGTTTCTTTGGACGAGATTTTGTCTGAATCCTTGGATGCTAGATTTGCCAAGCACGCCGAGGTTTCTACAAAATTCAAGAAAGAAATGGAGAAGTTGGGAATGAAGATCTTGCCCGTTTCTCATGATGTCGCCGCTCACGGTCTTACGGCTGTGTATTTCCCCGAAGGTATCAACGGTCCAGATTTGTTGGGTAAGTTGGCAGCCAAGGGTTTCACGGTTGCTGGAGGAATCCACAAGGCGTTGGTGGGTAAGTACTTCCGTGTGGGTCACATGGGCTACTCTGTGTATGAGGGCCACGTTGACAAGGTCAGTTCAGCCATTAGCGATTCTATCCAGGAGTTGAGTAGCTAGCTTAAAGTCCATGGACGCTGCTTCGATTATGAATCCAATCCTTAGATTGTACCCAGGAGTTGAGTAGATGGTAAAAAAGCCCATTGAAGGTGTTTTATGAGTGTAGTACTTAAACTCAATAGAACACTGAGGAATTAAAGATCGAATGGGAACTGGTGGGATTAGGTCCATTAAGCAGATTGGAGAACCCTAGGAAGGAATTTGAAATAGAGAATTGAGACACTTGATGAATAATCATGAAGTTAAGCTTCATCCATGAAGTTAAGATTGATGAACATTAACTGCTCCAAATCAGAGAACCGAGCTTGAACGACCCTCATACTTCTATTTTACTTAAAGTCAAACTACGTACTTCAGCTCCAGCTTTATTCACTTGTCCGAAGTTTGGAATTACTATCATAATCTTTGATGGAGAAGTGAATAGCCTACTCTCTTTGTTTAGTCCATTGAATTTTTGGCTTGTAGAATGGCTTCTTCCTCCTTCCAACAATCGGTTTGTTATAGTGTACACCTAGCAGCGTCTTTGTTCTTTGATGTTCTGTTAACTTAGTTCTCGACCTTTCTATTAACCAGACTAAAAAATACTATGAGAGCCAGAAAGCCAGAATAGACAAAGGAAAATCTGTAGAAAAATAACAGAATCATCATTTCTATGTTTTATTGATTCTTCGAGGTATTTCCGTAGACCTAAAATGGCTGACTATCGGTATATGCTCTAGGAACGCAATAGATGAACAACAAAAGACTAATTACAATAAAACGAAATACAACATAAAGGATAATAAATAACTCAAGTAGACATAAAAAAAAATCAGTTCATCTTCTTCCAAGCCTGGCCATCCCTCCTCCCACATACTTATTCATCCTATACACTACCAAATCAGTTCTAGCCAGAGATTCCAGGTAATTCCTACAACTCCACATTCATCCCAGCAACCAAATATGGAGATCGACCCCTACGAGGTGCTTCAGGTGAATAAAACCGCCACACCGCTCGACATCAAGCGCTCTTACAAGAAGCTTTCGCTAAAGTACCACCCAGACAAGATTCGTCAGCTTAATTCAGATGTGGACGACAATTACTTTCCCCAAATCCAATTTGCATACAGCATTCTCTCGGATCCCGCTAAGAGGACCCGCTACGACTCTACAGGGTCGCTTGGACTCTCCGGAGACGACGATTTCGACTCTTTCGACTGGAAAGAGTACTTTGGCTCAATCAACGAAAAGATCTCAATTGACATGATCGATGAGGACAGAGCCAAGTACCAGGGCTCGGAGGAGGAGAGAGAAGACATTTTGCATAACTTCGAGTACTATGACGGCGACTTTCTCCGGCTTTTCGAGGTGATTCCGCATTTGGAATTTGACGAGAACGAGGAACAGCGTGTGTTCGGGATTGTGGAGACTGCAGTCCAAAACGGCGACATTGAAGTTGACGAGTCGATGCAGAAGTCGTGGACCAAGTACAAGAAGTCTCGGAAGACGAAGGTCAAGCAGATGCTAAAGAAATTGGCCAAGGAAGCCAAGCAGGCGGAAGAATTGGCCAAGACAATTAAGATAAAGAAGAGGCCGTGCGACGAAAACGATTTGCAGGCGATGATCCAGAAAAAAAATGCCGGCAGGTTGGATGACTTGATTTCCAGCTTGGAGAGCAAGTATGTGAAGAAGGGGAAGAAGCGTAGCGAGCCAGATGACGCGGAATTCGAGCGGATCCAGGAAAAGATGAAGAAGCGGAGGGGATGAGGAGATGAGAGAGAGATAAGAAGAAGAGACTGGGAGATAAAGTAGGAGAAACAGAGGCAGAGCAAAGAACATAAGAAAGGCCGGAAAACTCAAGGGCAGTGGAAGGGAACAGAGGACAGTGAGGCTAGAATACACTGTGATCGAAAAATATCAGACAGTTCGGTAATCAGTTGCTGTCTTCTCTATCTTTCTTACTTCTCATTTTATGCTTTCGACTGTTCCACATCACACTGCGTCTTTAATACGTCTACTTCCTTCTATCTCCTTGACATCGAAATCTCTCCATTCTCTCCATCCTCGTTCACCATCCTCGATCAGTTTCGTTCACCATATCGCATTTAATACCTTACGTCTCGTGTCAAAATACCATGTTACGATATCAATGTATAAATTGTCTTCATTTCTCATTCTCAATTAACTTCTATCGTTAGTTTCTCCTATCTTTTTATTCTTTTCCACCTATTTTTTCATCTTTTTGTATCTGACTCTTTCTTCTTACCTTTTCTACCTATCTTTTTCTACCTGCCTTCTTCTACCTATCTCATTCTATTTTTCTATTTATCTTATTATTCTTTTCTTCCATCTTTAATCTTTTTCTACATATCGTATCACCAAAAGGGATCAAAACGTCGTCTGTACTTAACTATGACCCAAGAGTCTTTGATCAGCTTTCTGAAAGAACAGAATGATCAGATCAAGTGTGGAACGAAATAATTCCAAGCTTATCTTCACCAAATACGGACTTAGGCATGAAAGGCACTGAGCCAGCGAGTTTCATCTTTTTTCTAACTTTTCCAGATTTTCCCCTTCTCCCTCATTCTCTCCAATTCTCACTCCATTTCTCACACCTATTCTCACACCTATTCTCACACCTATTCTCAATTCTCACACCATTCTCCTACACGTCAGATCGCGTTTCACCAAAACATCATCACTACCTTAATTTACCATACTCAACCAATTTCTTCAATTTCCACACCCACAAAAAAATGTCTGACTACTCCGACGACGACTTCTCAGACTCCTCAGGCTTTGACGAACCCAGCCTGCGCAAGACCCCCCTTTCGGATTCCACCAACACATCTTCGGCCACTTCCAAATCGTCGTCCAATGCCAGCGACCAGTACCAGAAATTATCGCAGCTAGAGCATATTTTGAAACGTCCAGACACCTACATTGGGTCCGTGGAGAAAAACAAGGTGGAAATGTGGAGTTTCGACAGCGAGTCCGAAACGATGAAGTTCGCCGATGTCACCATTGTTCCTGGCCTCTACAAGATCTTTGACGAGATCTTGGTCAATGCCGCCGACAACAAGATTCGAGACCCCACCATGAAGAACATCAAGGTGACGATCGACGCCGAAAATAACACCATTCTGGTCATGAACGACGGCAGAGGAATTCCTGTGGAAATCCACACAAAGGAGAAGATGTACATCCCCGAGATGATCTTTGGAAATTTGCTTACGTCGTCCAACTACGACGACGACCAGCGGAAAGTCACCGGAGGCCGTAACGGATACGGTGCCAAGCTTTGTAACATCTTTTCGACGCAGTTTACTGTGGAAACGGCTGACCAGAACACCGGCCAGTTGTATCAGCAGACGTGGAGCGATAATATGTCCAAAGTGGGCAAGCCCAAGATCACCAAGGTGAAGAACAAGCGCGAGTACACGAAGGTTACGTTCAAGCCCGATTTGTCCAAATTCAACATGGATTCTTTGGACGAAGATATCTTGTCTGTTTTGAGAAGAAGAGTCTACGATTTGTGTGGAACCGTCAAAGACTGCTCCATTTACTTGAACGAGAAGAAGTTGACCATCCGAAACTTCAAGGGCTACGTGGAAATGTACGTCAAAGCCATTCAGGAGAAGGCTCCTATTCTCGCTGCGGATGCGGGCACTTTTCTCTCGATTGTCCACGAGCAGGTCAACGAAAGATGGGAGGTCGCGTTTGCTGTGAGTGACGGCAGCTTCAACCAGGTCAGTTTTGTCAACTCCATCGCCACAACCTCTGGAGGCACCCACGTGAAGTATGTGAGTGACCAGATTATCGATAAGTTGTTGGAAGAGTTGAACAAGAAGGAAAAGGGAAAGAAAAAGCTCATGATCAAGGCCAATCAGATCAAAAACAACATGTTTGTGTTCATCAACTGCCTCATCGAAAACCCTGCGTTCACATCGCAGACGAAAGAGCAGCTTACGACTCGGCCAGGCCAATTTGCATCCAAACAGAAGGATAAGGTGGTGATTCCTGATCTGTTCATTAAGAAAGTGCTCAAGACAAGCATCAGCGACACCATCCGAAGCATTGTGGATGCCAACGAAGACAAGGCGTTGGCAAAAGATGATGGAAGAAGAAAAACTAGAATCAAGGGCCAGGTCAAATTGGTTGATGCCAATAAGGCGGGAACGAAGGATGGATACAAATGCACGTTGATTTTGACGGAGGGTGACTCTGCTTTATCGCTTGCCGTGGCCGGATTAGCCGTGGTGGGCCGCGATCACTACGGTTGTTTCCCTCTTCGTGGTAAGTTGCTTAATGTCAGAGACGCTTCTGCTGACCAGATTGCCAAGAACGCCGAAATCACTGCCTTGAAGAAAATCATTGGTTTACAGCATAGAAAGCACTACACTCCAGAAAATATCAAGGAGTTGCGTTATGGCCATGTGATGATCATGACTGATCAGGACCACGACGGTTCGCATATCAAGGGCTTGCTCATCAACTTTTTCGAGTCGAGTTTCCCCGGGTTGCTCGACATTCCGGGCTTTTTGCTTGAGTTCATCACTCCTATCGTGAAGGTGACCATCAAAAATCGTGGCCAACTGAACACCAAGATCTCGTTCTACTCTATCCCAGAGTTCGAACACTGGAGAGACTCCGAAGGAAGAAATTGTCGCTGGTCTCACAAGTACTACAAGGGTTTGGGTACTTCGACCTCTGCCGAGGCGAGAGATTACTTCTCGCAGTTGGAGAAGCACTTGAAGGAGTTTCACTCGTTGCAGCAGGATGATGCAGGGTTGATCGACTTGGCATTCTCCAAGAAGAAAGCTGACGACAGAAAAGAATGGTTGCAAGGGTTCCAGCCGGGTACGCATCTTGACTCGGACTTGACGGTGATTCCAATCTCCACTTTCATCAATAAGGAGTTGATTTTGTTTTCCATGGCCGATAATATCCGGTCGATTCCTTGCGTGTTAGATGGCTTCAAGCCGGGCCAAAGAAAAGTCCTTTTTGGATGTTTCAAGAGAAACTTGGTTCGTGAGACGAAGGTTGCCCAATTAGCGGGCTACATCGGCGAAAAGACCGCATATCATCATGGTGAAGCATCGTTGATGCAAACCATTATCGGATTAGCCCAGAATTTCATTGGCTCGAACAACATCAACTTGTTGAAACCCAACGGTGGTTTCGGAACCAGAGCGGCCGGAGGAAAAGACTTCTCTGCCGCCAGATACATTTTCACCGAGCTTAACGAGATCACCAGAAAGATCTTTAACCCGTTGGATGACCCTCTTTACACATATGTCCAAGAAGACGAGCAGACTGTTGAACCCGAGTGGTACTTGCCTGTGATTCCAATGTTATTGGTCAACGGAGCTGAAGGTATTGGAACTGGATGGTCCACCAATATTCCGTCGTACAATCCTACCGATCTTGTGCTGAATATCAAGAGATTGATGAACGGCGAAGATTTACAGGAATTGGTGCCATGGTACAGAGGCTGGGAAGGAGAAGTGGAGAAGAATGGCGATGGAAGGTTCAAAATTATCGGCCATATTGAAGAAATTGACGACAAAACATTGGAGATCACCGAGATTCCTGTGAAGACGTGGACGAACAACATGAAGGAGTTTTTGTTGGACGCAATCAACAGCGACAAGAACCCATGGATCAAGGATATGGAGGAACACCACGCGGCCAACATCCGGTTTGTTGTCAAGTTGACGGAGGCAGAAATGGCCAAGTCTTTGCAGATCGGCTTGCTCGAGAGGTTCAAGTTGACTTCTACTGTCAGTTTGACCAATATGGTTGCCTTCGATCCGTTGGGGAGAATCAAGAGATACGAAGATCCAAACGATATCTTGAGAGACTTCTATTTTGTCCGGTTGGAGTACTACCAGAAGCGTAAGGATTTCATGACTGAGGATTTGCAGAACCAGCTTGTCAGATTGAGTGAGCAGGCAAGATTCGTGAAGTTGATCATCGATGGACTGTTGTCTGTGGCCAACAAGAAACGTGCAAATTTGGTTAACGAATTGATCAAGTTCAAGTTTGTCAGATTCAACAAACAGGGTACGCAAGTCAGGGAGGACTCTCTGTCTCTTTTCGTCGAAGATGCCGAAACGCTTTTGCGAGAGGAAGAGGAGGATGCTGGCGACGTTAGTCAATTGAATGCTCAAGGCGTTTCTGACTTGGGAACGGAAGAAAACGAACACGTTCCAGAGAGCGTGTACACTCACTACGATTACTTGTTAGGAATGTCGCTTTGGTCTTTGACCCGGGAGAGATACGAGAAATTGTTGAGACAGAAGGGAGAGAAGGAGGAAGAATTGAATGTTTTGCTCGGAAAGAGTGCCAAAGACTTGTGGAGTGAAGATCTTGATGCATTTATGACTGGGTGGCAGAAATTCTTGAGCGACGACGAAAGAGAACGGTCGAAGCTTTCTGCTGGACCAGGTTCGCAAGCTAAGGCAAGAAAGCGGAAAGTGAAACGAGAAGACGACGATGACGACTACGGAGCACCAAAGAAAAGAGCAAAGTCCAAATCTGCTACACCGGCAGTTGCAAAGAAAACAGGGTCAGCCACCAAAACCCAGCCGAAGACAGCCAAGAAGCAGCTGACGCTTCCATTGAAGCAAGAAGAGACGGAACGTTCGCCAAACCCCGACGACAACTTGCTTTCATTCTTCAAGAAGAGTGATAGTGCGGTCAAGCCAAAGGCAACAAAGAAGGCAAAGAAGCTGGTGTTTGGCGACAGTTCAGACGAGGAATTGATGGAAAGAACGTCGAGAATTATCGAACTGGACGACGATGGTGAGGCCAAAACGCAGGCTGTGGCATTGCCAGCAACGAAAAAGGTGAAAGAAACGCACAAGTCCAAGCCAGCGAATGAGCCTGATGTGATTGACCTCGACGACGAGCCTGCGGTGATTACGAAGCCGAAGAAGAAGAGAGCTATACCTTCAATCCAAGACGAGCTCGACGACTTGTATTTTGTCAAGGAAAGTACGCCTAGTCGCCCAAGAAAAAGCGTGAATTACCAAGTGGGTGAGATTTCTGAAAGCGAGGGCGAGGGTGCCGAAGATGTTGAGTCTTCTGATTACGAGGAGTCGGATTAAGTCCGGCTAGGGCAGCGTGATGACGAACATAAGCTTGATGTTAAAGTATGTGCGATGAAAAATGCACATTTGTTGCAAGGCAAGTGACCTAGTGTGGAAGTAAAAAATAATGTTGAGTATGTGAAGGTGCTTGGGTCAAGGAGCCTTGACGCATGTTACATGGCTCTAATCTACAATAATATGTGCTGGTATGCGCATGTTCGTCGAGAAGTAGTGAGTGGGAATGTAATAGCGTTTACGTTGGCAAAGTCAGGAGATTCCGGTCAATAATTGGTTGCCAATCACAATCTTGCCTCTCATGTGTTGGGGCTCCGTGCAGAGTCAGCAGATAGCAGGTTATACAAGAAGAAAGAAAAGAAGGGCCCTGGAAAATATAGGTGGAGAGAAAAAATAAAGAAAATGGGTGATTAGAACCGGCCCTTCACATGCATTGCTGCAAGGAAATCAGATTTTCTGCTTTATTATTGAGTCGTATGGGAAGTTCTGGCGGCGCAACAATAAGAATCAAAAAAAATAACCACATCAATAGTAATCTGGAGCCACACGACGCCGATGGAGATTTCCGGACAAAAAAACAAGAAGAGCATCACTTTCCCCCGCCAAGATGGAAGCCCAATCACAAACACACAGCCATGTAAAATCTCAAAGTGAAAACAAGATAAATCACCCACTAGCCTAGGTTCATCCATAGTATCATTGCTTCAAGAAAAGCAGGTTTAAGAGAGTCTGTCTCGGAGTTTACTGCAGTTCCAGAAAAAGTAATTTTAGAGGGTGGTTTCCCCCTCGTATATTGCTTTTCCAGTGTCCACCGATTCTAGGGCCCCCAGGTCGCTCTAAGTCCTTCTCTACTTCCCACCCTTTCACGTTACTGGCGGGGAGACCGTCGGGGCCCCTATTTGGACCCATTCATCGCCAAACACGTGACTGCATGGCCATCACGGCGGGGATCAACGAAAATTACAATGGTACATTTATGTGCTGTGTATTTTGCCTGCAATGCACGATGTGCATGCGATCGAGATTGCTTGTGAAACCTGCTATCTTGCGTCTCGGAGAAGGCATTTTCTGTCTCCTGTAGGTCCATTGCCTCGAGTGCTCTTAGCTCCGAAGCACAATCATATCTATGCGCCTCACATATGGCGCGCTGCATAACATCATTTCGCCCGCAGTCGCATGAAACAGAGCCGTAAGTTGTTGCTTGTCTGCAGTGCCATCCCAATTGCTGTTCCAGATTCGAACTCTGCTAGAAACTGGGAAATATCGAGACTTGGACCACAGCGTAAGTGTCAGCCACCATCCACACCTGTACAACCACTTGGATTATTGTCCGGCACGGAGCACCGCCCACAGCGAGGCTTGTGCTCCGATCGGAAATATGGCGCAGAGAGCCGCATGTACTGAAGATCCCCTGGATACAGCTCGCAGAGTCTGCGGTGCGTCTACTGCACACACTTTTCGTAGTGGTGGCCGCTTGAAACAGAGCTGCCGATACCTCCTAAGCTTAGCTAGCGTGAATCTTCCAACAGAACTCCGTGCCAAGAACACCCAGGAACCCCCTTAACAAAAATTTGCCCCACCTCTTCACGCTCCTTCGCCTCTACCCCGCCTTATGCTCCCTGCTTCCTTGCAGTACCACCCGCAGCGCACTATGCATATCTGCCAGCGTCTATATGCACTTGTTTGGAACGACATGTCACGAGCATCAACCACTGTGAACCACTCAACACTCGCGGCTCTCAGCTACCAACTCCTTGTTATTCTAGCCTGCCGTTCTCCTAAAGCGCCCCCACTTGCCCCCCAACTTAGCACGGCTGCCATCTCCCCGCCGACTCACCCCCTTCGGCCATTTCACCAGACTTCCTGCCCCCACCTCCCAATCTCCACGAGGAATTCAAGTTGTTTATCTCCTTCGCTTTCCGCCGCTCCAGCTCTTTGCAATTCAGGGCCTCTCCTTCCACACACCAGTGCCTCCCATCAGTTTATTCGGTGGCTAGCTCCCAAGGGAAGGGCATACAAGATCATGGATAAGTCTCTGCCGCATTACTATGGCCAACCGGCTGAACAGTACGATATCCACGGCCAACCGCTTCCACCGGCTGTCCTAGAGATTCCAGGGCTCAGCGCGGGCCAGCCACAGAGTGTGGCGAATGTCCCAAGCGGACCAAACATGCAAAACGTGCAAAACGTGAACATCCAGCCCGTTCCACCTCAGTCCATGGGTATCAACATGAATCTGACGATAACAGCGGCTCCACCAGTCAATGTGGCCCAAAATAGTCTCGCCAATGGCGTCAACCAGTCCCTTCACCCGGGCCTCCAGAACGGAGGCATCCTAAACATGGCCAACATGGCCAACAATTCACAGTACTATTCGGGACCGCTCGTTAATCCTATAGTCAGCCAAGACCTTCGAAATCAATCGCTTCCTAGCCATGCTTTGCCTGGCTCCCACGGCGTCGCCGGCAAGTTCTCCGATGGCGACGTCGAATTGCTAAATCAGCTATATTCCATGGGTGAGCGACACAAATGGAAGCTAATCACCAAGGAGATCAATCACCGAAGTGCTCTCAGAAGGGGCGACGACATGTCGGGCGTTTCTGTTTCCGACGACGAGCGGAGCCTGCTGTCCAAAAATGTCTCGCCAACCTATGTGATTAAGCAGTACCAGAACCTCTTTGGGCTTCCTAAGAACCAGAATTATTTCGGGGTGTTGGGCCTGTCAGTGCCGTATGTGGTTTCCGAGAAAGGCTGGGACGACTTGGCCGATACAGAGAAGTTCACTTCGCCCGAATAGATGTAAGGAGAGCAGTTGTCTGCCTGAATAGGCGTGGCAGAACGGCAGACTTTACTTTGACGGAGCCCTGGTTCGTATCAGTGCTCAGGAATGTGTGCTTTGAAGCTGCTCAGGAATGTGTGCTTTGAAGCTGGCTTACTGATCAGGAATCAGAATGTTGCCTACACCGCAATCTAATGATTTTTGGGCAGCTGCCACATCTCTCCAATTGATAGCCCTCTCGAGTCAGTCCAACGGGTGGTCTTCTTCTATCGTTCGACAATACTTCAATTCCATCAAGGGTGACCAAAGAACAGTTGCTACTTCCGAGAGAGATCGTATTTATCATGCTACTTCCAAGAGGAATCCTATTTATCACTCGAAGCTACATTCTGTCAAGCTGAACGTGTTATTCAAGCGTTTCCTGAACTGGAGAAATGGCCCACATCGAAGCTCGAAAGAATTGAGATCCGCATGCGGATCACTCGATTTCCCATTTCACAATCTTTTGTTGAAGCCTTGAAGAGCATTTGTATGTTCGTCAATAGGTAGCCCTGAGATCACTTACGGGCTGACAAAGGTGGTTGCGTGACTTGTCACTCCTGAAGTGGACCTTCAGACCAAGTGGATCACGAATACTGTTCCACTTGAAATGTGTATTATCAAGCGTGATCTCGCAGTCCCTGAAAACAACTGTTCGGTATGCTGGTAGCCGATTGTATCCCAGCAACCCTCTGATCGACCACACATTCCTCAGGCCATCTGGCTACATCCGCATACAATCAGACGGGCAAGAGGCTCTTCGGTTTGTAAGTGTAATGCTTTGTGGCTACAGTGGGCTCGAGAGCCTCCAATTACAAAACCCAGCTAGTTTCGGGCAACATAATTCTCGCTTGAGCTCGTTTCAATTCGTACCAAGACATTTTGGAGTGAATCTTCTTGAGGAAATTCATAATCGTTCACGTTAATAGTTATTTATTTAGATTGGTTCAAAAAAATGAAGTTTCCTTCGGCATAAAAGTAGACATACAGCTTCCTCCGTAGCTGTGTCATCATCTTTTCTTATTCTATCCATTACTTCTAGTAATCTCCACTCTCAACTCTCTTTGGATGCTCTCAAACGAATACTGCTCGTTCTCCAACTCATACAGTTGCGATTATTTGGTGGACAACTTGGAGAGCTTGGAGTAGAGCTGCACGATAAGCAAGTTGATGATCTCGTCGCCTTGAAAATGATGCTGAATTCATTTCTAGAAAGTGCAAAGCATCGGGCCCTTGCGCCTTAGACTGGATGCCCACCCATTGCTATTGCTGCCACGGTGATATACATAAGCGTCTTTAATTTTTGGAGCAGACGATACTTCAAAGACTCCAGCTGAGGCTGTTTTCAGTGACGATAATCAAGACTGGAGTTACCTCACCTACTTTCTCACTTCTATTCACCGCCTCTCCTGGATCCTCAGAGAATCCACCTCTACTGGACCTTCAGATGAAGATTGAAATCTGATCCCACACATAATCATCTTCTTCTCTATGCGTTCTCCTCACACGGCTTGCACACCGCCAACATTTCTGCCTGGTGCCCGTCAACATGGCCCAACCCTTGCTCGGGAAACAATTCGTTTCTTATAAGCTGCTTCAAGAGCTTGGAATCTGGGAATCCGTCGTAGTAAAAGTCGGCATCCTGGTTCTCCTCGGACTTCTTCATTTTGCGCCGATAAATCACTTTTTCGTTTCCATCGTTTCCACTGACCAAAACCTGGAAAAGCCCGGGCTGGTCGTACCGAGGCCGCACAGACACTTCTGTCACCAAGTTCTTTTCTGGGTCGCTGAACGTCTGGAGCACTTCTTGCGTGTACCAGATGGCTCTGTTGTGCCACTTGCACTTTGCACAGAACTCTATGACAACGGAAGGCATCGGTGAGTGATAGGATGAAATGTATGAGTTGGTGTTGGTATGAGTAGTGTTGGTGAGATGATCTGGTTGTTGGATTAGAACCAGATGACCAGGCTGATTATTTAGTAAGTCGGTTGATGATTCCGTGGTTGACAAATATAGATCACGTTAAACCTCAGATCTGTGTTCTAGAGGGTTAATTTTGGATAGACACCGCGAGATGATCAACTAGGGATGACGATGAAGGCTTCTTTTTGGTGACAGGATTCGACTTGATGCTTGAACTATGTACAGTGCATGAGCTTGGAGAAGGTGGGTATGATCAAGCAGGTAGAGAGAAAGAGTTCTAAAAAAAGGAAGTGGTAAGCCGATGCGGCTTCAGCTGGCCTCGTTCATTATTTCAATCTCGTCTAGCGGATTTGTTGTCTGGTGCGTAATATGTTATCGTGATACCCCAGGTTTTTGAATCCTCGTAGTCATTATTTTCGAGTGTTTCCTCAACATCAGCGATTCCACGTTTATTTGATCTTCTCCTTCTGACCGGTTCCTATGATTCTCTTCCTATAATTCTCTTCGTACAATCCTTTTCGTACAATCCTTTTCGTACAATCATCTTCCTTTCTCATTTTGGTCTTCTCAAATCCTCCGGTATCTGTCCCGATTTCTCTCTTCTTTACGTCAATTTCCTCAAGTTTTAAATGGCTGAGGTGAAGTCAACAAGGTCCACATCGAAGCAGAAGGAATTAAGCAATTTGGAACTTTTCCACAAAGAATTCCTCATCATTCTGTGAGTGTCCCCAACGACAAACTAGCGATCCACATAAGGAATCATTGTCTACCACTAGTCATGAAATGGGAAATAATTTTGCCTTGTGATACCAGCTCCTTTTGGCTCAATAGGAAATTTCACTTCTCGCAAGGAAGGACACTCAGATAAGTGGTTAGTGTCAAAAAGCATTTTCATCTGTATTCTTCCAAGACGGCATGGAAATGCAACAATTCGGAGAACTAGGTGGGGCTACTCATCAGAATACTAGAGAAAACATCAAGATCGCAATTGGTATATAGGACAATTAGACAGGAAATATCGATATGGACTCAAATGATTAAGACAACTCATGCTTTCCTAGAGATATAGGCCCTCTCTGTGAAGGTCAAAGAGACTTAATCATCAGTAGAATCTAAACCCTGCGTTTTCTCAGCTTGAACAATATTGCAGAAGTTTTGAGTAAATTTCGAACAACTCTTCTGGGGCTGATCCCCAGCCTGTTGGATCTATGGATTCAGGCAGTGTATTCGAAAAGAGAAATAGAAGGAATTCTATAGAGCGATTGGTTACGAGGCCAGATTTTGCAGCCAATCTGTTATTCACAGAGCGATCGGAGGGAGAAGAAAGAATAAAATTCTCATAGAGCAGAAAATACACAATTCACGTTCATTTTTTTCTTTGATACCTATTACTTTGTTTATTTCACAGTGTCTAGATCTTACCGGATGATTCGTTTTGCAAAACAGTTAGCTTGTCATTCCTGCAGAAAGGACGACGATTCTACCTGTTAATAATCCGTTTGCTCACTCATATCTGATGCCGGATCCTAGTTATATCTAGTAAGTATATTAACGGTATTTTCCTCCTTCACTCTCTCTATATAGGAAGTGGGAATCCTGTGTCATAAATTAATATATTATGGTGGGTGTCTAATGACAATGTCATACCAAATTGGCCAAAGTTCTACAAAGGAAATAATCACTTCCATTTCTCCCTTCGTTTATCGTAAGACAAACCCATTTTCCCAGCCTTTATCTGATATTTTCATTTTTTCATGACCGCATAGGGTAATCCGGCTTGCACATCTGCGCCTGCATATTGTATGCATCTTCCACCACATTTCATAGATTTCCACTGGAGTTCTTGCAAAGCCGTAGTTGGTGTAATGGTCTATAGTTTAGTAATGTAGGCTGGAAGTTACCAAACACGTAAAGGAGGGTGTGTTGTCGAATTACTAATTGAGAAGCACAACGAAAGATAAGGATCCAGCAGCTCGGCTATTGCCTAAAATGGCTACCGTCAGGCGGCTATAACCCATCGCAAATGTACAGGACAACAGAAACACTCGAATATAGTGCATCTTTTTGACGTACACCATATTGCTACGAGGAGATGTTGCAGTGTTAGCATGGCTTCTTTTTAAGTTCCGAGGCCACTTTTCGTACATGCAGAACCGGATAAATATCGCCGAGTCCGATAGACTACGAGGGTTGGAGTCGCACACCTGAATATGAACATGAACATTTTTAAAGGTCTGATGGACCAAGTGGAAGAGATGCAAAAAAAAAAAAAAAAAGGAGGAATACTTTAAGTAGGCAGACTGGACACAATGGGGCCTGACAGCAAGTCGAAACCTCAGCTGCGAACTACTTCGTAGCAGTCAAGATACCTTCTCTCAGCAGATTGTGATCATATGCATAATCTTTTTCAAACGTTCATGTCCTTTTGTTCACATGTTGCTATTAGTGCAAGCTACAGAACCAGGAAGTTAGCTTAAAAAAAAATACATAAACTTGAACATGACAGTTCATCACTTGGTGGAGGCAGTTCATCACTTGGTGGAAGCACTGAGAGACAACGCCAGAATACATGTCAGTATATAATTTGATCTCTTTGACTATATTCTGCCGCTTTTGTTCGCCTTGTAGAGTTCAGATCCGACAAACGATGAGACGCTCAAGCAAAGATTATGAGATCCAATTTGCCCAAAATCAATGCTGTCCACTCGTTCAAGCTCTCAAATTGCCGTATCCACCATCAAGCTTTTATCCAAGACTTGTGGGACTCTCGTGTTCTCGGAAATCCTCTACCAATGTCGTTTTTCCATACCACAATTCTTTCCGCAAGTGAATTCACTAAGATTTATCACCAAAAAACGATCATGTCCCCCTCCGTTACACTTCTTTCCATTCCATCACGCCCTGTGGAGCATTTCCCTTCATAATCTATACTTTTCTATAACGTCATGCTGAGCCAGTCCCACTTATTCCGATGATCATCTTCTTGATCTTCCATCGCCACATCGGGCTGCTGCATCGGCTCCCACTCTTGCTCTTTGTCAAGCTCATGGATCGGGTGCAAATATTCTTCTCTGCCGGGCCCAAACGACCCCGGAGAAACCGTCCAGTGACCTCTCATGTCTTCTCCATTATCTGCTTTCTCTGTTTCGACCGGTGTCTCCTTCTTAATCTTCGGCGTCTCTTCCTTCTTCGTGTCCTTCGTTATATCCTTTTTCTCCTTCTTCTTAGTCTCCGCCTTCTTGCGGTCCTTGTGGATGGGCGTCGGATTGAAGTCATCTCCATCCCAAGGTGATACATTACTGGGCAGGCCTTGTACCGGGGTTCCCTGAACCAGCACCGATCCTTTTTTGCCCAGGGCAGAATTCTGGCCCCGTTGTCTTTTCTTGATCACATCTGTCTTGAGACTGAGTGGACGGACGGTTCCATGCAATTTTAAAAATAGTCCACAGGCGTTGCAGAGCGGCTCGCCCTGTGGGTTTCGTCTCCATAATGGAGTTGTTTTTGTATGGCAATTGGTGCACTCGACGTTGGCACCAGGAGTGCCAGGTCCACCTGCGCTACCGGCGCCGTTGGGCCCACCAGGGAAGCCTGAAGGAGAAGGGGTAACGGCTGCCGGCAGCGGGTCCTTGCGTTTTTTTGGTGGCTGTTTTGTTTTTTTAGCCTTTTTCTTGGGGGTGGCCGACCGTCCCATTGTAGTTGTAGCTGCTGGTGCAGAGGTGCCGGCCAGAAGCGCCACGGGGGTATCGTCGAAGAAGGTGTCGGTCCACAGGTTCGAGAGCAGCTCGGGAGGATTGGCGGGCCCAAACGAATCAAAATGGCTGAAACCCGGTCTGGCCATCATGCCTGAAATCGTCTCGACAGACCCGGGAAGCGATCCAGCGCCAGTTAGTGCTCCTGGCCCGCTGAGGGACGCTGGAGGCATAGCGGTGACTCCGCCAGGGGCACCGTTGGTGCTGTGGGTGCCGTTTCTCGACCCCATGGTATTGCGGCCCAGCAACGCATCGTGGAACGTCTGGCTGGACGTCACCGACCCCGAGGACTGGTCGTCCAACTCGTAGGGCGTGTGAGAGCGCAGGGGATTAAAGTGGTCGGCCACGCTGATGAGGGAGTTTTCCTGGCGAGGAAGCAAATTTGGGAACGGCGGAGGATAGGCAAATGGCGCCTCGTACAGCAGCAGCGGCGTGGGCCGTTTTGGTGGTAGGTATATTCGAGAAGGCTGGTTTGGCTGGTTTGGCGCCATGTTGCCGTGAATAAGCGGCTGGTGAGTGTGGCTGATGGGCTGCGGAGCGGAGCCGGTGAAGAACGGTGCGGTAGCGTCGGGGTATGTCTGTCCCGGCGTACTGGCCTGGCTTTTGGCGGGGTGGAGGCCGTTGACCGGCCCGTTGGCAGGTCCATTGGCTTGTTCTCCGTTCTGTCCGGCTAGAACGGGCTGGCCGCGGCCCGGCGTGGGCTGCGAGGTCTCCAGCGGCTCGTATCCATAGGGCGTGAACGGCATGTCGACATCCATGCGCTGAGAACTGCCGAAATTCTCGTTGGGGCCTTCAAACGCCAACGGATCAAGCGAAAACGAAAACGCATGGTGGTCGCCAAAGATATCCAGCGGCACCGGGTTCTCCTTGAGGGCCGCCAGCAAGTTCAGACGGACAGGCTGTCTTTCTGCCGCCAGCAAAAACGGCAGCGCTGGCGCCGGACGCTTTCGGGACGCCGAAACTTCTTCCTGGCCCATTCGGCGAATATGTGCCACATAGTCGAAATCGTCGGTGGACGGATCGACGCGCGGGAGCTGCTGGTCGGTCTGGTTGATGCGCAAGTGGTGTATAAGGGGCTTCATCAAAATGTCCCGCAACAGGCCGTTTGACTTGGCTATGGTGCTTCGTCTTCTATTGACGAACATCATGCGCCATGTGAGATTCTCCATGCGGGTGCGGTACGGGAGGAGGTTGCGGGCGTTCTTGTACATCAGCCAGAGCAGCTTTGCTGACGATTCTGGCGTGTCCTCCATTGCGGGCAATTTGGACTTTTGACTTTTGGTATTCTGGTGATGGTGGTATTGTGGATTAATATGGCGGGCCGGATTTGGATTTTGGTTGCAAGATATCCGATGGGGACGTCGGGATGCAGAGGTGGAGACGGCTAGCGGCTTTCGAATTCCGATGGGTAGTTTCAGTCTGAAAAGACGACTGGCTGGAATTTCTTTCTTTTCACTTGCTTATTGGACTCCCTGCGATGGCAGATACGAGGGTCCAATGCCACTGCCCTCGGATGTGTCGTTAGTTGTCCTCGGCCTATGCAGGCCGGGGAGCTTATCACTAGATATGGCTGCTTGCGATTGGTGCGATACTGGACGATTTGCATGCACACCGGTCGAATCCAGAAACTGACCCATATCCGAGTGAAGGCGATGGATGACTGACGGGTTGCAATGGAGGCAGCGAGACTTTCGATACGAAAGGCTATTTTGATGAATTGGTGGATTTTTGATCTCAGGTTGGCGCAATGTCGCTATTTTGTTTAGTATTTGTGATTTGTGCTTATCTTTTTTTTTTTTTTTGACAAAGTCTAATTTTTCCGCAAGAAGCCGTAGTGATGGGTTTGGAACGCTAGCCGAGATGAACCATCGGGCGCAGAAAGGTGGTCTGGATGCACGGGTGTGTGATCTGGGTGCACGGGTGTGTGGTCGCTGTTGGTGTACGGGTGTTCTTACGAGATGTACGGGTGTATCATTTTTCTGAAAAAAGGTCAAATGCACACCCGTACATCCCAGGTCTTCTCTGCACGCAATGTCCACTTCCATTTCCACTTCCCCTTCCACGACTTCCTTCCCAGCGTCACACCCGTACATCCCACCGTGTCGCTCGCCCGCACGACATGCCGCACCATCCTTGTCCGCACAGTTGCTTCCCCCCAAATGTCGCCATCAACGGTTTTTTCGTCACCAACCTAACCTTCTCCTGCCATCTGGCTTTCTTTCCCTTTTGGACGGATAATCGCCACTTTGAACGCAGCCGCCATCCATAGGAAAAACCCGTGCATCCCCTTCTCCCCCCGTCAGCATCTCCTCCCGGTTTTTCGCCCTCAAACCGTTTCTGGCTCGCACGTTTCCCTTTCCCCGGTGTTGCCGCCGACATTCGGATATCTTCGGCCAGATTCCCCAGATTGTCGATTTTTTCCGATTTTTTCCCACTTCTAGAGGTCCAACTGCCTTCTAGCTGTCCTGTCCATTTGCATTGCCACCTCCTCGCGTTCCCGCCAATCGCCGAGTGGCCCCTATTTCTCCTCCTTTGTCCATAAACTGAAATCTCCAAATTTGTCCACCGTCATGGCCGCCAGCTACTCCGACATGTATCCCAAGCGCAAAACGGAGTTGGAGGACATCACCAACCGACACAAAAAGGCCAGGCTAGATAAAACGAGCTATCCTGTCCAAGAACGGCTGCCTTCGCCTTCTTCTCCCTCCTGTCTGCTGTCGCCACACAAGCGCAGCAAGCTGGTGACTTTTGAGCTTCTGAAGAACCGCCAGTATGAGGTGTCGCCACTCTTGACGCCCAAGGACGACGACTACGAGTCTGACTCCGCCTCGGTGGCTGGTGACGTGGCTTCAGTGGCTAGTGACGTGGCTTCGGTGGCTGGTGATCGGAACTCAGCAGCCAGCGACGAGATATCGGTGGCTGGTGCCACTGCCGCCGCCAGTGCCGCCGCCGACCCCCAAGACTCTCCCCTCCAGCGCCACCAGCAGCTCGACGAGAACCCCGACTACACCGCATTATGCGCCACCGGAGACTTGCTCAACGATACCAAGCACCGCATCGAGTCCCACATTGCAGAGCTCCGGAAGCTCCGTGCCGCCGCCCAGGGTGGCTCCAAGCTGGCCTTGGTGGAGTTCTATGTGGCACTCATTTACCACCAGGCCCGCTTGCCTGGTCAACACAAGATTGTGCGTGCTCCCTCGGTTGACTGGGGCAAATATCACCCGGGGTTGGGCGCTGTGTCGCTTAACGACTGTACGAACGCTAACGAAAATATCTTCAAGGCCTTGAACGTGTTTCGGGGCTGACCGTGTATATTACAAGCAATAGCATCGGCTAGCAAGTGTAGAGCGGGGCACAATCGCCAATAGATGTTGCCTGCAATGTGTAAATAGGAATAGTGAAAGATGCCTTTTGTATAGCAGATGCCTTTTGTATAGCAGATACGTACCTCCAAGTACATATCCATTATCGAATATTTAGTATCTCTTTATATTCTTTGATATTTATCCATCTCTTAATTCAGCTCTTGATATTTATTCATCTCTTGAGTCTCCTAATCATCCTTCTCTTATTCTTCGTCAAGCACTTACCATTTCGAATATTTATCATCTCTTGAGTCTCCTATTCATCCTTATTCTTCTCTTAGGACTTACCAATTCGAATATTCAACCGTGTCGTCTCTCGATATCCATCCACTTCACGAGTGCATCCAGTCAATTCCTTCCCTCGACACTCTCTCTGTTTCAAGCGGTTCTCGAGCCTCTCCTCACTTGTGTTCTCAATACTCTCCTCACTTCTGTCCTCAATACGCTCCTCACTTCTTGTCTTCGTCCTCCAGGTCCGTCACCAAGAACGCATCCGAAGTCACTGGAACGTCCGAATTGAGTGGCTGCCACTTATCTTCCTTCTTTGGATGCGATTCACGCTTGGGCAACTGTGGCCCGGTTTCCTCGTCCAAATCGACCTTCTTGCTAAAGTCCAGCGCCAAAATCTCGGGATCTTCGTCGAAGCTCTTGCTCTTGCGCGTGTTGGTGTTAAACGACGATCCTCCTAACGCTCCAAATAACTTGGGGCTCTGGCCGGGCCGTTGCGCCTGCTGACGCTGCCCATGCTCGGCGTCGTCCTGAGAAAACTTCTTGGATATTCCCGACACCCAACTGTTGAGGGTGGTTCTTGCCTCCTCAAAGCCCTGGGAGAAGGTCTCCTTGATTTGTTCAAATTCATCGGGAGAGTCGTCTGCTGGCGCGGGCGGCAAGTGCTTCTGTCTGTGGCTTTGGGATCTTCTGCGTCTGTCCTCGCGCTCGAATTCCTTTTGCAATTGGCGGGCCAAAACCTCGTCGTCGGTCAACGTTGGCTGTTTGGGCGCCGGCTCGTTTCTGGCCGCCACCACGGGCTCTGGCTTGAACGAGGGGTCCAGCAAGTACAACAACGCGGTGAACGCCGGGTCGGCTCGGCCCTCGGAAGCCATTAGCACCGCTTCAATGTACTTATCTTCAATCTGGGGAAATGCGTCCTTCAAATCCTTTTTGATCTGAGATCCAGGCGAGAGAGGACGCGGAGGCTGAGCGGGAAGGTCTTCTTGTTCGTCTTCGGCGTGTGGAATTTCTTCTTTGCCGACTTTTTGACTGGCTATTGGCGATTCTTTGCTGGATTCATCTTTGGCGGCAACAGAAGTGACTGGCTTTTCTGGCTCGTCTCCAGCCTTGGCGGCATCCACTTTGGCCACAACAGAGGCGGTTTCGTCGAGCGAAACTGGTTCTGTGGATGCAATTGAGAGTTTTTCTTTGCTCATAGCAGGCTAATTTGGGAGTTTTATGAATTGCTGGGGAAGTTGAGCATGAGATACGGGGTTGAGCGGTCGTGTGAGGCACAAGAATCTGGGGCAGTGGGCCTGTAAGACGACGGGTCCCAGGTCGCAAAATTTGGATAATTCTCTTATTTTAGATAATTCGCTTCTTCTTGTTTGCTATTTCTTTTCCTCTTGTTTCTTTTCCAGTGCACAGATTGTCGAGATTCACGGAATTTTGTCCTAACAATGTTCCTATGCACAACGGCTATACCATAAAGCCCTTGTGGTTAGGAATGCATCTCTGGGACGATGTCTCTATTGTAAGTTTGTTCTCGTCTTCATCCCTTGCTTGTGTGAGGTTTAGCCGCTGGCGCGATGCAATGGTTACATGTGGTTGAGCAACTTTGCATGGCCACACTAGGTTGCATCGGGTGGGTTGCATCAGAATAGCGGAATGTGCCAGAGCGTACAGCTCAGTAGGATAGGGAAATCAGACTTGTGAGTAGAAATGAAGATAACTTAGAGTTGGGAAAATTAACGGTTGGCGAAATTAAAAGTTACAAGCTACTGAGGAGTTGACGACTTAAGTAATAGGAGTCGGAGTGACGGAAATAGAATCATGGAATTGGCCCTTAGCTCATTTTAATTAGCCGCCTGTGAAGACAAAGAACAAGAAGGATTGTCGATGCAAGACAACGCCCGGATGCAGATGCTTGTGGCCGATAGGAATGGGTGCTGATCTCCGTGCAGTGGGTTCTTCACATATGCTTGTCTTACAATTTATCAGGCCACTCGAGCTGGGTCAAACATATTGTTTCCTAGATGAATTTGAATTTCCGGGTAAAAGAGTGATTTTGAATTACTTTTACTAATCCTAGAGTACATTTCCATGGACTTGGATGTTGTTTGGTGAAGTTTCAAGAAAAAGAATACAAAAATGGTTTCGTGGCATCATTTAGGGGCAGGATAAAGATGGTGGTCTAAGGCTGTGTTTGAGCAATTTTATGATGCCATAGGACTAGTCCCATATTTCTCTTTTCTTTCTTGGGATTCTTAACTCAAGTCAAATTGCATAGTCTTAGAAATACTGCTGGTTCTATGTAACCAGACTCGCCTTTATATTGTTGACTGTTAAAAGCAAAACCAGAATCTCTAATAGAGTATCTGATCGTCGTCATCAAATTTCTCGCAGAATTCTCGATTCAAAGAACTTTGTTGGACTTCACGTCAGCAAAATCACCTGGGGGAATTGATTCTCTTTTTTTTTTGGTTTGATTCGTCCGAAAAAAAATGTTGGATTTTCTGATAACTGAATGTGAAGCTGTTCCGTACTTTGTTCTTGTTTTCTTGTTTCAAATACCTGAAGATCTTGACTACTGTTGTACGACATTTCGCTCTAGAAATTCATTTCTATTTGTTCATGAGGATATGATTTATTCTTGAAGCCATTTCATCTGATGATACTGCGTCCGCTAGTTTCAAAGGCTCCTGAACTTATTAGTTTGCTTACAAAAAAATTATGAGTTCTTTGGTGTCTCATTGGAAAAGATTCTGTATTAGAATCCACACAATTCATCGTTCTTGTTCATTAGTGTTTTCTGTTATTAGTTCTTGAAGATTCCATGAGCTTGCATTGAACGTCCATAGAACTATCATGGTTCCAAATTTGCTGTCCTTGTCAATTTTTGTTCTTTTGGTATTCAACCTTCAAGCCGAAATTTAACTATTACAGATTGTCGGATATACCGTGTTGTCAGTTTTTTCCAGTAATACCAGATAAACACATACAGACATGTGGAAAGATATGTAAACCAAACGGAAGAGGAAGAAGTGCTGAATTCTGGTAAAAATTCATACATTTTCCAGCTCTTCGTCCTACCCTAAAATTGTTGCAAAACAGCGCACTTGCAAAAATCTTCCAAAGTAACTCCAAAATACCCCCAAAATACAAAACAATAAAACCCATTAACCCCATAAATTCATGAATCCGTACATCCTTGAATTACCCAACCAAAAAATTCCATGAAATTTGATATTAACCATCGCCGGCCAAATCTACCCAGCCCAAACCCTAGCCGCGCACGTGACCCATCATCGCTATAAGTAGCAAAGTTTTTCCACTTTTTCTCCCATTGATAGTATTATAACTTTCTCCGACAATATGCTAGAGCTTTGTATCATCTCCATTGATAACAGAGTGTGGACAGCGGAGGCATAATAAAGGTTCACGGGCTTGTCTGTGGCTGTTTTGTGGCAGTGACAAAAGTCAGTATTCCGACATCTGTAAACTCTTCTTCCTCTTCCGACTACACCATTTCGTTACGTTGTCTATTGCTATGCATACCTAGGCCGACTCCCTCAACTTGTCCTTGACCTCCTTCAACTCTTGTTTTCTTCTGTTCAAATCCAAAATCTCACATTCTTCCCACACATGCTTGTCGTGGTGGCAGTCTATCTTGGAGTTGGCGCTCTGTCTGATGAGACACGTCTGGTAGAGAGCAAAGTAGGCGGCGCATCTGTCTCTCCATCTCAATGGAACCTTGTACTTTTGCAAGTCATCTTCCGAAACTGACGGTTAGTAAAGCGGGGGGAATGGCGGCGGCTAGATGCGGTGGCGACTGAAATTGCAGCTCTCTGTCTGGCGACAAGCCTTTTTGAACTGCCTAAATCTCTGAATTTCTGGATTTCTGGATTTGTGAATTGGATTCTGGATTCTGGATTGGACTCTTGATTTGGATTCTGATTTGAATGGGATAGTGCGATCTCACGCGAAAGGTCCACCAGCGCTAGCATCGGCAAGAAAAAATCAACATACGAAGAGGTGGGAACTCGGTCACAGCCATTTTGTTGGTGTCTGGAAAGAGAAATCTGAGCAGTTGAGGTGAGGTTGGCCAATGGGAGGTACGGTGTTGAGGTTGCGGGTATGTGCAGGACATTTGGTTAAGGCTGGGGAAGTTACTGGAAGGAAAGGTAGGAGGCAGTAATGTAGAGAAGTGAAGAATGAGAAAAGAAATGGTTTTCCGCTGATTTCAATTGTGGGGGTGTCTTTTTTTCCTTTTTGCTACTGTGTGGGTAAGACATACTGAGAATGAGAAAATGAGAAGAGAGTGAAGCTCAAGGCTAGCGGATCTACGTAACTACGTGAAATGAAACAGAGACGTGATTTTCATGAGAGATGTGATTTAAAATATAAAAAGAAAAGTCTAATGAACACGACTTGGGATCGAAGATTTTAGACAAATGAATCTGATAACAGGACAACTGCCATTCATGTAATCTCTCGAATGCAATGGAGGCAGAAGAAAGGAAGACGCACGAAATTTCGACCCAATGGACTTATATGGGTAAGCCGTCCAGACGGAAAATCTATCTCTCTTGCCTTCCTCTGACCGCATTTGGTATTTCTAGCCAATCTATGGTAGCCAACTTTCATTTAGACAACGAACTTTAGTACAAATCGCCCATTCATCTCCAGTGATCCAGTAAAGACGTCTCTGTAGAGCACGAATCCGAAATACCATGTATTGGAGACTTAATCACTGTAACCTCAAACTATCTTCATATAAGTATCTTCATATATGTATCTTCACATATGTATCTTCATATATATCATGAAATCCACTATCCGATCACAGAACTTCAAACAGCATCTCCACGGCATCTCCACGGCAATCCACACAACCACAATCTCGCCACAAATTTCATTTCTCAACATGCAATCATCCTCGTCTTTTCTCTCCACCTACACAACATCTCTAGGTCTTATATTATAGTCTTATGTTATGCAATAGTTACTTCTTGCCGAGTCTCTCCTTCAAGGCAATGTACTGACACTCGTAGAATTGGTCTTTTGATGCCGAGCAGAACGACGTGCCCTTATTGAGGCATTTGTAGTATGTGACCAAATGGGCAGCACATTTGTCTCTGTTCAAGAATGGAATATCGTTGTCATCCAACTCCTTTTGGGATGCTGTGGTTAGTGGGAACTTGCGGCGGAGATTTCGAATTTACGTACGGATAGCAGGGAACTCGTATGCCTGGGCAGCTTCAGTCATGTCGATGGAGAATGGATAAGGTGAAAGAGATGTTTTGTCATTGGACAGCATGGATGCGGGACACGTGATACAGCACGTGCCTCACGTGACAAGTCACGAGATTGCACTCTTCTCGCACGTGACTACTGCTCACGCTCCTCGCCAGCAGGTACCTTCCGACGACAGGCGTCGATTTGCATGGCGGCGTGCATGTGCGCCCTTACAGCATCTACCGTTCTCGCGTTGCAGTGCCGTGCACCGAGAACACTTGCATCTCATGCGCGAGATTTAACGGTGACTGCAGTAAATCATCACTAGATATGCCACGTTGGGTTCTCGAAGATCCCGCCGACCATGATGGCCAGGTTGCAACCATACTTTCACTTTGCACGGGGAGATCTTCATAGTTCCCCGTTCTTTGTTGCTGGCAAATTCAACATTTCTTCTTTGCTCTGTAGCCTGGGTAATGAAAACACAGGAATATTGGGATGAACAATAGAATCCCTTAATAGGATTGTTGGAAATCGAATCGTGCATAGAAATACCAAATGAGGTTCCGGACAGGGCACAGGCAATGCGTTCCAGCTATGGAATCGAAGATTAGCGGTCGGTCAAGAGCCAAATGAACCTATTAATAGAGCCAGAGCACATCAAAGAAGAGGGGAGCCGTCGAACCCGTGGCTATCTATTATGTCACCGTATGTCGCCAAGATAGTCCAGACTAATATCAATGACCAGTAGCATCAATGTGGCACCGAAGAATGACCAGCGAGATTTCTTTTATCAGTATCGGGTTATGCGTTCGGGCGGACCTTGAAGATAAGGGGAATCTAGCGCAATTTGCTGCAGAGTTTGTCCTTCTAGGCGCAAGATTGGATGTCGTAGTTGCTGGGGACCAGCATGCGGGCAAATCAGAAGAGGACAGATGCGAATTATTCGCAAGGTGAAACAAGGTTCATTACGATTGCATAATCCGACAGCTCATTCCTATGATTGCACTTGGCTTCTTGTCAAGTTGAGATCTTTTTTTTTGGGCGTCGTTCCCAGTTGGCAACGAGGCAGACGAGGCTAACCTACAGATTTGTGATAGATCTAGCCCTTGCGACCAGGAGATTCAACTGCACGATTGATCATCCTATTGATGAGCGATTCATCTTGCTGAGAACCAATAGGAGGAGGCGTAACTCATGCATGCGCAATGAAGTCCGTAGCCAAGAGAATAGTGAAGAGGAGACCATGTGTAGCCGAATCGCCAATGGCGAGAATGACGTAGGTTGAGGGCGGTGCCGACCAAGAAACCACTGTTCTCGCCCGAGTCACGCAGATGGCTGCAGATGGCCTGCTTGAGGCAGGTTGGTGCGTTGGATGCGTCACGCTGAAAGATGCCGGCGGTCAAAGTGCATCAGGGCGTATTTCAGATGTATGGACCGAGCCTCACATTGCACGAATCGAGCCTCACAAGTACGAATGGAGCCAATGTAGGAGCCAATGTATGAATCTAGCCTCGGTCTATTTGCTGGTCTAATGGGGGCCAAGATCATCTAGGCCAATGTCTGTGGCACAGCAATCTGCGACCGAAATCATGCCCGAGCTCGAATCTTCCTTGCATCGAACGAAATATTCTTGGCAACAATGCTCGCTCGCATCCGTCCAGTCGAGTGCATGAACGCGCATATACTTACCGTTTTGTGGAAAGGGTCTTCATAAGTCCGACCCCTCCTTAGGAGGCTACTAACGAAGAGGGGCTATCGCTCGGACTAATTTCATTGCGCTTACCTGATCAGGCCTGGGCAGTTCCAGTCTAGGAAACCTCTCCGTGGCCGCGGTCTGGCCACCTTTTTGCTGACACTTGACGACTCTTGGCTAGTAAATTGGGGTATTAATCATTTCAAATGTTGGCAACCATTAAAAATGTCCTCTTATTCTGGCTTTTGTCTCTGAAATCATGTTGATCAAAGAAAAAATTCCGATTTGTTCATAACCTGGCTTGCATCAACGGGCTTCCAATGGAATTTCGCTTATCTATTTGCTACTGTACAAACCCTCAAGAAAATGCTCAAATGTTTGCCAGCGCCACAGTAGTCGTGAGCCAAGATAAATAGTTTCACGGAGATAGTCATATAGCATGGTCTGAAAAGGTAGAATATTCTGTACTATTTTTGTCCCTCCCCGAGAAACAATCGCCACCACTTGAGAATTCAGGCGGTTCATCATGGCTCATCGATTTTAGGCAAGATTTCAATCCAGTTAAATTGATAGAAATGTCTCTGTTCTTCAGTGCGCGGAACAACTAGACGAGCAAGATCATGAAGATGACATAAGCGCACTAAAGCAGGAGTGCACAGAGACAGATAATCCGTGTAGAATCTGGATGATCGCTCAAGTGCTTATGAGCTTGGCTTCGGGTGCATGGATGGACCATTAAGAGAAGGGAATGACCATTCGTAGAGGGTGATGCAATGTACGGAGATTCGGGGACTGGACGGATTCATTTCCAAAAGAGGAGCGTAAATTGCGGAAAAAGCAATCGAAACCAAGGGTCCACAGAGAAAAACAAACAAACCAAAGACAAAACAACGAAAAGCAGGACGCCAGAGGGCTCCCAAAGTTGCAGTCATGATATGCAAATGTGTAGTCCCGATAGTGTTACCGTTGGCAGCAAAAAATGCAACACCATCGCTACGGCACAAGGAAGCCCCGTGCCACTCACTGATGCAGCCATCGGAGATTTGGCAATAAGACAATACGAGTGGAACGCGGGCCCGTAACCTTAATCTGCGCAATGTGGAGGATAAGCCATGCGTTGCGGGCCCCGAGTAGATGCCAAGCGCTGCATGAGTTATGGAGTCCAAAATTTAGCGCACTACATGGAATCCATGCAGCACACCCGAAGCATCAATGCCTAAAAGGGCTCTCCAGTTGTGTGGATTGTTCTAAAATACACCTGGCGGCGGCTTCGTGCATACGGTCTACCCGCAAATATTATATAATACTTCTTCTTCCCCCGATATTTGTCCGATGCTGACTGAAGTCCTCCTCCAGTTGGAACAAAGTCTATCCATCGATTCTCTTCTGAATCTAACCTTACCATGTCTACTGATCCTACACCACACCCGTCTGCTGCACCCAAAGTCAAGTTACCTTCCATCGCAGAACTAACAAACCATCTGCCTACAGCTAGCCATGATGGACTGCCATTACTGCTGATATTCCGGGCTCCCGTGCCGCCAGTCGGACGTCTGCCACTGGCTCTGACGGATCAGCTGGCTGCCGTTACACCTGGGCCCTACAATTCGCAGTTTGCTCGCCAATCTGGCTTTATGTCTGGTTTTCACCGGCCATCGCATCCTCCGCAATACCAGTACTATTCCTATACAAATGTGCCTCCACCTCCGGGACCTTACCAGCATTCCTTTTACAATCAGATGTACTACTCGCCTCTAGCGGGAGGTGCCAGCGCTAACTACGTGCATCTGCCACCAACCAAGCCGTACTCCGTTGCCGAAGTGATCAATAAGCCCATGAAGAAATGCCATCGGTGCGGCACCACCGAGACGCCCGAATGGCGCAGGGGCCCCAATGGGTCGCGGACGCTCTGCAACGCATGCGGTCTCTTCCACGCAAAGCTCGTGAAACGCAAGGGTGCCGCGCTTGCAGCAGAAGAGGTGCTCAACAATAAGGTATGCAAGGGGAAGAATGGTCGCCGAGTGTCGCTCAAGAAAAAGGCGATGGACGAGTCCAAGAAACGGATGTGTGAGGCGCAGGTGACCGAGGTCCCTCCCATTCCGTATCCCGCCACTTCAGCCGTGGCAGCTCCCCCTCAGCAGGCTATTCCCGGACCTCCTGCGCCACATCACCAAACGCATCTTCCTTCTGCGCCAGGAAACGAGTATCTGTACCGCATGCTGCCGAGCACAGGTTCGGTGTCTTTGCCGGGAATGCAATGGGGACCCCAGTTGGCATCCACCCGCCCTGTGTTGAGCACACCTCATCAATCATTGCCTCCGCTTAGAAATTGAGACAATACTTTATGGCATTTATCGAGGTTCGTCAGGACGACCTTTGCAATAATATAATATTATGGGACACGGTGTAGAAGGTAAGGGAGAGCGAGGCAACGTATGTTGGATCCATATAAAAAGGGAAGATGAAGGTGACTTCGAATAAAAATGGAGAGGGCGACGTGGATGATTATGTGGATTTAATGAACTTGGATGAATCAAGAAATGAGAACAAGATGAAACTCAGGGTGATATTTAGGAAGCTTGATATTCAGATGGAGATGATGCTAATTTGACGTCGGAGATAAAAATCAGGAGAGTGAATTGGATGATGTTGGTGTTGTTTTGGAAGAACTTGATGAAAATCAAAACCATAATGAGAAGACAAAGGAAGGAGGAGGTAACAAAGTGGATAATGATGGTGTGGATTCCGATGAACTTGTGATTATTAAAAATAAGAACAAGGTGATGCTGAAGTTGGATATCTCGGAGTTCGAATTTAGATGGCGATGACACCAAAACTAATTTAAATGGCGATGATACCAAAACTGACACCGGAAATAGAATGAAGAGGGCAAAGTGGATGATGATGATGCTGTGGATTCAGCTGAACTTAGACGAAGATTAAAAATAAGAACAATATGAAGCTCAAGCTGATATTTAAGAAGTGGGATACTCAGATGGAGATGACGCAAAACTATCCGACAGCCGACCGGCTCGACATCTTGGCTCTCAACTCAAAAAAGGAACGGATGGTTACAACATCTACACCGTATTGTCCGGCATTCCCACCTCCGCACTTCTGCAGTCACTTGCAGTTGCATTATGTTAAAATCACCTCATGATCATCTGTCTTGGCGATTGTCCCTTGTCCCTTGCACAACAAAATTCTCGTCTACTACACACCCAGCATGGCTGGCTATTTGGGGCCTGGGCCGACTTGATACAGAATCACAGTGTTCGATGCACAAGTCCGCCTCAATGTATTTTCGTAAAGCTCGAGGCTTATTATTTACTCATAGTTAAGTAATTGACGACTTACATAACCACGAAGATACTTTGTTATTCTTATTTGTTCTTATTTGTTCTCATTTTTGTTCTCATTCTTGTTCTCATTCTTGTTCTCATTCTTGTTCTTTTGTTTTTTTATTTAATTTTTCTAATTATTCTTCAGAATTAATCACATCTACCCTAGACCTCTTACGATTCTTCCGGTCGCAATAGTCCCACGACATCCACGGCTTTCCATTGTCTGTCGCTGGAACGCATTTCTCCGGGAACCTAGTTATTACAGTTGTACATGAAGCTTGCAGATCATTTTAGCCCCCTCCCCTTCCCTCATCCCGTGCCGTGAATGCTTAATGGAGCTGATACCAAGCTCTGCCCTCGACCTGCGCTAGACCCTGCTTTAGAAACCTTCGTCTAGTTTCTACCCAGAATTGAAGGCGATGTAGAGAAGGCTAATCACATCAGCCATGCAGGGCCGGATTGGCCAATGTCAATTCCGCCGGATAACAGGGGTGATTTCTTACATACCTCTGGCACGTTTAAGGTTGCAGAGAGCAGAAGAAACTTTTATGGGTAGGTTAAACCAAGATGGAGAGACGCATAGGATCTGGTAACGATCTTGCCTATAAATAGAAGTCATCGTAGACCAGAATGTTCTGCACGTCCTGCGCGCCATCCAGCAAGCAGGAGGTCTCGTCAACAATTTGCGGCACGAGCGGCTAAATTATAGTTCGTATCGTGCGAACGGGTAATCCCAGGGCTTTAGAGTGAGGTGTACCTCAAATATGCAACATTGAAGCTCATGCAGCATCATTGGCGCGCAGCGCTGCAAGCACGCGCCGATGCTAATGCAAGGTCGCTACCGCCACCTGGAACTTGCAGATTGGAGATTGTGTTCGAAAGGTGCTGCACGCGATACTCCCCTTCTTTTTACAAGTAGCCCGTCGTTACTTGCTACGCCAAGGCCATGGTTTTCTCTGTCGGCTGCAGTATCCACATATGCGATGAGGTTCTTGCTGATCATAGATTCTTTGCGGCATTTTTCCCAGTGGCCAGGTGTCCGTGCTCGTGTCGCCAACCATTTGTCGATCCTTGTCTATCGCCGAAACCTGCTTGGAAACCAAGAGAATTGAGCGTGATTGCCTGCATAGAGCCAAGGGGCGAACAGTACTTTAGAATATGAATTTTCTTCGGAGATAGCCCTGCCCGCTTATGTCCAGTCTTGGAGTGTGGGGGAAATCCGTTTTCGGGCGTTGCGCTATGGCGGACTCACAAGACAGTCAAAGTCACGAGTATCACCGTCCCCTTGTTGCTATTTTTCCGTCGTGTGCTCAACATTGTCGTGGCAAGAGATAATCGATGCAAAAATAGCGTGTGTGCTGCGACTCGGCGCGCCGTCCTGTGCTAAGGTTACATTCCAACTGCGTGCAGCCTGCATATTTGTGATGGAATTGAACAAAAATCGCCGCATCACTATGGCAGGCGTCAGGTCTAAGATGGGAAATTGTTGCATAACACTATCACTTTCCTTATGTGGAAACTTCGATACATGGCACTTGCGAATTGCTGTCGAGCTCATACTTGATGAAAACTAAATCGGTCGTAGGTACCTTTGTGCTAGATGAGATGGATAGTGCAAGCATATCTGTGTCGAAACAACGCAAAATCCTCTCGTCTAAAGTTCGGAAATCCTTGGCCACTTACTCGAAAACGAGCCAATGCAGGGGTCCATCTGATCGGCCAAGTCAACGCATTCAGCCGCAGAGTCGCCCGTCGCTCGCTCGCGTCTCGTAATCAAAAACACTGGCAAGTTGGGCCAGATGCCAGATTCTCTGTCCAATCAAGCAGGCTGCTTTAGATTCTCCGGCTTATCAAGCAGGTTGCTCCGCAGACAGCAGCAGGCATGGAACCATATCAACAGTGGTGTCTACAAGAAGTATTTTATTCATATGAAACATGCAGGTGTGCATAACCGGTGCAAGATTGATCGGGTGTTGCGTTCGCAGAAAATAATGATAAAAATAATCTTTAATAAGCACGAACGGCACGAACGGCACGAAGCGGTGCATGACAGCTGGGTGAGCGCTCGGGTATAATGGTATGCGCATGTCAACGACATCGACTGGAAACGCTTCAACCTTTACGGATAAGTTTGTAAGGGACCGAGGCGGAAGTCTATCAGCATTGGCAACGCTTCCATTTGCACCTTGCATCCATAACCTTACGATTTTAAACTTTGAGGCGTCGGGCTACTTGTGGCATGTCTAGACACTGATCGGCCAGGATTTGGGGGCCAAGTAGGAAACGAATTATTCGGGACTGAATATGGAAGGCCCCCCAAAAATTCAAAGGCTGTTTCAAAGTGGTATTTCCCCAGGTCCAAAACGTCTCATTGCCTGCATGTTTTATTAATTGGTTATCTGTCTATTTTTCCTTCGACCCCAACCGATTATGGCTTTTGAGTAACAACATTCCGCTAGCTGGGTCTGAACACAGAAAGGTTCAATTCTGCGTTTTCTTCGGAAAACTGAATCTTTGATTTTTGAGGAATTAATCTGCTAGATGATTACTATCATCTCGGTAAATGATCGAACTAGAATCTTCCATCCATTATCTAGTGAGGTTGAATTGATAGCTAAAGATGAGGTTGAGGTAATTTCATGAAGGCTATTAATGATCTGGTAGAGATCCCCAATATTGCTTCCACTTTTTATTCTCTGGAACGAGGAATAAGTATGCAATACTACATTACAAGAACTCTAAGTTCAAGATTCTGAAGCATGATTCCCATAATTGCAATAAGGCAACGTTGAAGATAGATGTCATCCTAAAAGAGGTTTTCTGTTTCAGCCATTGATACAAAAGCGTGGGCACACAAATCTTCCAAAAGTTTCTAGTTTATTGACATTGGAGATAGTAGACAAGATAGAATAGTGAAGGATTTGGGTTATTCCGTCAGCTTACAGAGAATGCCAATATTGGGAAGATAGCCTGATAAATTCCATTCGAATAAGATTTGTTTAGAAAACTCAAATAGCGAGGAAACAAAGTAACTATGAGTTAGAGTGGTGGCAAAGAGATCATACTCGATTCTTTCTTGTGTTCACGATCCTCAAATTGGGGATACGTGGCTCGAGCTATTCTCAGCATTGGCTTCTACTGGTAGACCCCAACCATTACTGATCGTTACGTTTCTTTGGATACTTTTAGGGGAGGACAAATATTTCGATAGAGAGATTGACTGGTAGACCGATCTTGACAGAAATGAGAACGTGGCCTCAATATTCATTTTATCTACTCATGGCTAGTGACTTATGGGGAGTTCCTACCATGGCCATGGAGTCCTACCATTTCGTGAAGTTTCTCATGGTAACTCGTCGTGTGCGTTGTGCTAGAGATATTTATGACGTTGAACCTCATACGATCATAGAGTCTTCAGCAGTCCTTACTGAAATCAAATTTCAGGTAATAGTCAAAACAAACTATCTATTTTAAGGAAATTTGTGACGTTCTCTCAAACAAAATGAATTCTTCCTGAGGAATAATAACGCAGTTAGCAGTCCGCCCAAAATCATCCACTTATCACTACAATTACATTTCTTGCTCGCCAGAAGTAGTCGATTGCTGGCTCGGAAATATCAAAGAACCTTTTGGAATGAGCAATAATCGTCTTCATTTGCCTCCTGGGTAGTAACTTGTAGAGTTATGCTCCTTTAATCACAACTTACTTCGTCCAGGAACTACTGAATATGACATGCACTCAATGAGCTCCTTTAGGGTTATTTCATGTATGGATTCAGAGCTATGAGAAGAATAGAATGCTAGTCTTGGAGTATTGGATCTTGTAATAGTTTAGAGTGTACTCAAGAAAATGTCGTAATCCTACAATGATAGCGAAAAGGAAAACATTTAAATAGTAGCCAAGGCTTGTGGCGCAATCTATCGCAGACTTCCAGTATTGTAGAAGAAGTAGTTGGAATAGTTGGGAAAAGAATCCGTGGATGCGGGGCAACCCAGTTGAATACATGGGTTATTTACGGTGAATCATCATGAAGATACGAAAGTGGCCCCACAAGATTGATTGAAGCAACAAATTGTGGTCATTTGCAGAATCGCTGGTGTGGTGAGTACCATGTAACAATAGAACTTTAATGGAAAGCATAGTTTGAACTTCGAGATGGAGTACGGAATATCAAACAAGCCAAATACAATTCTTAACCCAACAGAGTAACCCGAAGCTCTAAAGGAAGAATTTTATTCGAGAGAATATATGAAAACTTGGCAGATGTTGGGCATCTGTACCAATATTTGACTAACATCCCGGTCATATGTAAAAATCCCCTCTCTAAGCCTTTACAAACCCAAAATTACATCCACATCCAAATGAGTTCCACCTATGCTTTTTCCAACACATGCTTGACTGCCTCCAACACATTGTCGTGAACTCCGGCCGACGGTCTATCCGTTGTTCTATCCCAGTCCGAATCCTTATACACCCCTGTCCTCAAAAGCAAAGACTCCCAGCCATTCGAGTTTGCTCCGCGAATATCCGACTCGGGATTGTCGCCAACCATATATATCTTCTCGAATGGCGAGTTTGTCACTTCCTCGTACAATTTGGGCATGAAATCGTGCTCTTTATGGCCGTGAAGGAGCTTGTTCCACTCAATAAGCACCCAGTGGGCGTAGTCATGCTGCACCTTGAATGGCTTGCCTAAAATCGTCAGCTCGAGTGTCTTTTCCGTGGAGTTCAACTCCTTGTAGAGAGTTTCAATGATCATGCGGAATGCTCCCTGGCCGAAACGCGGCAATGGGTAGTCGTTGGCCCAGAGAAAGTCGTTGTTGCTGAAGGCGATGGGAATGGCGGGAACGTGGGCGTTTTCACTGGGAATGGTCCTCTTGGTGCCGATCAATCCGCCTTCTGAGTTTAACAAGTCACTCACCACTTGCATATCGGTGTTCAAGTCTCTGGGGTCGTTGAAAACCAAGATGGCGTCAATTGGCTTCGAGAGGTCAACTTCTCGAGCATATTTCTCTAATTCAGATGCCGTGAACCGGTGACGCGGCGATACTGCTTGGTCGTTCTTGACAATATCAATTGGCATTACTACGTCCGGGAATCCATAATCGAGCGCCACGTGACGAGCCTTATCGTTGTCTCCTCCGACAACTAGCACACGCCGGTACTTTCCAGTTTGTGCCCAGTACTTCATGGGCGTATGGCTCTGGACAATCTGGAGTGGAGACAATTGGAAGTCGAGACGTTCGGAAAGAAAGTCTACGCGGGCCTTCTCGCTGACGCCGCCACCATTGGTGAGAAGTATAAATGGCACTTTGGCCTTATCTAATAATGCGAGCGCCTCGTGGGCCTGAGGAATGGCAGTGGAGCCTCGAACTAGCACTCCATCAATATCAAACACAAATGCTAGTGGGGACAGTGCCAGGGAAGAGTGTCCGGATGAGAAGCGGCGAGCTGCTGCACGACGTGCATTGGACGTCCACTGTGAATATCTGGCGCTTATGCGGAAGCTAGAAAACATGGCGCACCAATCGGTGTGAATAGTGATATAATGTTGGATAGTTCGCAATCTGATAGCAGGGCTTGATTGCAGGAACGATTGCAGACCCCTGTGCAGCACCAGGTGCAGATGTGCGAGCGCATGCATGCACAGAAAAGAGTCCCCGGCCGACATCAGTTACATGGCCGTATGTGTCTGTATGATGCTGATGGGTAGCATTCATCTCGTAAAGGATGTCAATTGCCCTTTTTTTAATCGGGGCAGATTACGACGTTTGTTTTTGTCAGGCGTCAACTGCGGCTGTCCTCCTGCAACCACTCCACCTTCCAGATGCTGTTTGCCGGTTGCATGAATTTCGCAGCCTACCCATGTAAATCCATAACAGGTTCCATGACCACAGAAATGAGCCTTCGGTTTCAGCTGGCCGAATCGTGTGAGGCAACAAGGGCAGTAGGATGCGTTCGATGATGTGCCGAAAATGAACCTGCATCGCTTTTAACGGAATCGATGCATATTGCAGCACAGCGACTCCACGTCAATTCCGCTCATGCATGACGGCGTGGGCAAACATTCGCCGATCCGAAAGAAGTATCGCCGCCTCGCGGCTAGATAGTGGAGTGATACGTTTGAATTACTTTTTGGCATTATTATTAGCCGGAGTTTACATTGCATGCTTGACGTGCAATCTATCGCTATTCAAAGTTCGTGCTCGTATTGCGGATGCACTCCTAGTTTAGCCGCAAAGGGAAAGGGGTTCTCTATTCTACTTTCCCTACTCCTCTATCCTCGTTGTAGCCCTCTCTACTTGGTGTAGTCATGCTAGTTATGCTATTATTAATATTATGCTCCATTTGCAAGTTTCTGCAAAATGCCCCCAATCTCGTCTCCCAGATGTCCCTCTTCCACAACCCAGTCTCCCTCTATCTCTCCCGTCAACACTCTGCATGCGTAGCCAGCGACAAAGAGCCCCGGGGGTCTAGAACCCAATGATTCCACCGCCGCAGGCGCCTTGGCTAATGTTGTCCGAATCACTCTCTGATCGGGGCACGAGGCTCTCTCCACGATGGCCACGGGCAAATCGTCGGCCCATTTTTTGTCCTGGATCAAATGTGGAATCAACTCGACAATGCGGTGGAGCGCCATCAAAAACACGGTGGTTCTCGAAGGGACAAACTCTGGCAAATTTGGTAGCGTTCCCCGACGGCCTGTTCCCGTGCAAATAAGAACCTGGTCTGCGACATCTCTGTGTGTAGCAGGAATATTCGAGTACACCGGCGCCGCCAACGCCGACGTAATGCCCGGCAAGACAGATGGAATGAAGCCGTGCTTGGAGAAGTACAAGAACTCCTCGCCTCCACGGCCGAAGATGTAGGGATCGCCCTGCTTAAGGCGCACAACCTTCTCGCCCTTGAGCAAGCTGGCCATTCCGAGCTCGAGAAGCTCCTCTTGGGCCCGCTCGGCATTTCCAGGGAACTTTCTGGCAATAAATAATCTGGTTCGTTTCGTAGGAATGAGATCCAACACCTGCTGCGGCACAAGCTTGTCTGCCAAAATCAAATCGGCCGAGTGGATCTCCTGGAGTGCTCCGAGCGTCAACATGGCCACCGACCCCGGGCCGGATCCGACCAAGGAGATGGATCCCTTCTTTCTGGGGCCAACCTTGACTTCATTTGCGCTCTCTTCACTCTTTTGGTATTCCGATGCAAGGTCGTCGACTGAGAGATCTGCCAACTTTGAGAGCGGATAGTACTCGACGATCTGTGACAAAAACCGTGCTCGCTGCGAGGCCTTCTGCTCTTGAGTCTGGTTGAATTCTTCCACTAGAGAATTGAACTTCAGGGTCGTGACTGCATCGTCGTCGTGGGCGCCGACCTCCAAGTCGTAATTTTGGATCTCCTCTCGGAGCTCGCCTACTCTGTTGCAGATCTGGGCGATGTTGGCGGGCAAAGCCCCGACCAACTCTCTCTTGAGTCTTGATGCCAATTTGCACCCCTTTCCAGAGGTAGTCACGCCCATCTGGAAATCTCCACTGGTGTATGTCGAAAGTAGCGTGAATGTAGACAACTCTGGCGAGTCCGACACATTGACGGGAATACGTAGCCGGCGACATTCCTTCGAGATGGCTGTCTTGAGACTCTCTTCATTCCTCAGTAGAGCGACAAACACTTTATCGACGACGCTGTCCACGTCCTTTCTGCCGAAGGTCGTGAGGTGCTCCAACTCAAAATTCTGCTGCACCCACGTCACTTTTCTTTCCGTGATGTGTTCTTGGAGACTCACAGGAAACTGATCGACCAGGACTTCTTGGATGAGCACTGGATGAGCTCCGCAGGCCAAGATGGAATTGACCCGAAGAGCTGCGATGTTGGAGTTTCCGCCAACCACAAGATGTACTTCACCTTTACAAGCCAAAGAAGCCAACAAATTCATTTGTGGGTGTGATTCAAGGGCCAAACGGCTCGGATAAATTTTGCAATCCAGTGATTAGGAAACGGCACGTGATGTGGTGATAGCTGCCATGCAGGAACCATATCTGGCCAATGGCGGGAGCGGCATAGGAAAGCACGAGGAGAGTATGGGAAGTGGAACCGAGCAACATTGGGCAGCGGGACGATGGATTTGGGGGCAATTGGATAATAAAGAAGGAAACGGCGACAGAAGACATAATATCACGTGGTGTGACGCACGTGCACAGAATCACGTGACACAAGTCACGCTCCTTGCATCAGGTGGCTTCTCATCGCATTTCGCATCCACCAGCCAGCTTTCCATCACCATGGCTCCAAAAAGACACCTAGGCCTTGGAAAGGCCGCCAAGTCCAAAAAGCAGAAGAAAGAATCGGAGGAACCCGTTGCCACGGAAGTTTCCGAGAACAAAAATGAGCTCACCGTCGAAATGGACGAAGAAGTGGACGCAAACGATGCAGTCGGCCAGCTTGTGGCATTGTGGAGAACATTTTTGCTGAGTGAAGACAAGAAAGAATTGATGTTGAACGGCATTATCCATGAGTGTGACCGTATTTTGCGAAAAAAGCACAACGGCGCCGAAAACGACCAGGACGACGAGATTATCGACGTCAACGGGCTTTTCTATGCCATCTACGCCCAGGCCATTTCGGCATTGGCGTTTTTCCACACCGAAGAAGGCGAGAGGGTAGCCGAGTACTTTAAAGAGGCACGTGAGCGCATCAACTCGGGCCGTGAGTTGTACCCGGAGTCCATCGAGTTGCTTTTCGGCGAGGCCCGGATCTTGATGAACAGAATCCCATTGATGGAAATGAGCCAGTTGACGTTGGACAGCAAGATCAGCAAAAAGCACCCGGAAATCGCCAGCTTGCTCGACAAGAGTCTCGGCGTGTGGGAGGAGGCCGTCCGGTTGTCGGAAAAACGCAAAGAGTACCACCACTTCAACGTGGAAAACTTAGACTTCTTGCAAGCATTGGACGACTTTCTTGATATGGCCGACAACTTCGGCCAGGAGAACTTGGAGGGCGAAGACAGCGACGACGAGGGCGAAGACAACAAAAAGGTCGAGTTGGCCGCCTCCCATCCGCTCTACTCAGTGAGAGAGCTGGACAAATACAACAAGTGGTGGAGAGATCACACTTTGAGTTTCTTGAAGAACTTGGATTTGCAGAGCAATCCGTCGGCGGAGTTGAGACGAGAATTGTGTAAGCGTCTTGGCCAGTCGTACCTCATGGAGGCGGAATTTCCTTCGAATGTCTTCACCACTTTGACTTACTATTCGAATGGAGAAAAGGAGATCAACGGCCTCACGAGGACCGAGGCACAGAAAGTCAGCCAGGAGCTCTTCACTAGTGCTTTAAAGTATTTGAAAGAGGCTCAGGACGACCAGGATCCAGATACTTGGGCTAATGTGGCTGAGGCCATGATCTCATTGGCTAACACTCACGATCTCCAAAGCGAGGAGCAGGAGTCCATCTATAAGGACGCCGAGGATCTTTTGACTCGGGCCAACAACGCCACAAACGGTAAGTATGATGACATTTTGGAGAATTTGTTGCTGAATTAGATGATAGAAGGAATAAACGATAATGGGACATAATGGGATAACGACAAAGGTGTAATAGTGCCAAAATCAGTGGTTTTATTCTTTAATGTTCTTTTCGCTCAGTTGTATTGTACAATATGAGACAACGACGATAGGACATAATCGAATGACGATAACGAATTGAGAGAACTGGGATTCCAGAGCGTTCGTGGAAATGTGAGGCTCAGCTAGTGGGTAGACTGATGACTAGAAGCTGGCAGGCTGGTGGTCAAAAGAGAGACCAGTCTGATGGGCAATGACACCCATTCTACACCTGGTGAACGGAAAAAATGGTAATATTCGGCGTCTATACGGAGTCCAAGCTCCGGGACCCCGCTTCAGCCATGCTAAACACGCGAGGCAATGGTGCTCTCGCTCTGGAGCTTCATGGCGTTGCGCTCATGGGCACTCTCCTTGCAGAACTGCAACCCCGTGCATAAGTGGTCCTCCAACAACCGGTGCTTGGCACAGAACTTGCCATGGCAGTGACCGCAGTCTCCCACCATCCGGAGTGGCGCAGACGTGCAGTTCGTGAACAGGCACCGGTTCTTCTTCACCTTCTTCTTAGGCACCGCCACCAACGTCTGCGGAGCAAGCTGTGGCGACGCAACAGGCGTGTCGGTGCTATCGCTCATAAGAATAACTGTGATTGTGTCCAGATCGGGCGTGATGTGGAACGCCTCTAGAGTCTTGTAGTAAGGCGCGAGCTTCTGGCCGTTGTAGATAAGCTTGAAGTCCTGGGGCAACTTCGCCGAGGGCGGACATCCAACTTTGGCAGAGCTGCGCAAATCCTCCACCGTCGAGTTGTCGGGGATGGTCACTGTGTATGAATTTTCTGTGGATAATCTGAAGGTGACTTTCATGATGGTGGCAAAGTGGGCGGGTATCGGAGATCAGTGAGCAACAGCAAGAAAGGAAAGGGACGGTAGGGGAAAGCGATAAGGGCAGTTGGGAGGAACGAAAATGGCAAAGTTAGGAAAAAGTTGCGGTGGCTTATGGCAGGATCCGAGAGAATATATATGTATTTGGCGCCGGGACAAATGGAATAGGAAAGAAGTATGTAGTAGGGCCGAACGGTGGCGTGCGTCATGCGGTAGATAAGAGGGAGCGCGCACGTGACCGTGGTTACTTGGGTCAATGTCGGGGGAAGCGAGTCTGTCCTGCAGATCCGCCAGCTCAGGGTGTTCTGGCCTGGGGAGGTTGCGCGCTCACACCCGTACATCATACATCCGTACACCAGCGGCAGTCGGCGGCGCCACAGCCTAACGCCAATATTCGCGACCAAACCACATGGTATGTGTTTCTTCTAGCGGCTAAGCCACCGCCGTTTCGTCTTCGTCAGTGAGCGAACGTTGTCTGTACTGCAGTGAGTAACCATGACGTAGCGATGAACTCTGTTTTTGCATCCGCTTCTCACCTCGGTCGGATGACCATTTTCTGATTTTCTCGTCTCTATGCTCTCCTGAGGTTGTGCTCTAATTACTCTTTTTGCTCTCTCCTCATTTTATGCTCCCCTCTTGTCGTTCTGTTTAGTCTTTTTTTGGAGTTCGTTTTGCTTGTTCGTCGATTGCTCTCAGTTGTTCTCGTCCATCTGGCGGTTCACGACCAACGGGCGGTTACTGAGCGAAGGGGCTAACGCCTTCAACTGTGTGTTTGCAGTTATGGGGGCGGCGGCGGCGGTTAGCGCCAAAACAAGCGTTGCAAGAAGTCTCATAGTGATAACGAAGGGATAAAAGTCAAGGGACAAAAGTCAAGAGTCAAGATAACGATCACAATTGCTAGTGCAGTGCACTGATCAACAGTCCAAAAAATTGCGGTTCAACACCAAAAAACGAAAGACTGTCGTCACGAAAAACAGCAGAATTATCTTCGGGCCCCCACATGGACGAAAACCGCTGCCTTATAAACTCTTGAACAGAAGCAATGCCAGGGCTCTATTTCCATTTATTGCCAAGGTGGGAAGTCGACCTGCACACACCATGCACCAGGGCTTTGAGAACCGTACGTACATTTCAGGTGCTTACTTTTCTCAATTCGGATGCCACACCTCGCTCGCTTCGCGGATTCCATCAACCTCCATTTCTCCTTTTCGCAACGCTTCTCGCCATTTCGCAACGCTTTTTGCTGTACACGGCAAGACGGTGGAGTCGGCAAGCGACAGGGGTGTCGACCTTCGCCCGCTTCGCTGCATCTTTGTTGTTGTACTTTCGTTCTATATTCAGGATTCCCCAGGAACATGTGAGAGTTCTTAAATGCTATTTCCGATTGGGGAATGTGTGTTGGATATCCGGTGCCTAGTTCGTTTCGGCTTAGTACTTTTGGGTTCTCGTAAAGGTCACAAGAGTCGGGCAAGTTGCAGGACAGGAATGTAAAAATAGGACCGGAGATTATTGGCCAACGAATAAGCTTTAACTTTTGTGTTTGCGGTGGTTTGATTGTTGATTACGTTCTGGACTATTTTCTGAGGTATTTCTTCATTGCCACATTTTCCGGCATATTTTCTCGAGGTCAAACATTTTAGGAGGGCCGCATGCACGCTACCGGTTCTGAGCATACTTTCCTTCGCATATTCTTGTCTTCACTTGTGTTTGAATATTCATTACTCTTCGCTTGTGCTTTTGTTCTCGTTTGCTCATTAGTTGAAGGTGTTTCGTTTCGTTTTTTCGGCTCTTTCTGCTTTTCCTCTTATTTCTTCTTTCGATTACGTCGCTTCTATTTTCTGGCTTATTTTTTAGCGTCCATCGCTTCGACTCTGCATCTCATTGGCCAAGCCTGCTTCGCCTGCTTCGTCTAAACACGGTTTGGGCACATTTCAGGAAATCCTCCACCTATTGTGCAGAGACTATTGTTGTATTGAAGGCAGTGGTATTGTTGGTTTCTGTCTCGGTCTCCACCAATGAAACAAGAGTCTGAGTGAGTACAACATTCTCCGTGAGTCTCACAACAAAGATATCCGAGATATCCGGGATCGTCCCATACGTAATCACGAGACGATATCGACATGTACTTCCTATGGCCATTTTTCGACCATCACCAGATTACATATGCATGTGGATGTGGCTGATGTGACCCAAAAATATCTCCAGGACCTTTGAAGTGGAGTCCTTTCGTCGTAGCTGATTAGAGTCTTGGCTTCTGTCCTCGAGAAATCGGCAGCTCCGCTAGCCAAAAGTCACAAAAATGTTAGTCGACTCATACTACTGCAATCTTTGCAATCTTTGCTGGGTACGATAAATTCTGTGAGCCTGAAATCCCTCTTAATTTCATTTGATGATGGAGCCTTTGCAACCAAAGTCAATATAACGCAAGCGTACGAAAGTACATCCACCAGCAGTATTTCACACCTAGGACCAGCCCGAGATAATTATGCCTTCGTTACAATCATTCCCATGTCTCGTGTTTACTCTGCATGGCTCTCCGGAGCCACAACTTTGCATCTGGATGAACATCGGACAGGTAACTTGAAGATGGTTCATCGGAATTATTTCCTTCTGTCGAATCAGCGGTTTTAGTGATTTCAGTAGAATTGTTCCTGTCGCTCTCGTTCCCCTCCTGTTCATCCGTTGGATTGGAAAATATAGCAACGTCAGATAAATTCCAAAGCGAGTTGAATGACTCGCTTTTGCGGATGCTACCATTGAAATCATCTGAAGAAAGGATAGAAGCAAAATCGGTTTCGTTGTCGTTAAGCTGGTTGAAGTCACGATAGAACTCATCGAAGTCGTCGAACATCAGAGGTCCGAATCTTTCACAGAACTCCGTCACCTGCTTAGATAACTCTCTTCTGGTTGCCTGAAGGTTTTCTAGCTGCAACAGATCTCTATTCTGAGAGATGAGCGAATAGAAAAGCGGTTTCAACGACTTATAGTAGTCGACGGCGATTTCGCCCACACGCAACGAAGCATAGGTGGTGAGAACGGACCATAAGTAGCACAAGATAAACACAACGGACTTGTGGAATGGGCCCGTCCATCCAGCCTTGCTGAGCAAAATTGTGGCCACCAACGCCCAGAAGATATAGAGTGTGGGAGCCAAACCGAGAGCCACCAAAATCTTCCACGTTCCAACGACATCTTTTGCCTTGATTTTCACGGTGGATGCGGCGAGTGCCTCCTGGGCCTTCTTTCGAGAATATTTTCTTGCAACAATGAAAACAGGAGCAAACATAAAAACCCCGGGCATGGCCAAAAGTGTGAAGAGCGTCACTTTAAACAACCGGTTGAGAAACATGTAACTTACATATACCTTGTTTGAGCGGGTCAAGGATTCTACCTGGTGGTCGTGAATACCCAATTGCATGAGCTTTTGGTTGTATTCGCTCACCGCCTCTTTCAACTGTTTGACGTCCGGCTGGTCCGCGTACATCTGGTAGCCCTTAATTAAACGGCGGTTCATTTCCACCACGAGAGGCAACGGAATAGACTCGCGGTGGCCGGAAGTGTACAATCTTCTTGCTGCCTGGATCGCCATGAGGGTATCGTAGTCGTCACAGGTCACAGTGACCTCCTTCAAGCGCAAAGTGATGAAATCGAGCAACTTGTTGACCACGGTTCGGGAGTCCTTCTCGTACTTTGCAGAGTCCTTTTTTGTCACCTTGATGGGCTTTCCAAACTCCACAACAACTCGGGAACGGAATTTGTTGGGGTGGAAATAGTTGAGGCCTACAGGGATGATGCTGACTTCTTCATTCGGGTCTTTGGACTGGGCCACTGCTCCAAGCGCCATGATGGCCACACCAGGCTTTAATGGGAGCAAAGTAGGACGATCGTGCAGCCCTCCCTCGGGGAAAATGCCCAACACATTGCCTGCGTTCAAATGGTTAAAAACGTTCTCGAACACATAATGGTTATCGATGTGGGGCGCAGAGACAAAGTTGGTTCCATCGGTAAGACGTTTGATGATCTTTTCGTCCCTTTCCGTGGGCTTGTCGAAATTGACCTTAAACGGCTTCTTCAACACCAATTTGGTGTCAGATACTACCTCAGCAATCTGGGCATTTCCGAGAAATTCCGGAAGACCCACTAGACCCTTGGCCATTGTATCTCTGGTGAATTGGGTGCCGTGGCCCAAAACGACCAAGTTGTCGTTGTTTTCCCCGAAATTCTCCACGGAGATGGTTCCCTCGGCCGGCTTGACCAAGTCCTGGGCACGCTCCACCAGAATGGCGCCGCACATGCGTGCTGGGAACCCGATAAACCATTTGCGGTAGGATTTAGCCGCCGTCAAGAGCGCCACCCGACGCCCTGCCATTTTGCGTACTGTGGTCATGACCACAACTGGATCCACGAATTGATTGTGGTGAGGAGCGATGACAAAGATCACGGGACCCGATTTTGGGATGTTGAAAGTTCCTCTCAGCGTCAATTCCCGGAAAAACGTGTGGATGACGGCGTCAAAAAACCATATGGTCAAGTCAAATGTCATCAGAAAGAATAGTTTGGTGATGATCGCAAGCACCGAGTCATTGGCGGCGGGAGTTTCTTGTTGCATATTTTTTGCCGGCTCGCCGGTGGAGTCGACCGAATTTGGCGACATTTGTTAAATGCGTTGGTTGCCACTGTTGAGTAGTAGAGGCAGATAAGGAAGATAATTTGTGGGGCAATTGATGTGTAGGTAGTTGGTGCAGGAGCATGATTTCTGTGACTGGGACATGAGGTTTTGTAATTGGTGGTGAGACAACGGATTGGGAGAGTGTGGTTAAGTTTTGGTGAATTGGTGGAGATGTTTAGTTTCTGTTAAAATTTGGTGTTGAGTGAGATTTGGTGTTGAGGTGGAATTTGGTGTTGAGATGAGACTTGGTGCTGATAGTAATGTCTATGGTTGATCGCTTCCATGACAGGAAGGAATAGTGGAGAATCCTGCCATATGATGGGCCAGAGCACATGAATGGCCATAGATGGAAAGTGTAGAAGTGAAAAGTGGAAAGTGTGAAAAGTAAGAAATTTAGAATTTGGCTCGAAGATTAAATGCCTTCTACAAAGTTTAAAAACCAGAGCGAGCTGTTCAGAAGAAGGTCCAACTTACTGGCTAAAGCCCGCAGTTTAATAGGCACTGCCAAAATGAACAGCTTTGGGCCAACCGGAAGAAAGCACTTGAGTTAAGAGCCATTCAGAGGAACGATTTAAGAGGGTAATCTACAGCTAGTTTTGGAAGGGCTTTATACGTCCTTGAACGCTTGCAATTTACATTTTCATCAACACGTATGCTCTGAGTGAGTGTAATTTGTTACAATAAGTACTAATCTTTTGCAAATAAATACTGATCTGTTACATAAGTACTAATCTGTTACAATAAGTACCAATCTGTCCCAATAGGTTCGGTGCAATAATTATTAAGTCTATGTGTCCACATGGTTGCGAAATTGACTGGCCAGACTATTCAGAGCTAATGACTGGACATGGCTGCGATATCATCTGAAAGCTGCCATCGTCGTACAGGAGTGCCACTGGTCAGCCTCTGCTTCCGACAGGAAAGCCGGCGGAAGCAAACAGCGAATCCATTCCTATAGACCTTAAGGTATTTCCAACTTGAATGCTTTGGCCGATCCGTCGGATCCTGAGCATCCATGTTGAACAAATGTGGTCAAATCAGGTATTCTGTCCACTCCATCGTTCGATTTCATGAATCGGTGGGGCGAGTAATGAACCAATGGGTGATTTGTGGCTTGTGAGGACTCGTTACCGTAGCCATTGAGACGGTTGACCCACCCCGAAAACGCAGAATTTCAGCACCAATGCTTCCTTTGGCCACGATTAGAAACCTGCCAATACTCATGAAACGTTTGAACCAGCTGACATAAATAATAAAGCTTTAAGGAAAGCATGACAATAGGCTGGAGTATCTAGAATTCGCACCTGAGATCGAAACTTCTAGACTTAGATATTCAATTCGATAATCCTGGAACCTGAAACCTCTAGAATTCGATAATCCAATTCAATCCTACAACGCGCCTCCACCCCCCACCTCTCTCACCATACTAATCCTCTCCAGCAGGCACCTCGTCCTTCAAGATCTTGTTCAACTTCACCCGGATTTCCGTCTTCTCGTCGCCCCGCAATACATCTCGAACGAACGTCACGTCGGTATCCAATTGCACCATCTGGAGAGCTCCACGCAACACTCCGCAGTACAACTGGGAATACCACAACTCCTTCTGGATCTTGGGGTCCAGCGCCACGGGAAGCTCTACAAACTCCGCCAACGGATTCTCCGCCAACACAATCGAAAAGCTCTTCCCGTCCGCTGAAAAATTCTCCACCGCCGGCACCATATTCAAGAACATCTTGAAGCCAACTGTTGTGATCATATCTGCTGTTTCTTTGAATGTTCCACATCGCTGAGCACCCGTGCGCGCCAAAAACTCTTCGATTAGCCGCATGCCGATATTGTAGCCCATTTTATCGAGCTGCTGATTGACTTCGGCGTAATTGTTGTTGAAATCCCGACAGAGTTGGGCCACTACTGACCCGTAAGCGAGAGTGAAGAGCTCTATGTTCTAGAGGTCAGTACTTTGGGCTGGAAATGAAGGTACTTGATTACATACGATTTTCTCCACGTTATTTTTCCAGATATCGTCGGCTGACGTTTTGGTTTTGGACATTTGTGGTGGAGATAGTGATTTGGGTCGGTCTAAGGTGTAGGCTTGACATCCGTACCTCCCACGCATAGACTTGATGAAGCTACCGTAGTGGGATTTAGGCTGACGGGGATAGCGGCGGAGTCAGATCTACAGTGACGAGGTAGTGATTAGCACGGAGAGGTGTTAAAATCTGGATTTCGGTGGCTTTTGTTGTCTCCGGTGGTCGGACGGGCTTTGGAGGTTCGAGTTTGACTTATTAATGTTTGCATGGGACATGCCCTCTATATGAAACTGTCCAATTTAAATTCTTTCGGCAATGTCTGCGGCCGCAGAGTT
>JAKUAG010000023.1:0-190359 GCA_030562885.1 Sungouiella inulinophila
AGATGGCAATAATGATTCGGGAAAAGTAATCAAGCGAGCATTAAGGTAGTTCGATTTCCCCAGCATGGATCGCCCAGTTTAATTATTGCCGGTGGTCGCGATGCAAGTGGATAAGTAAATTGTTGAAGATTTCGCACCCACATCGATTGTGGGAACAGGCGGTCAGCGACGATTTACTTGCAATTTTCTACTTTCTGGAATATTTCTTACCTTTCGGATCTCTGCCCCTGCCGCCTGCCGCCTGCTGCTTGGACCCTGCTTCGGTGGCCGGCGATTGGAGTTCGCTGGCTGTCGGTCACGTGGTGTTTTGGCGCCAAGCATGGGCCGATGTTGGAGGTAACCAACATTTCTCTATATTGCTTTGAGTTTGTTCGGATTGGCTTTAGAGCATGGTTGAAACTACATGGATAAGGCAGCCTGCGATGGTAATTCAATTGCTCGTAACGGGAGGCTTGGCCGGCAATGTGTGGTTTTCTGTCTTATCTCTGTCTTTCATCAGTTCCCATGTCCAGCCTTGCGTCTCTAATTGCACACCGTGTCGACACCAATTTTGACTATTTCGAGATCTACACTATTTCGAGATTTGCACTATTTCGAAATCTACACTATTTCGATATCTACATCTATTTCGAAATGGATATCGAATTCTACATCCCGACTTCTTGATTAACCACTTCTCTCGGGCTTATCGAATGTGTCGAGGTCCATTACCCCTATCATTGGCACCACCACAGTGGTTAGAACACTCAAATATACCCTGGCGCTGCATCTGTATGCGAAATTGACATCTCCGCGATTATTGTTAATTTCCTTCCTGTTCTTCGCATCTGCAACCTTAATCTCTCGGGGAGCATAATTTGCAACCATTACTATTAGATTGTAATTATGACCATACGACCGGCTTTCACCTAGCCTGTCTAGTTTCATCTTCTGACTCCATCCTTTCATCTTCTGACCCTATTCTTTCACCTTCTGACCCTATCCTTTCGATTTTCCCACTGTTGTCTCCAGATTCGCCTTTAGAGCGATGTGCTCACCATCAGGGTTAAAGCAGGATAAATTCCAAATCTTCGAGTTCAAAGAAGCCACTTCGATCCTGTTGCGATGATTCTTTATTTTGGCGATAACTATGATTTCATGGACTCGCTGTTGAATCGTTCCGAAAGCCTCCCTCTATTCAAAAACACCACTCTTTCATTATCATATGTTGGGGTGCTTGGTGAACACATACTTGAATGACCGCTTTTTGAAAATCTAGCTTTGAGGGCTGTTTGAAATTATTGGGGAAGATCCCCAAGTTCTGGAGGTCGCCCAAGTGAGACTTAGGTGGATGTCTATAACCCATAAAGACAGAGATCAATAGACAAATATGAAGAAAGGTTAACAAAACGAAGACTAAAGAGAATGTAGACAAAGACGACGGAATTCAGATTATGTCCCGGCGTTGAGTATCTTCTTCTGAAGCACTTCCTAGCAGTCGAGGGGCAAAAGATGGGCGAAAGATGGACAAATGATGGGCAAATGATGTCTGAAGTTCACCTACATGTATTCGGGTTTGTCTTTTGCCATGCCAACCCTGGTGGGCATTTTTGCTTATACAAGCAATCATACCACTGAAATCCAAATAAATCCCCATAGCTACTCCAAATCATCATCTTTGCTGTATTTCATTTTCTTCTGTCCACTCTGTCATAACGTCTTCTCGTAGAGTGCGGAATTTGCCCTCCACACCATACATTTCGAATGCGTACCAAACCATATGAGTACAACGAGCACCCCCGTATACATCCCAGCAAGGAACAAACAAAATTACCGAAACGTTAAAAACCTCTGCAAATCGCCTCATCACAATATCCCCCCTCAATCATCTCCCCTTTCATCTCCCACCCATATCCTACCTTCCTCCCACTCATCGCACCGAACTTACTATACCCTCTATAGCCTCCGCACGACAGCAAAAAAAATCTTGAAAAATTGAACTCCCACCTCACTGACTTATCTACCATGTCGTGGTTATTCGGAGGAAAATCCCAAGAGTCAAAACAGGATAACCTCAAGCAGTCGTTGGGCTTTGATCCCGCCGAGGTGGCCGATGTGTCCGCCATGATCAGCGCCCCCGGAGTATTGAGCTCGCAAAAGTTACACCCTTTGGCTGGCTTGGACAAAGGCATCGAATATATGGATTTGGAGGACGACAAATTGTCGGATATTGAAGGTGCACAGGGCTTGTTGGCGTCCAGATCGTGGTCCGACGACTTGTGTTACGGAACCGGTACCGTTTACTTGCTAGGCTTGGGTATTGGAGGAGCATACGGTCTTCAAGAAGGTTTGAACAACTTGCCAGCCAACTCCACCTCCAGATTGAAGTTGAATACCGTGTTGAACCACATCACCAAGAGAGGTCCGTTTTTGGGTAACTCGGCCGGTGTTCTCGCCATGATTTATAACCTTGTAGACTCCGCCATCGACCAACTTAGAGGCAAACATGACGACTACAACTCGTTGGCTGCTGGAGCGTTGACGGGAGCTTTGTTCAAGAGTTCTGCGGGCTCTAGACCCATGGCCATTTCCACTGGCTTGATGACCGCCGCTGCCGGTGCCTGGTGTGGCTTGAAACGCTTCCTTCAATAATTGCATGGCTACCTGGGTTTTGTCTATTAAATGTAAATAGTTATTACGACGTCTGTTGAATGCTTGCGCCGCTGGCCACATGTAGCGGTTTCTCTGTATCCTGGTTGATTTTCATGGCTGTGGGTTCGATGGGCCCTATCTGTGACTCTAGCCTTGGTTTTTTGTCGGTCGTGGCTTTGACCTCCACCGGCCGTTTTTTGTTGAAGAGCACATCAAACTCTTCTCGCTCGTATTGCCTGTCTTTCTGCATGACGCGAACAAACACTTTGTCGCCGTCTTCGCCGATCTGCTCGGCGATCTCGAGAAACTCCTCGTTGGTCTTCACCTTGCAGAACATCTGGTAGAATTTGGACTTGCCGGGCACCTGGTTGAGCAAGATGTATTTGGTGTTGCTTGGATGATTGTTGACGGAAATACATGTTCGGATAAATTCGGGAAGAACGTCTTTCCAAGGAAGCGGAGAATCGCAAAACACAGTAGGATTCAGCTCGGCTGCCTCTGCCATCATTCCTCCGATTTGGTCGTTACCCATAGACTTCTGGAATTGCACAACCTCTTTCTTGCACAAAAAGCCGCCGTTTACCACCAAAGATACTCCGTTTTTGCTCGTCACCTCGAATATCTTATGCACAAACTCTCGAATAGGCTCTTGTCTGTTTCTCATGTCTCGCGTGCGGCAGTGCACCGTCAAGTTTGCGATGCCCGTGGCACAGATTTTCTCCACCAACTCGAGTGTCGGCTGTGGATCGGAAGGGTCAAGCAACCGAATCTTGCAGCTGATGGGCTTGTTGTAAGGTTTTCCGACTTTCTCCACCAAATTGGCCAAAATCAGCGTAAGAAGCTCGGGGTTCGAGAGCAACGCCGCCCCCATCCCCGCGTGAGTCGAAAACGGCTTCGGACATCCGCAATTAAGGTCTATTCCATCAACATCATTCACCACTTTTAGGGCTCCATCCACTGCTATCTGAGGGTCTGACGATCCGAGCTGGAAAATCAACTTTCCCTTCTCGATGTGGCGATTAGTACGGAAAATCAACGAGTTCTTCAGGCCGGATTTGCCGGTCTCTACGAAATCCACTGTTCCCAACTCGCTGTTTTCCAATCGGGTGCAAGTTCTGATTTTGCGGTCGATGATCTCCGGAGACCAAACCAAGTCTGCGCCATATTTGAGCGCCATGAGCCGCATGGGAAGCTCGCCGCTTCTGACCATGGGCGCTAGACACAACTTTCCTGCGTATTCGGGCATTTTGGGGGTCCAATACTTGAGGAACAGTAGCATATAGATCGAGATGGGCTGGTAGGTTAGGCATGGAGATGGGCCGCGGGAGTTTGTGGGTCACGTGATTTATGGTCATGTGATGGTGTATCACGTGTTGATAGCGGCTTGCACTCACGTGAGCTGTCATCCATTTCGTATCCGAGGAACATTGGTAATGCATTACTCATGTGACTTCCGGCACTCCCACTGAATGACGTCCCCAATTGAGTATAGCAATTAGGCTCAACCGAGGGCCCCGAATTGGGCTCTAAGCAGCGTGACGCAATTGCTTAGCCTTATGGGGTAAGCAGCAAGATAACGCAGCGAGTAAGAGGTGAGATGAAGGTCAGGGACTCGCGCGCTCACGTGAGCTGCCCAAAAAGATAACGTGGGGGAGACAGGGGAAAATAGCCGAGACGATAAGCATTTTTGGGAGCAAATGGATGAGAATCACGAACCAAGCCATTAGAAGTCAATTGCGATGGCTCCACTTTCAATTGCCAAAGCCAAAACCGCGCCAGCCTCACGACTTCGGCGAGTCTGCTGCCTAAACAAGAAAAAACAGTCGGTCAAGGTTTCTTTTCATCGCGCATGGTGCAGGCAGGCGGGCTTATCGACGGTCACGACAATGACTAAGCAGCACAGTACCGGCCATGTAATTGGAAACACCGACAATTGCCTCACTTGCCACATGACTTGGCAATTGACTAATGGGTCCACAGCAATGGCCCAGCAAACGGAGGTCATCCGTGGAAGCGACAGAAGGTTCTGAAAGTAAACATTTGAATCCTGCATGACCCTGCAGGGCACGTATGTGATCGGTGTATAACCGTTGGGGCATATTGTGTGCAGGGAGAGATGACTCGCGACGAAGATGAAACAGCGGCTGTGGAGCGCTACCTTGGGAGTTTTGTGGAATTGAGCAGACAAGAACGACAATTGCGCCTGCCAATCCCCACAGTTGGGTTACCGTAGCACGGGATGGCCGCCCAAGGCTGGCAGACCGCCTCGGGGCGACTCCGGGCGTGCAGGATAAAAAGCAATTCGGTGCGTCTATATACAAACTAAAGTAGGAAAAAAGAAAAAATGGTCTGCAAATTTTGCTTTTTTGGCTTTTTTTTTTTTCTTTTGACTCATGTTTTATATAAGATATATGTTCCGTCCCGAAGAGACTGATTCCCGATCTTTTCTTCCAAGCTAAAATGACCTTACTTTACCAGCCTTTGTCAAGAACATTTGGCCAGAGAGACGGATGTCTCACCCCCAACCCCAACAACTACCATGAAGACAAGCCAAGCCAACAAAAAACCAGTCGGTTCGCGCAAACATCACCATTCAAGTCCACTTTCGCCGATTCTCACGACATCTTGTCTCCTCCTTTATCGCCTTATCAGCGATCTTCTTCGCATGACGCGGACGGTGTACACACCCACCCTCTGGCGCTCAACGGGCTCGCTACTAAGTCGTACATGCAAACTACCCTGCCATTCAAGGTGGAAGACTTCAAGAGTTATCTGTTGACAGTGGTGCCATGGAACAACTTGTCCACCAACTACAAGCAGCGTCACATGCGTTTTTTGAACCAGTACGCCTCGATGTCCTCCAAAGACTATTCTTATCTGCACTCGCTTCGTTTGGCTGAGAGACGGGCAGCCCACGCTGCATTCCCCTCGTCGCCAAGAAAGAGACATATTCGTAGTAGCAGCGACGACTCCGACACGGATGCTGTGGAGCGTGTGCGCACGAGACGCATAGTTAAGGAGAATCTGGCACCTTTGTCGGAGATCGAAGTCGCTTCAAACGAAGGACTGCCTTCTCCCAAAAAGCGCAAAGTGCGGAAGGAGACTCCATACGCTGGATCTCCATTGGCGGTGCAACAGGCCGCATTGATCGACGAATCGATTCCTGACTACTCGCCTGACCCTTACACCACGCTTCCCAAGGGCAACAACAGATGCCTCAAGATCGAGTGGAAGGGCCAGCCTATGGATTTGAAGAACGACGTCAACATGGATAAGTTACACCCGGCGGAGGTGTTGTTGGCGTCCACGCTTCGGTTGCCATGCAACGTGTACTTGGACTCCAAGAGAAGATTGTTTTACGAGAAAGTTAATCGGATGCGCAGTGGGATGCCCTTCAGAAGAACCGATGCCCAGAAGGCATGCAGAATAGATGTGAACAAGGCCAGTCGGCTTTTTGCAGCATTTGAGAAGGTGGGGTGGTTGAAAGATAGCCACTTTACTGGACACATCTAGTATTTATTAATTGGGGTGCCACGGACGGCACACGGCACATTTCACTTCATGTTATATTTTATTGTTTTAATAGTTTGGTCGGGCCGGGACTTTGAAGGCCGGCGGATGGAATGGATACCGATAAGGAAAAGATGTAGATATGTGGAGAAGAGTACATTCAATATGGAGCAGGGGGTGATTTTAATAAGGAACAGAGAAGATTGGATATGGAACAGAGAGTAGATTTTAATGTGGAGTGATTCGATCTGAATAGTGAAGGAGAGCAGCAATGCTAAAACGTACTAAGATATTGCCGCACTACAACGAAACAGAATACGCCCACGAGCTATATTACGGAGTCCACGCTTTCAATAAGACAACTCCAGATGCAGAACATGACAGTGTGTGCTCAGATTAAGAAAACGTCGTTCATTCCTGTAAATATAGCGAAAAGGGAACCACTTAAGTAGATGTCAGGAGTGACCCAACATAATTCAGAGGTGGTTCTAGACTGAGTGAAGGGAACATTGAACAAAAACACATTGAAGAGCAAAAACACTGATTGTCGCGCAATCTATTACAGAACATGCTTAAGCAGGTGCACCTGAAGCATCGCTAAAACAACTAGAAAATAGTTAATGGAAAGTTATATAAAAAAAAGGAACAAAGGTTAGATTCTATTATAGAACAGAGAGTAGATTGTAGAGAGGAGGAAGCAGATGAGCGACTGGATCTGGCTACTGATTAGATGGTGCGATAACGATAAGGGTGGGGCTGAAGCAGCGAAGAGATGGAGGGAACAAATAGCGGGAAACCTCGTGGTTTTCTTCTTGCTAAGATGTACCTGGCAGATGGCAGTCAGAGATCTCGAGCACCCAGATTTATTGTTTGTTATCTCTATTGTTTTTTTTTTCTTCTCTATTGTTTTAGCTTCTCTATTGTTCCTATTGTCTCCGCTTCAGCCTCTGTCGATTCCATGTCTCCACATTCGCCAATCGGGGCCGGTTGCATTAACTTCCCTGGTTTCCCTTCCTCTCTAATTTCCACTTTCTATTTTTTCCCCTTTCCTTCTCCCCTTTATTTTCTCCCCTTTTCCTTCGCTACATGCTTCTTTCTCCACTTTCTCAATTTCCGCTTAGACTTACCACTTTTTCCCGAAAATACTCTTTACACCCACCAATCAAAAAACCAAAAACCCACGCTAAAAATCACAATTCCTGCTTTTTTCTTAAACCTTTCGACTCACCATTCTCCCCAAACAAAACTATTCATCGCCCCACTCCGGACCCCAATAACCATTCCTCCGGCCAATTGCTGGCATATTACCAATTCGTCCCACAACCAGAAATTACCCACTGTGGTGCACGGGTGCACCAGCCAACCTTTGCTCCATGAACTCCCCAACAGTTACTCATTCACATCCATCGTAAAATCCTTCCACATCGTTTTTGCTTCGTCACTTCCGTCGTTTCCTCGAAGACGAAAGCCAACACTTACTATTTTTGCGCCCTGGCGCCCGTCCACTCGCTCACCTCCATATCCACTTACTAGGTTTGATTATCCAACAAACCGTTACCTTCCGAACTATACCCGCCGTCGCTACAACACAAATTCCTCGAAATCTTGACTTCCGTTTCCAATGTACCTGTCCCATATGCTCCCACGGGAGCCCTCGCCGTCTGGTGATATCCCTGTAACGATGCGTTCCGAGGAACTGAATTACCCTCCAAATGCCCCTTTCTACCAGGCTCCCCACAGTTTACCGCCTACAAACACCATCAGCACGTTCCCGGACGAGCGGCAGTTCCCAGAAGAGCGACAGTTCCCGGAAGAGCGGCAGCTTACTGCAAACATTATCCACAGTGATGAATCTATTCCTACTTCCTTGGCGTCCAAGCTCAACAGTTTCTACCTACAGACTCCATCCATGGCAGCCACTCCGGCGTTCAACACAAGCCCGGCGTTCAACACTAGCCCAGCGTTTAACGCGAGCCCGACGTTCGTCCAGGGTCCGGTCTTGCACACTCCTAGCTCCATGGTCATGGCCACGCCAACTATCGCCCAGGACAAGTTCCATGCTTCCCCGGAGTTCATCGCTGGCGGTGGACCTTTTGCGCCCGAACCCGTGGGGCCATCGGAGGTGTTGGCGTACAACGAGGGCTTGCAGCTTGCATTTGTGGACTCGGATCCCCAGTCCAGCGGCCCTGGTACGGGGTCCAACGCTCTCGTGAATCCGCTCGCTAACTTGGTGGATAATCTGCAACATCCTGGTAACTTGGTTGTCCACCACACCGACGACAGCGACACCGTCACGCAGGAGTCGCCAAATTCCATGGAATACTTTGTTTCCTTCAAGCGGGGCCCTTCCTCTGGCGACTCGTCGGCACTAACTATCGAGGACTTCTTACAGGAAGATCCGTTTTCAAACATGACCAGCACGACAGACCCAATCGAGGAAGCGTCAGTAAAAGGCACCCGCGAGGAAGACATCTCTAAATTTTTGAACTTCAACGAGATTCTGTCGTCGCCGGTGGCTCTCGAGGGCCCATCTTCAGAGAGACTAGTCAAGTCTCAGTCGTCGCGGTCACCTCCACCCAGGACGAAACCAAAGTCGTCACAGACGAAGTTAAACTTGGCCGGATCGCACAGAGCGCTTCAAAAGCTGAGATCGTACTCCACAGGGCTTAATCAGGGGACGTTGGCTGGTCCAGCATTCTCCCTTGAGGAATGCCTGAATGAGTTCCACGTCACCGAAGGCAACTACGCTTTCCAGGATGAAACGGCACGGCTCAACATGCAGCTTGGGCCTGTGCTACCGTCCACCATTTCAAAGCGCAAGTCCTCGTCCAAGTTGCCCAAAGCGCTCACCAGACCGTTGCTTCGAAAGCTGAAAACCACCAACAACTTGTGTCTGCAGAATGCATTCCGCAACTCGCCCAAGGTGTTGAAAAACATGGAGTCGGGACTTATGTCGTTCCAGCTCAACCTAAATAATGCCACTCCCGAATGAGCGCACCGTGCAATTTACGAATCTACACCACGAGTTAGTTGCTCATCTATTAGTTATAAAGCCTGCGCTAGCCATCCACCTACAAATCCTTCTTTCTTGGAACGTACTCCTCCTCCAAAACAACATCTTTTCTGAACATTCTGGAGAACGAGAGTCCCTCGGCACCGTAAGCGTAGTAGGCTAAGCCCACTGGGACTGCGCCCATGACAACCAAGTTGAAAATGGCGGATTGGGGTCTGAAACGGAAGTAGTGGCCCAACTTCTCCTTGGCGGTGTTGAACCTCTGGAGGGCTGGATCTGGTTTGAGGGTGGCAGCCATGATGAGATGTAGTTGAGAAGTTCATTTCATGCTCGCTAATTGGTTATGGGAGCGTGCGCGGCCCATAAGGAGAAGCTGGCAGAAGACAATAAGCATAAGCTCCTAAATAAATTATAAACAATTTGATAAATCATAAAACTCCTAAATAAGTCAACTTAACAAGTCAAATTGGATGATTCGTTGGTTGTGAGATGGGAAGATTTTACCATTCCGTTGTTTGAGAGTATGGGCTCTTTTTTCGACTTTAGACTCTACATAATGCACTTTGAAACAACAAGGAATCATGTAATTTACTTCGTTTGCTACTTAATTGTTGTTCAAGTATACGTTCTCAGTCATAGAAGTCAATGCTGAGTTTATTCGGCCCGGAAGACCTGAACTAGATAAAAGTAATGTAAAGCAAAAGTCGCATTAATTATATTGTAGGACGTGTGGTGAGAACTCAAGCAAGTGCTCCAATTGAGCTAATTTTAAGTCAATGCAAAAGAAAGTCATAACACACACTGCCATACCCCAGTCATCCATTCATTAGTCTACAAGTCATTATTCATCATTGTGCGTACGCAGAATACATCACTTTCGCACCCAGCCCTCCACTGCCCAATACTCCAATCTCATCCAAGATCTTGAGCGATTTCTCTTGGATATACCGATCTCTCGCCGTCGGATTAAACGTCATGTTGCGCATGCCATCGACCAGCTCGTCCTTCATGAACTTATCGTTAAGCCTGAGAACCTGCCTAAGTAGCTCGTCCACCTGTCCCAATAAATAGTATAGGTTCTCGTTCATGGGCTGGAGTTGGCTCTTGAGCGTGGCTAGTGTTTCCGCCAGCAACTTCAGGTCCGGGCCACTCTGTGTGAGCGCAGCCACGCACCGCCTACAATGCCGGAGAAGCTCGAGGATCTTGGCTGCCTTCTTTTTCTGTAGAAGCAAAATCTTCCGCAACTGAAGCTCCAAGTTGATTTTGTCCACCAACGGCTTGATGGACTCGTCTACGTCGCCTACGCCGTGGTGAATGGCGTCGCTGGTCACGTGCTCGTGATGCTTGAGGCGGACCCACCCGTCCTCCACCAAATCTCGCGGCATGGTGAAGATGTTTCTCAAAGTGTAGAGCTCGAACTTGTCGAAGTTCTTGTCAACATGCGATACGAGCAATGTTTCGAGTTCGGCGGCGCCCAGCCGGATCTCGTCGGCGGGGAAAACACTTGCCAACTCCGGCATGTTGCCGTCCATCACCACATCGCCATCGTCATTGGTTGGTTTCCCCAACTGTTGTAGCTGAGCTTCACGACGTTTCATGAGAAATCGCTCTAGAGCATCGGTGCAGTTGTACATGATCTGGTTGACGTCGTTGATGACCTCATCGATGAGGGTGAGGGGTGCGAAGCCTAGGTGCTCCGTTAGTAGCGACGTGATTCTGTAGTCTGTGGAGTTCATGGTGATGTTGTTTTTGGGGAGACTCGTCGCACCAGTAGCGTAGCTGATGAAGTAGGTCACGTGACAAATATCTCCCACTGATAGGCGATTTCCGAGCCATTGGCTTTCTAAAATGGCACAAAGCGGTGCTTATCGTGTTGACCAGCGTGGAATGCGTGTTTCTGTTTGGTAATCGCCTATTTTTTATGTTCGGCGTGGCTCCTCGGCCATCTTCTGGTCTCACAATCTCAGGATCTAACAATCCACTAAGGGCCAGAGTTAGCAAATGTAGGATTGGCGAAATGTGGCCGCCATAGCCAAAAACCGTCACAAACCGTCACAAAGCGCCGCCAGCTTCACCAGCCCTCTTTCTCTCCCCAAATTGCCCCGTTTCACTGTATCTTCTCCTCGTCACCTCTCGCACTCGACCTGTGTGGTGTCTCCAGTCATTGTGAGATCTTCGACAAAGTGTAGCAACTACAATCTCCGTCGAACGCTTAGATCCTGCTTGCAAATCCCTCTGATGTCTACCTCTGCGTTCGGAGACCCTGTGAAGCTTCACCACGTGCCCCAGAACTTCGATTCTTTGGATGCAAGAGTCGTCCAGTACAAGTACGCTATCGTCAAGCTTCAGCGACTCATAAAATCCATAGATGGAGCGCTTGAGCTCGCCTCGGGCTCGACCCACGGCATTGTATTGGTCCAGTATATCATCCACCTTTCTGCCACGGTGTTTGCAATCAATGAGAGCGGCTTTGCTCCGATGTTGGCTGCATTGGAGACTTTCAAACATGTGAAACCTTCCAACATCTCCATCAGCCAGGTGGTCACCCATGTTGCCTACGATATGAAGGACCACCAAGTCATTCCACTCGAAACGCTACCCTCGAAAACGGTTGCAGTTAACTGCTTGAAGAGCTTCAAAGCAATCTGTGTCAATTGCTTGGATGGATACCAAAAGCGCTATGCCAACGCCCTGAGAGAAATCAAAAACTCCGAGTACATGGACGACTTGGATGTGCTCTTCAACAAGTCGTTCTTCGATCCTGATCTCGACATAGACTTGACTCTTAATTGCTCCAAGATCTCTCCCTCGTTCGTGTTACCATTGGAGCTCAACAAAGATGCGTTGGAAGATCCAGATTTTGACGAGGCATCGTTGATCGACATGGACATCTATGCTCTTTTCACTTTGACTTTGCAGATGTCGCAAATGCTTGCCAGGGCCAGGCCCCAAATCGCAAGGTACCGTGATTTGAAGCTGACTCAGAGAAATTTGCAAGAATCCGCCTTTAAAGCTATCCCACAGCATGAGTACTCATTCCACCGAATTCTTTTCTGGGCGTTGCGCTTGAACGATCTATACTCCATCATTCGGAGATTTGGACGCCAGATCTTCCTTGGAAATTTGGAGCACTTGCAAGATTCCAAGTTTGTCTCGCAAATGCATAACGGAGCATTTTTCAAGACAAGCGTTTTGAAGGAAATCGACGAGTTCTTCAACACTTCCAAGAAAAATGGCATCCTTATAGCTACCATCACACGGTTCATTCGCATGAACTCAAAGTATGAAGTTAAAGTCTCGAATGTGCTCGAATTTGTTGGTTTCATCCAGCAGGGCTTCTCCTATATCGAGACTTTGAACAAGAAATTTCAGGATTTTGGAATGAATTGGATCGCTGGCGAACTCTCCTTCAGAAGATTGCACGAATTGCCCCTCAGCATTCTCGACAAACTTAACACCACTTTGCAAGAGGAAGTTGCCAAAGATTTGAGATTAAAGAAGGAGCTAGCTCTCCAGAATGAGCGGAACAAGGCAAAGCATATCACCAAACCTGCCGCAAAGCCATCGAGGCCAACGGCCACATCGGGTTCGGCAAAAAGCTCGAGCCCAGTTCAAAGCTCCCGTTCCAGCACTGCCTCGCCCAATGTCTCCAAGTCCGCATCTCCGGTGCCACCTCAAGCACCATCTCAGTCGTCACCCGCATCCAAACCTGTCCAGAAAACAATATCTACTCCTAAACCATCGAAACTCGTGATAACGAGGTCGGCCAGATCTTCATCTGTGAGCAGCATCAACAGTCCAAATGGAAACAGCCCGAAGAAGGAGGTTCCTGCAAGCGATCCTCCAAATAGACCTCTGAGCATGATCTTCCTCAACTCGAATTCTTCTGCTAGTTCCGTCAACTCGCTCCAGACACAACCACTAAGCCCCATTGATAAGAATAAGATTGTCAATACCACCACCGGAGGACGCCGCCGGTCGAGTTCGCAGCCGCTTTCGTTCAATGCCTCGGCAGCAGCTCTCAAGCAAGCTTCCTCGAAGGACGCTGGCTTGCGATCTCCCACTGGAAGCATCAGAAGAGTGCCATCCACGAGCATGAGACCAACTAACTCATTACCGCAGTCTCCATTGGCTGCGAAAGCCAACCAGCTCAACGTGGTCAACGAGGTGGAACCCGAACCTCCCAAGCTCTCCGCTAGCCAGAAGTTTCAGCTCCATTTGAAAGAAGCATCCAAGTCTGGAGCTCTCAACACTCAGGAAAGAGAAACGCTCACCAATGTGCTCTTTGATCCTAATAATCCTTCGGCAATCAAGTTGAGGCGGTACGCAGAACCTCCAAAGGCACAACCTGCTCCTGTAGTGGAAGAGAAGCCCCGGCCAAATGCTCAGGAAGTGGCTGAATCGTCTGCTCGCGCTTCTTTGAAGAAAGCCCATGGCCTGCGACCAACAGTCGCACAGGTTACCAAGATCAACACACAAAGAAATAGCGTTCTTCTACAATTGCCCGATTCCACAACCCAGAGTCGGAGCGGCGAGTCTCTGTTGTCAGATGTGTCCGTTGGGTCGTCGGCTTCTACTCCAACTGCCGTCTCTTCAAGTGCAGGAGACGACACTTCCATGAGCAAGAAAGTCCGCTTTACCGGTGTTCCCGAGTATACTCCAGCCGAGGATGCACCAACCAAGCCGTCGACGAGAATATTGAAGAACTTCGCTAATTTCAAGGTTCCGTTGATCAACAGAGGTGCTCATGCTGCATTCAAAAAGAAGGACGAATTGCTCAAGAAGGAAGAAAGCACTTTGTTTAGGCAGCAGCTCCACCCCGGAACTAACACCATTCAAGCCTCAGTACAACAACCTGGGTCATATGTTCCAGTGACTTCGCCTCAGAGATTATCTGGATTCAGATCTTAGATGTGGGATGCAGATCTTAAATGGGTGCAAACCAGATGGAGGACCTGGAGGGTGTGTGCAGTACAAACGACTTTTTTTTTTGGCTCATCATGAAATTCGAGCTCGTTAACTAGGACCACTTCAATCCACACAGAATGCCTGCAGAGGTCAGAACAGCTTCAGAGGCAGAGTTGAATGTCCCAGTCTCGAAGAGAAAAGCCCCAGTCAAGAGCACCAACCCAGTCAACCTGGACGGTCTCCTGGAATGCTTTCAGGTTGTGAGAACCGACCTATATGTCTCTCTTGCCCCATGTCACATCACGAATCCTATTAATGGTATAAAAGCACAGCATTTGGATCCGTTGATCATGACTTACTTTGCAAAGGGCCAGGGTGTGGTGTTATCGTACTCCAACGTGGTTGTAAGCAAGGAGCATCACTCATTGGACACCGATGACCAGCCTATCACCATCGCCAAAGTGGGAGACTCCACGCCTTTTTCTTTCATGTGGGTCACCGTCGACTTGCTCATATGGCGTCCCCAAATCGGCGATACCTTGGAGGGCTACATCTACATGCAAACAGCATCGCATATTGGATTGTTGGTGCACGATACTTTCAACGCATCGATCAAGTTCAGAAATATTCCTCAGGATTGGGAATTTGTGCCGAGCCAGGCCGACGAATTTGGCGAGACCGAGGAACTGACAGACGCAAAGTCCAGTAAGTTCAGATCTTACGGCTACTGGGCAGACGGGTCTGGAACCAAGGTAGAGGGAAAGATCTCGTTCACTGTCAGAGCCATCCACTCCACTGGACGGATGCTCTCTGTAGAGGGCTCGTTGGTGTCGCCAGAGAGCGAGCTCGATGCCCAGCCTGTTTTCCAAGAGCGTCGCTCGTCCACCAGTGTTGCCGGATCTCCAGTTGCCAACAAGCACATGAAATTCGATGACGAGCCAACCACGATCACCGAGATTGCTGAACCTACCGACGACGCACTCCCCACCTATGAGAAGGATGGCGCAGACCCATTGAGCTCGGACTCTGACGACAGCTCAGATTAGAAACATAATTACCCACGCATGAAAGTTGTATAATACAAGATTATTTACAGAACTACCGGTATTATTTACAGAAAGATTTATAATACAAGATTAGAGAAAGTTGTATGATACAAGATATTTACAGAGAGTTGTATAATACAATATTATTTACAGAAAGTTGTAGAATACAAGATTATTTACAGAGAGTTGTATAATACAAGATTATTCACAGAAAGTTGTATAATACAAGATTATTTACAAAACCACCGGTATTCCTTTTCCCTGCCGAATTAGTATATATGCTAGCGGTACGTCTTGTCGTCGTGGATCATGCGCCATATGACATCGCGTTCCTTGCTTGTAGGTTTATGATATCGGGTTTGGTCACCAAAGAGAAGCTTGGCCCACCATCGTCTCCTGAATATATGATAGGCGAACGGATTAGCTGACCGCCATGGAACAGGCAGCGACGAGTTGGTCATCATGGTCAAGTTCTGTACCCGATGTAATTTCTTGAAGTTCCAGATGGTCACAAGTATGCCCTGCAAGATGGATATAACAATGACCGCACCGAACCCGTAGTAGGACTCCTCGATGTAGTTTTTCAAGTTCATTCCGTAAAGTGCCGGAATAAGCGTGGCCACTGTAAACCCCAATGTGTAGATGGTGACCTTCAATTCGAACAACATCAACGAGTTTCTATTGGCGTCGAGGATGATGTTGACAATCTCCTCGGTGGCCTTGATATCACTGATCAACGAGCTTGCCTGCTGCACAACCTCGTCACAGTGCTTGTAGTAGGACTCCAAAATCATCTCGATGTCCGAGTAATCCGTGACATCATTCGAAGGACTGTACAGCTTCCGAGTGGTCAAGTACATGTCGTTCAAATCTTCGTCGTTGTCTAGTAGCTCTTCGAGAACATCACGAATCAACGTCGCACGCTGGTCGAAACTCGTGAGCTTCTTCAGCTTGATAAGCAACTGCTGGAGGCTCTCTCGGCTGATTCGGTCTTCCAACTCAGACAACATGAGGCCACAGCTGGACACGTGAGCATGCAACTCGGCCTCGAGGTAGCTGAGAATGCTGATGAGAATGCTCTCGAGGACTTTGAACTCATAGGGAACCGAGCTTGGCGACTTGAGCTTCATCTCCAAGTCGTACATGAACAGGCCCAACTTGGTTGCTCCCGATGGGTCAGAAGTGTCGAAAACCTTGACGTTATCTCGCTGAATAATGGCCTTGATGTAAAGCAAGTTGACCACAATGGCGGTGCCTCGCCTCACCATGATCGACGGCACCACGTCGATGGATGACGAGTCGACTTTACGTAGATCTCGAGGGAAGAGGTTGTTCTCTTTGAGAAAGGCGGCTTTGGGATACTTTTGCGACACAGCGGTGACGTTTCCCGCCTGGTCGAACGTAGTGCATGAAACGTAGGCGTCGTTGGGTGCCACAGGGTTGAGCAAGTTGTAACTGGTGTCTTCAAACTTGGTATTGGAAGCATTTGATTGGGAAGGCAGGACATGGATATTGCGACGGAGTGAAGCCAGCAAAAAGCAGGCGGACGGATGGAGAAGAAACGGGCGATGAATGTGAAATAGCGACGCCGAAGATCCAGGCATTAGGCCCTTGGATACTATTCGTAGCATGTATGGTAAATTTGTGTCTTGCTTTAGTAGCTTTAGTTGGCGGATGCATGCACTCCAGAACCAAGAGATGATAAAGAATCACTTAAAAAAAAAAAAAAAGAAAAGCAAAGAGAAGAAAAAGTAGCAACCTGAAAAGACAATCAATGAGATATCAACAGACATCACCAATTGGAACGATACATCCCGGTCTACTTACAGTTGTGCAGTCTAGTGTATGTAATGAACAATAGCTTAGTCAAAGAACTTTCTGGTTGGCGAAGGACCAAACAACTCCAATCTCACACCAGGCAAGGCTTCCTCAGACAAGATCTTCAATCTCTCCTCCAAGGTGTTGTCCACCTCGATTTTGCCGGTCTTGTTGACGGCAATGACTCCGCCGGCGAGCTCCGAGTCCAAATAGTCCTTTTCGTTAATGGAAACCTTGACGGCGAACTTGGCGTTCTCCTCGAACTTTTTGGCTGCGGTCTCGGCGGCTTCTTTGGCCAATGCCACGTCGGCCTCTCTCACTCTGAGCGTGACCTCGTCCTCCAAAAGAGCATACAAGCCCTCCTCGATCAATCCCTCCAAAATAGGCTTGTACTCGGCCTTGTTGCCGGTCAATTTCACCAAGCTCTTCTCGGCCTCTTCGAAGAGATCGTTCAACACCTTCTCCTTCTCCGACAACACTCTCAATCTGGTCTTGTTTCCGATAGTAGACTTGGTGATTTGCTGGGCCAATGCGGCTTTCTTCAACTTCTGCTCGTATGCGGAGTCGATGGCGGCGGTCTCCGATCTGACAATAGATGCCTTCTCGATTTCGTACTCTTCGTCGGCCTTCAATCTGATTTCCTTGGCCTTTTCTTGAGCTTCCTTCTCGATGAAAGCTTTCATCTTGCGGAGCTCGGCATTAACCTGGAGGTTAGTAAGGCGACGCAATGGCACTTACAGAGAGAATTAATAACATACTTGGTCATCGGTCAACGACATGGCGAAGAATGGGTGTGATGAATTGAACGGGTAGCTTATCTTCTCGACATGAGGGAGATTATTGGATTCCGGCGTCGTGCGGAGGCTAATTGGGCCGGCACGGTGGGAGGAGGAGACTTGGGCATAGCTAGGGAATTGGGGAGGAAGGAGGATTTTTGGGGTAATAGGGGGAGTGGAGGGGAGAGGAAGGGGGATAGTGAATTTTTTTTCGGAAGAATTGGTTTTGTGTGGGAATATGGTAGTGTGGTGTGGTGTAACTAATAATTAGGTGCGAGTGCGAAGAAGGTGTGGAAGGAAGATCTTGGAACAGAATGTCAAATGGGAAGAACAAAATGTTAAATGGGAAGAAAGAATGTCGAATGGGAAGAAATGTGAAGAGGGAAAATTAATGCTGAAGAGTGTTGCTGATTGGAGGGGGATATGTGTTGAGTTTTGGTGGGCATTTGCCAATTCAAGATGCGGCTAGAGGTTGCGAAATCTCGCCGCACCTTGATTTCAATCATATACTTGCCAGTGCACATTCGATTGGTGGGACCAAACGCTACGAATTGTGTCAGCGATGATCTTGCTGAAGAAAATGAAATTGTTTAGTTTCCGACGATCATTTTGTTACTGGACTTTCGACCGCAATTGGCCAAATCTCTGCATCAGCAATAAGCAATTCATATTTGCACACCGGTTGCAAAATGATGTCAAGGAAGAAGCCAAAAAAATAAAAACTCCCCGATTGCAACCTCTTTATCCTTTTTGTCATCGGTTTCAGTAGAGAAATGGTGTTTGAGGAAACCAAAAACCCTCGGAAAACAGGGACTGATTGTGCCTACCACTCTTAGGACTTATGATAGGCTCAGAAATTTGAACAGAAACAACATTGAAATCTGATTAGATGTCAAGTACCCGTTCAACAAACGGCATGCCCTTGAGAAAGTTCAAGGTTTTGGCGGATAGCGTCATCTTCCGGGAGACTGGTATCTCGGTCAGCGGCTTCACTTCACCAGTGTCCATGGGAGTTTACTTGCACTATTCCTAGACGGGCAACAATTCGCCAGAGTAATAGCTTATACTGTGATAGAGTGCTCCAATGCGATCAGGAGCAAAGGAGAAATTTTCATTCACGAGATTGGTTATCTTTTAGCTGCGTTCTTCGACTTCTATGGAATTAAGATTGAATATTAGAGTTGATCATATGTATTTGAGTTCCTACAAATGGAGCTGATTGTTTGAGATTTTACAATGTTACTCATGCTTACGGTATTAATGGCCACGTATAGTCATTAGTCGTTTTTTCAGTTGTTCTCGCCTGCAGAAACCGTTGTTGCAGAGGCAATCTAACCACAACAGAGAACTCTACATGATCCAAAAAATTCATTCACCATTGGAAGAATATGGTAGCTCATATCATAATTGGGCAACCCATTGACCCCGGGCAATTTTCCAAACTGATCACTTTCAAGAAAACCATCATTAGTATAAGAAACAGGTCCAAGACATCGATACCATTGATATTTTACAGCCTGAAGTGTTCGCTTCATCTTAGTGGTGGAAATTGTAAAATTTTCTTCTTACTAATCCTACTATTGCACGCCACATCGGGATAGTTAGATCGCAGGTATCTGTTAGGACAATTATGCCAAGGTTTGACAAATGCAGCCGCATGGGTGCATCTCTTGTAGATAACCATAAGAGTTATGCTATGCTCGGTTGGGTGCTAAATCCATGGACAGCAACAAGGATGGCCGGAATCCACGACGCTAGATTCGACATCGAAGAAGATAGGTGGCTAACTTCCACCTACAAGAATCGAATTGAACTTTACAGCCATTAAAGCAGTATTCTGATTTGTCAGTATTGTCTATACGTGGCCACAATTGACAACCAACATTGAACTTTATTTTAAAATTAAATGTTAAATGTTGTGCAAAGAGGCAGAATGTTCCTCTAGGGCATCTTCAAGGTATGCTCGGTTTCATGATTGTGAGCTTTGGCTCTCGCCGTAAATTCGTATTACTCTGCTTCTTAAATAGCTGCGGGAGATGTTGTTCACTATGATTTTTCACATCGAATTCCATCCTTTTGTGCCACTTGATTTGCCTAGATGTTATCCTAAGAATTGAGTCTGAGAAACGAGCCTGATCGTGAGCTTCCGATGAGTCATTTAGTTCGGGAGATGATCTGTAGCACCTGGTTATGTATTGCAGATATTTACGAGGAAACTCTGAATGTGGAGCAGGTCTGCTCAAGCTTGATGGCTACAAAATCAGTTTTGCCGTAGAAACCGGACTGGGATGAGAAGTACATGTGACATGGATAATATGGAGCATTACAGTTGAAGACAAACGTAATGCTGGTGGTACTGACTCTGGAGCTCTCTACATGTTGCACTAAGCTGCTTGTCGTGTTATTCTAGTTAATACACATGGCACAAATACATCTTTCGTTCAGTCATCAGCATCAGATAAATAAATAAATCCCCAATTACTCGCCGTTGAGGAAGTTTTTGGCAAGCTCCACTCCAACGAAGGTGGCAGCATTGGCTGGGAAAGATCTGGCCAAAGCTGGGCCCACACCTGGGAAAAATGCCTTGATTCCACCCTTAGCATAGATATTCTTGGTGGCAGTAGCAATGGAGATGTTGGTGTTGGACGACTGCTGCGTGGACTTGATGGTGTCAATTGGGAACACACCGAGCCACATGGCAACACCGGCGCATCCACCGGCAACCGACACAGCAAACAAAGACAAGTCCTCGCCTGGAGTCGACAACTTCTCCTTGACAATCTCATATGTAGCAAAATAGAGGGCCGAGCCTGGACCATCTCTGGCCAAGGTGGCAGCTGAGCCCTTGAATATAGATCTAATACCGCCAGTACGATACATTTCAGCAATGACACCGCCCATGGAGGACTTTCCACTCTGAATCTGCATCATCACCTTGACTCTCTCGAATGGTGCAGCAACCAAGGTGGTAGGAATGGCCGAAATGAAACCAGCAGTGGAAATTTGACCCACAGAGAAGTCTTCCACCTTGACACCTGAGTAGCCAGACACAAGTTTCTTACCAACATCATAACCCCAGAATGACACAGCAAACATAGGAGTGACACCCAACAACGGAGGCATCACACCACGGTAGAATCCGAAAGGACCATCTTTGGCCAACGTGCCCTTAATACATGCAGCAGTCGAGTTGTAAACACCAGTTTGCAAACGCACCTTGACCAAATCGAATGGGTGTCCCGTCAACACCGCACAGATACCACCAAAGCCACCCGAAGCAAACGACTTGATGTTGTCGACCAAAACGCTGTCAGTTTCGTCCATTTGAGAAGAAAAGAAAAGAAAGTGTTAGATAGAGGAGTGAATTGTAAGTGGAGTGGCACTTTTTCGTTGGAAATTGAAAATCCGGGGAATATGGGTGTTCATATAAATACCCTGGTAGATCCGCGGTCCAATGGAGCAGGCCGATGTGGTGTACACGAAGAAACACTGTGAATTTTAGTTTCCTGCGTCTGAGCAAACCTGTGACTAGGAATCCTTTGGGAAAAAGTCCATTTCAACCCAGACAGAGCTAAACGAATGAACACGTGGCAGCTCTCAGGTATGTCTGGAATCTTCAGCTCGCTCCAATTCAATCCTCTGTCCACTCGGCCCGCCGATGTCACAATCAGGAACGAATCTCCCGGCTATTGGATTTTTTCTTGCTTTTCGGTTACGCAGACCCCATCATCAACCGAGTGGGGCACACTGGAGTGGTGCGGGCTGAGGGGGGCAGGCTATGTGCCAGACGCCAAAGGTCATTAGAAGTGCTGCCAAAGGTCATAAGAAGTGCTGCCAATGGCCATTAGAAGTGTTGGTCATTAGAAGAGCTTGCTTAACTCCTTCAATTGTACATCGCCCCGTAGGTCCTTAGTGAAAATATCCAAGTGGGGCAAAAACTTGCCTAGATAGATATCGGAGTAGATGATCTTGACGAGTGCGCGGAGTCGCTGGTGCAATTGCGTCAAATCCTCATCAAAATCAAATTGACCTTGGTCTTGTAATTGGGCCCCGTCAACGTTGACAATATTAATGTAGTTGATCATGGATGCACAGAATTCATCGCTGCTTTTAACAAATGCGAACACTAATTCGAGAATATCGAAGATCTGGTCGATAAAGCTTTCGCCAGATGCGCGGCCTTTCGCATTCTCGCTGAGCAACTTGCATCGCGAAATGCTGTCAAGATAATTTCCATGAATGTTGGTGATATCGTCGATGGTGCATTCGTTCATGTTATGCAGACTCTCGGGACCCGAAATCGATCTATTTTCAAACTTTTCGGCAAATGCCTTATTGAGAATGGGAAGCGGGGCGGCTCGGTCCAATGCTGTTAGGTTTGCACCCGATAGTGATTTGGCCCGAAACAACGACTTGACCACTTTTTCATTGAAGGTCTCCTCAATCAAATCAAACGAGAGATACTTAAGAATTACTCTGATCACCATCTGAAATCGGCTCCTCACAATATTGATGGTCCGAACTGCTTTCAAAAACCATTGATTGGTGTGCAGAGCACCGGTGCTTTTTCTATCCGAGGATCTGGCAGTCAACGTCTTCATGTCGTTTTTCTGCAAGCTTTGAAATTCGAGAAAGTTGTCATTAAGAAGGTACAGCGAGTGCCGTAAGCTCCACAAGAAATGGAAAAGTCGTAAGTACTGGGTCGTTGCGTTGTTGTAGTTCAAAAGAGTCTCGATCGGAAGCTCCAAAAGCTTGTACTCGAGAGTGAATACGTCCCATCCGATCGAGCCATGTGTGAGGTCGAGAATTCGAGCGTCTATGCGGTTCAAATAGCTGGTGGGGAATGTTCGGATAGTAGACGCCTCAATGGACAGAAGCAACAAATCCGAAAGACGCCCCGATGTCAAGTACATGGCTGGTTCACCAAACATCTCTGCGCCTTTCTGGTGGATCACTTCGACGAAATCGCTGTTGCTCATCAACATGATACTCTTTAGATTGTGGAGATGCAGAAAGAGCAGGTATTTCCCTTGCACCACCACTGTCAAGTAGTTCAATACCTCGTGATGCTGTACATTGATGAGGTCGTAAATGGCGTCAGATGCCATGGATGGAAGACCCTGGTTGGCCAGGAAAACATGGTGGGAGTAGCGAGCAGAATAGCTGTTGACCCAATCGAGCTCTTTGCAAAAGGTAGAAAGAAAAATGAGCGTCTTGCCAATTTGAAACATCTTGGCAAACATCGATGGGTCGGCATTTAAAAACGTGGGGAGCTTTTTGGCGTTGTACTTGACAATGTCATTGATGTGGTTTTCGTCGGCATTGAACGAAACGAAGAAATCTCCATGTTCATCGATAAGTTCTCCACGGATTATCCACTGCTCGAGGTACTCATAATATGGAGCGGATACGGTGTTGAAGATGTTGGTGGCTAGTTCCAGGATGCGAGAGTCTCCGAATTTGGATAGCGTATGGACTTTCACAAGAAAATCAAACCCGTCGAGACTTGTGGACTGATTCAGAAGGAAGAGAATGAGCCTGAGAATCTGCGTCTGGCCACCTAGGCTGTTGTATATGGCTATTAGCGACGTGGGGGGCGACTGGAATAGCTTATTTACGAATGCAACGTAATTATTGAGCACGGACTCCACGCACCGGTAGAAAGACACTTTGATGGGGGAGGTGACAGCCCCTCTAGATTCCTCTGAGAACTTCGAAACCCGGCGATAGATCAATCCGGGCTCGAGAATGGTGGATAGTAGACGAGCATGGGTATTGTCAATAGTTGGAGGAATCTCAATGGCTTCTTCAGAGGCCAGATATACTAGAAGCTGAGTATCGTGGCCAAGCAACGTATTTTGGAGATTTGGAATGATCTGGGCCTCCGGAAGCGACCGTGAGTACGGTTCTAGAAGCTTCGCCATGGGCTGATTCGATCTGGCGATATTAGTTGGAGAAGACAACGAATGAAGGGGAGCATGATGCAGCGGAGACGGCGAGCTCATTGTTTGGTTGAAGGCGGAAGATTGGTTGAAGGCAGACGATTGGTTAAAAGGGGCCGAAGATTGGCTGAAAGGCGCTGGCGAAAGGCCAAAGGGCCCAGATACCTTCGATTTGGCTCTGGTGTCCGGAACAAACTCACAGAGAAACACCAAATATGCACCGACTCGGTCAAGAGACTTTTCCTTGGCGAGTAAATCGACAATTTCACGTAGCCTGACCCAGTCGTGGCTTCTGTTATGCGTCAAAAGCGCCGTTTTCACCTCGTCAAGCGTTTGGTAGACGTTCAAATGTGGATTTGGACCCGTTTGGGTGAGTTGATGGAGAAGGTCGTTGACGAGACTGTTGGCGTACTCGGCGCCGAATTCGGACGGCACGAGCGAGTTGACCAATCGGTTCAAGTACACTTTGACAAACAGGGTCCTGTCTAAAGGCATGGGGGAGTAGTTTTGGAAGTGTTGATGTTTTGACCGCGTGTTTGGAGTGTATAATGTGGAGAAGAGATGGAGGGAGCAGTTTTGGTGTTTGGCAAGTAATTTTTTTATTTTGATGACAGGAGGGAAATTAGGAATTGTGCTTGCCAATTGGCCATACGGACTCGTTTAGGTGTCATTTTTTCCTGGTATTTTCGATTTCGAATAGCGTATTAATTTAGAGCCTATAGACTGCTGTTCATACAAGATTGTGTGATAGACAGTGACTTGTGACAGGAAACATTGTTAATTCCTATAAAGATAAGTAATAGGAACCGTTTAAATAGTATTCCGGGCTTACCTAATACCATTCACAGGTGTTCTAGAACTGAGTGAAAAGAGCATTGAAGAATAATAACGCTGATTGTTGCGCGATCTATTACAGATTGTCAGATGATGGGTTGTCAGAACCTCTCACAGGCGGAGCAGTCAGCGGTCTCGGTAGTATGGAACCAAGTATTTCCCGCATCATCGTCAAATCCTGGTTTTAATGTAAAAAAAAAAAAAAAAATCTGGAGTGCTAGGTTGGTTTTGTGTTATTTGTGGAGTGAGAGTACTATGAAAGTGTGATTGCCGAGGATCAGAATCCGGATCCCGAAACTCCTTTTCCTTTGGAGGCGCTACAAACTGGAGTCCGACTGGATCAGGTTCTCTCCGACACGTTATAGGAAAAAAATTGTAAGCATTTGACCTGGTTGTAGTTTTTTATGGACATGACATCCGAAGTCATAGGTACTCCCATAAGGAATGTCTTATTGCAATAGAATCAACTAAAAAAATAGGCGAGCCTAGAAAAAAAAAGCGTTCCATCACCAACTCTCGACTTTACTAAAACCACACTGTCACAGAAACTTCAGTCACCTACTGCTTGATTCCAGAACTCACCTCGTTAGGCGCAATAGTGGGCTCCAACACATTGGCATTCAAGTCGCTGTCTGTCAAGTTCAACTGCGCATCTGTCCAAATGTGCTGCACTGGCTCGCTGTCGGGCTCTCCAACACCGCACAAGCCGCCAACCTTCTCCCAATCAGCCACTCTTGCCAAGTTCAATTCATTGAAAACAGAGTCGAAGGCTCCAATCAACTGGTCGGCAAGCTGCGGGCCGTGGCCCGGAGTAGGAGTGATTCTCAATCTCTCATGTCCAACCGGAACCGTAGGGAAGTTGATGGCCTGGACGTAAATGTTGTGTTTCAGCAACAACAAGTCTGATGCCTTCTTAGCACTGGCAGCATTTCCAACCAAAACAGGCACAATGTGCGAGGGGTTAGGAATCACAGGGATGCCAATGCTGCCCATGTTGTTTTTCACGTAGCGGGTGTTCTTCTGTTGGGCAATTCTGTCGTTCAAGGTAGATCTCTGGTGTCTGATGGAGGCCGAGGCTCCAGCCATCACGGCCGGAGGCAACGACGTGGTGAAAATGAAGCCAGGAGCAAACGATCTGAACCAATCGATCAAGTTGCGTTTGCCGGTGACATAGCCACCCACCACACCAAACGCCTTGCCCAAGGTTCCGGTGACCATGTCGATTCTGTTCATGACCGAGTCCGCCTGGATGTTGTTCAAGCCAGCACGCAAATGCGCATCGAAGTTCAAGTGCTCGGCCACACCAGCGCCATGGGGACCATACATACCCACGGCATGCACCTCGTCCAAAAAGGTCAAGGCTCCATACTTATCAGCCAAGTCGCAGATGGCTTCAATGGGCGCAATGGAGCCACACATAGAGTAGACCGACTCGAAAGCAATCAACTTGGGAGTCGATTTCGGGTAGCTGGCCAACTTCCGCTCCAAGTCCGCCAAGTCGTTGTGCTTGAAGATCTCCTTCTGAGCTCTAGAGTTCCGGATGCCCTGAATCATGGAAGCGTGGTTCAACTCGTCGGAGAAAATGACGAGGTCCTTCAATCTCTGGCCCAAAAGCGACAACACGGCGTCGTTGGCCACGAAGCACGAGCTGAACACCAACGCCGCCTCGTGCTTGTGCAAGGCAGCAATTTCCGATTCTAACTTGATAGCATGCTGATTGTGGCCAGCAATGTTCCTGGTGCCTCCAGCACCTGCACCGTACTTGTCTAAAGTCTCCTTCATGGCAGCAATCGTCTTCGGGTTCGTGCCCATGCCCAAGTAGTCGTTGGCGCACCACACAGTGACCTTGTCGGCTTCCTCGGTCAAATGAGCTCTTGGGAACTCCTCGGCCAATCTGTTGATGTTGTTGAAGAAGCGGTATGACTTGTCCTGGCGCTTCTTGGTCAACGAGTCCTCGATGTAGCCGTCGTAGTCGAAGGCCGCCTCGGGGGTCGATCTGTCCACCAAAGTCAACTTCTTGTCCACCAAATCGGAGTCTCCAAACGAGTAGCGAGCTGACACTCTTGGGGTCGAGGTGGCAGGAGCGCTCGATGCGTGCGCAGGCTTGGACGACGTAGAGTACTCTCTAGCACTCAAAGCGGCTCCAGCAAAGGGACAGGCTCTGGCATGTTGAGTCAAAGAAGAAGTTTCGCTCAACTGACGAAGAGCCTGGGTGGTTTTCGATCTGACGAAGGGGCACACCTTGAGAGATGCACGGGTGAGGGATTCCATAGCGGCAGTTTTGGCTCCTTTTTTTTTTTTGGGCTTTTTAGCTTTTTTGTTTGGCTCCAAAAAGATGTCGATGGTGGAATTGTCTCTCGCAGCTTCTTCATATGACTGAAAAAAAAGAACCGGCATTGGACACAGGATATGAGCCGGAACGGAAATAGAACAATAGGTCGAGCAAAAAGGGGAAATTAGGTAGATTTTATTTACAAAAAGACGAAATTGTGATCAGAAGTGTGCTAGGGGCTCTCAGGATGGTTCAATTGGCAAACTTATGTCAGTTTTTGGTCTCTTTCGTCCAATGGGAAATGTCAGTGTTTGGTGTTGCCTGCACCCAATATGTCAAATCTATAGCGAATCATAGTGCTTACGTTAGAGCTCCACTAATCGCCGACGCGGTTGACAATTTGGGTATAAACAAATTCGTCTCTGAACACGGAGATTGGAAAGCTCGAGGCGGGCCCTCAATTGTAGAAAATGATCGGGTAATTGGGATTTCTTGGGCATTTGGGAGTTTGTTCTGTGATAAGGTTCCGGTGCGGGGCATGCGCTTCTCATGCATAAGATGGTGGAGATTGGTACAATGAACAGAGAGCAAAAAAGAGAGGGTGTCGGTGATATTTTGGGAGATAGAGCACAGATATCTTTGATTAGAAACCCAAAAAAGAATTGGACGACCCCGGTGAGGATCGAACTCACGATCTCAAGATTAACAGTCTTACGCCTTAACCAGCTTGGCCACGGAGTCCAGATTCTATGGGAAATAGGTGAGAAATGAATATGAGGAAGAGTGGCCACAAGTTTGCCGTTTTTGGCCTTTTTAACGTTGGTAATACGTTTCCTTGGAAACTATCTCTTCAAATCTTCTATTCCCACTCGAATATCCCCATTTTAGCGGGTTTCACCTCCATTTCCATCGCCCTACCTTCGCACTCTACTGAAATCTACACTACTTCTCCAATCAACTAGACATGCCAATCTCTCGGGTATTCTGTCGAGCATTTTCGCTATCAAATCCGCTAAATTATAAGGTGGCTATAGTTGGCTCGGGCCCCGCTGGTTTTTACACGGCCCACCATCTCCTCCAGAAAGCCAACGGACTCGACATCACAGTCGACTTCTTTGATAGACTTCCAGCACCTTATGGCCTCAGCAGATATGGCGTGGCTCCAGACCACCCGGAAGTGAAGAATTGCGAGGAATATATGGATAATTTGATGATAGACTTCCCCAAGAAGGTGAGATTTTTTGGAAACATCAACGTTGGTAGAGACTTACCGTTGATCCAATTGAAACATCACTACGACTCCATTGTGTTGGCGTACGGATGTACTGGGTCAGACAACAAGTTGCGAATTCCCGGAGAAGATTTGCCTGGGGTGGTGCTGGCTCGACAATTTGTCAATTGGTACAATTCTCATCCGGATACCAAAGACGGCCCGAAGAACATTCCGCCGCCATTGGAGAAAATCGAAGACGTGACCATAATCGGAAACGGTAACGTGGCCATCGATGTGGCCAGAGTGCTCTTGGCCGATCCCAAAAAGCATTGGGCCCCTACAGATATCTCTACTGCTGCAGTTGAGCTACTTAGTAAGAGCAACGTGAAGAGAGTGAATATCGTGGCTCGCAGAGGCTTTCTCGAGTCGGCGTTCACCAATAAGGAAATTCGAGAGCTTCTTCTGCTTTCGAAGGAGCTGAATGTGCAGTTTGTGCCAATTGCAAGCGATATTCTTGACCTGGTGAGACCTACTGCGAAATCTTTAGGAAGAGTCGAGAAGCGGAAATTCACCATTTTAGACAAGGCATGTTCGGAAGCGCTGGCAGTGGATCCGCATGCAAAGACTTGGGCGCTTGAATTTCTCAAGAGCCCCAAGGAGTTTGTGGTGAACCCAGATGATCCACAGCTACTTTCCAAGACCGTTTTTGAAGAGAACCAATTGGTGAAAGATCAACTTACCAAGAAGGTGAGTATCAGGCCCACAGGAAAATTTACAACCATCAAGAACGAATTGGTGATCACATCGATTGGATATAAAGGTGTGGAGTTGGATGGGTTTGATACCGTGGGCATTACTTTCGATGCTAAGAAGAATTGCTTGGCCAACCGCGAAGGAAGATTGCTCAACAAGGAAACCGCCGACGCCGATTTTAATTTCGGCTACAATACGGGTTGGTACACTTCTGGATGGATCAAACATGGACCCCGAGGAGTTATTGCGACCACCATGATAGAGTCGTTCGATACAGCAGATAAAGTATTGGAAGACCTTAGCAATGGAATTCACAACAAACCAGAGTCGGCAGAGGACATCGTGAGTGTATTGCCACCGAATTACGTGGACTGGGCCGGGTGGAAGAACATCAACGAGGCAGAAGTAGCCAAGGGAAAGGAATTGAACAAAACAAGAAACAAAATGGCACAAACTGACACTATGGTGAGGTACGCACAGGGAAAGAATGAAAAGGCTACTTTATGATCAACTTCAAGAGTATTCAGGTACCTTCATGTGTCAGGCGCCTTGCATGAGGTCACCAGAAAGAAATAGTTGACATGATCATCTCTGCTGAATCCAGATGGTATCATATCATGATAGGACATCTCCCAATCCTCGACATAATCTGTTCCGCGTCGAATCACCGACGACGGGGTCTGCTCGACTCCTCTGTTGCTCAAGTAATATTCGTACCCAGCGTGGTGGTAGATTCTGGACGGAGGAAGTAAGGGGACGATATCGTGCTTGTGGATCATTCTCACGTATCCCACGTCAAGATGCTCAAACGACTGATGCTCGTTGATGCGTTTCACTGCTTTGTCTGTTTGGAAGAGTTCATTGGCGAAATTGGCAAACTCTTCGTTTCCCACCTTAGGTCCGGCAAGTGTCACCACCAACGTATCGTAGCCCAAGAGACGAAGCTCAATGCCTGCTAGAAGAGCCATGACGGCGCCCAACGAATGGCCAGAAACTACAATCTGGTACTCGGGATACTCTTTCTTCAACTTGATTACTTCCTTGACCACCAACACACCATTTTGCAAGACAAACGAGTTGAACCCTTTGTGGATCTTGCACCCGTCACACTTCCGCTTGTTGGCGTCTATGCCGTTGCCGAATACTAGCGGCGTGTAGTCGACGAGATATGCGACGAAGTTATTGATCCAGTCCTGGGTCGAAGCTGTGCCTCTGAAGGTTAGGTACAACGTCTTTTCATGGAGGTCCACGGCAATAAACGAGGAGCCCACGTCGAACCAACCATCGAAGCGGAAGGTTTTCAACACTTTATAGTGGTCAATTCCCTCGTGGGAACAAGCGAGAGACGGACAGGTTTCGCCCTGATTGCCGATGGGCATCGATTCTCTCAAGCCAGCGTTGAGACAATATGCGACGGAAGCCAAATTTGCGTATTTTTTCAACTCGAAGAAGTCGCTGGGGCCCAACAGCTTGGGGTGTGCTTGGTCGAGCGGGTCGGAATCACGGTCTATGAGATATGAAGCTACTAGGGCCGCGAGAAAGAAGTACCTGAGACTCCACATTGATGGAAGATAAGAACCAGGTCTGCGAAAGCGGGGCGATAGCGGGATATAGGCGTTCATTCAGCAGAGCAAAACAATCTGTTCTGCCTAACGCTATCTCGTTCCACCTACTGACATTCGTTTGACCCAATTCCAGCAGAACATACAGAAAGCACAACTATTGTACATAGACTATTTACATTATACCAGAGAAGGCGACCAACTCTAGAAGCATTATTTATTTTCCTTGGACAAATCCTCGTCAAACGGGCGGTCCTCCCGGGCCTTATCCAACATGGGCTTGATTTTGTGGGTGGCCAAGGCCGTGTTCACACAAGTGATGTAGTTATCCCAAAGTTCAGTACACTCGTTGTTGAGCGACTTGCCTTGTAAGAACTTTTCCGTATACCATTTGTTGAAGCAGTCGTCGTACTTTATTTTGGCTTCAGTGCACTCAGGAGCAAAGGACGCTGACATGGTGTTTCCCATGGTGAAAAGAAAGTAGTGCTTGGCAGAATAAGTGCGAGGTTATGGAGGAGCCTCGAGGTCCGGGAGCAGAAAAGATTGAAGGAAGGAAAGTGAAGGAAGAGGATTTTGGGAAAGGAACAATTGGGGAATCGATGGAAAAAGGGGACAGAAGGTGTTGTGGAAACGGAGATTTTTGGTGAGAAAACGATATATTCGTTATGTATGTATTCGCAGCCATGAGGTGAAGATGAGAGGAGAGCGGACTGGCCAATGAATCCGCAGAAGGTAACAAAAGACCGTTGGATTTGGCAGATACTAATTGGGTTTGGAAAAATACTACTTGTGCTCTTGCCCCTTACTCTATTGCCAGTTTACCGAATAAGGTAGGAGTGACAGTAGAGGCTATAAGGTAGTAAAAGGTTGGGAATTTCATGAGGAGCACAACTCAATGGAAAAATAGAAGAATCAAAGATGTTAATGGAAAGGATTGACTGTGAATTAGTTGGCAAAAGCTTATGAAATCATTGGCTTGAGAGAGTTGTTCAAGTTACTGTTTCTGTAGCACAGTATGTAATAGATTGCGCCAAATATGTGATTATATTTTCTCTTCACTCAGTTCTAGAGCCACCTATGAATAGTATTAGAAATCCTCGGCTACTATTTAAATGGTTTCTTTCGCTGTTTTTGCAGGAATGAACGACGTTTCCTTGGTTCGAGTACACTCTGTAACTATTACGAGATCTTAGTGGAAAAATAGCATAAAAACGATCTTAATAGAAAGGACTGATTGTGAATTAGCTGGCGAAGGCTAATAAAATTCTCAGCAAAGGCTAATGAAAATCTTAGCAAAGGCTAATGAAATTCTTGAGAGAGTTGTTTTTACCTTCTTTTATGGCACAGCAGCGCATCGTAGTCTTGTGGTCTCACTAATTCTACTTCTGCAAGACAGTTGACTTCTGCCATACCTTTAATTTTTCTTTACTCTAAAATTCTGCAATTGTCAGGGTCGCAAAATGTCAATGACATAAGGGTCCTAAAACGTAAATGACTTCAGTGCCATGAATCATGCTGATTATGAGAAGAATCAGGCTTAATCGGATCCACATCCTCCACTGTATCCACACCTGCACCACGTCTACGATCTACCGGAAGAAAGGTAAAAAATGTAAAAGAAGAGTAAAAAAATGTAAAGAAAAGAGTGGCACGATAAACAACGGTTGAACTGATAACCCAGCCCTCTCCCCTCCGATATTCCCATACAATCCCAAATATTCCATACAATCCCATCCTCAGCCTCATTACCTCTCCATTCTCAACTCTCACCTCCGCGTCCTATACATAATCTCTACACAACAAAACACACAATAACACAATAACACAATACCATGTCAACCCGGCGCAAATCCACAGTCAGCGTGCCTCGACGCGCCCGTCTCGACGAGTCCCCTGCTCTCGAGCTCGAACGCTTGGAACAGGAGACAACTCTCGTTCTCCAAGAAATCGACCACAACTTATCTCATGCAAACGCCGTCATCAACGACAGAATGATCCCCATTTTGCGCCGCTACGCCTCGGCCACCCAACAAGTGTGGACGAATGTTGGGTTCTGGAAACATTTTCTTGAAGAAGCTGCCGACGTGGAGATCTCCACGGCCGACGACCATATAGAACCTCCCAAAATGTCCAAAAGTGACTTGACTTCACCAACGCTAGCCGCTGGAATCGCCTCCGAAGGCGTAGGCGCCAACCCGGAGGCAAAATTGGCCAAATTAGCTGCTGGAAGCACCCCGCCGCCTGGAACCATCTCCACATCGAGCTCAGATCCTCGCATCGAAGCTTCGACTCCACAGCTCCGTTCACGCCCACTGCTTCTCTCGTCACACTCAGACTTGTCTCCACAGGTTGTGGCCATGCGCAAGGCGTCCACAGGGTACCTGAATGTGGTAGTTTCTCCTCGGAAACGCACTCCAAAGGTGACTCCGAAACGCACTCCAAATCGCACCGACTCGGCCTCCAAGAAACGCCTGTCGGTGCTCCAAAACTTTCTCAATTCGTCGCCAACGCTTCCAGAGCCTCCAGTACTACTCAGTGAGGTTGGTCGCATGGCGTTTGCCAGCAGTTCTAGCGTAAATCGTCCTACAAATGCCCGAGAACCTCACGACTTGCTCAGCGACAGCGACGACGGCAATCTCGGGGCGCTTCTGCCGATTCTTTTCCCCACAGTGTCGCTCACGCCGGCAAAAGACTCGCGCCATCGCGAACTGGCACATTCTGCGCTCTCTTCTGGCCAGAGGTTTCCTCGCACTCCAACATTTGGCTCAGCCAGAAACGATCCTCACATTTCGCCTGTCAGACGTACACCCGTGCCGCTAGGGGATTTTGGCGACGACTCCGACTTACCAGTGCCTAAGCGGACTACAGCCGTTGACCTAGACGAAAGCGACGACTTGCCTCCTCCTCCACTACAGACTACTCATGTTGCGGACAAGAGAGGCGATCTCGGCAATGTGCCAGATCTTTCTAAAAAGAGGAAACTGACCAATGAAAGCGAAGGAAGAAGTGTCAAGAAGAATGCTATCAACACGAATGACGATGCAGACAACGTCTTTTTGGATCAGAACCCGATGCGCAACAACTCTACAATTTACCACTCAATTGTGGAAGAACAACGCGAGTCGCGGTCTCGATCGTTTTCGCAGATGTTCGAAGAGGTTCTACAGCATAGCGAGGAGCGTCACAATAATCAGAAAGCCAGTAATCAGGAAGCCGTCGACCAAAGAGCCATTGAAGAAGAAACTGGAGCACGTGATGTGGTTGACGAGCGGCCTGCCAGTGAGCTGCCCTCCAGTAATCTGCCCGCGGCCATTGATGATGACGCAGTTGAACCCCCAATTCCATCTTCAACAACGGAGAACCCCCAAGGAGCTCCAGATACGCAACACAACCTTTCACATTCGCTCGACCACACCAACAGCTCTGACTTGGGATCGTTTTTGGGCGAGCGCTGGAAGTCTCTTTCGCGCTCACTAAGGAAACCTGATAATTGACCCTGCGGCCTGCACTAAATGATACGCACGGTATCAAAAGCCGATCGCTTATAAACATTTCCTTGTCGTCAATTGCCGATATCACTCTCCTCCTATGCCCGTTGCCTGCGATGGCCTCTAGCAAATCAAAATCGTCGCTACTGGTCGGACCACAGAAGCCACATAAAGTGGCTAAGCCCTATAATGGGAAGCTGTCCATGCATAAATCGGATTCTCAGACCGCTTCAACGGAAGCAACGTCCGCAGGCTCAACAGATAGGATGGCTCGCATGGTCACTGCATGCGTTAGATGTCGCAAGAAGAAAGTCAAATGTGACCGCAAGGTGCCCCAATGCACCGCCTGTGAAAAGACTGGGGCCGACTGTGTGCTTTTGGACCCTGTCACCGGAGAGCAAGTGAGCCGAGTGACAATTCAGACATTGGACGCTCAGTTGAAAGAAATGACTGAAGAGATAAATAGGCTAAAGAAAGAGCGAGAAGATCTTGAGCGGCCATTGCAGAGTCTGCATCTGAATGAGTTCAAGTTTGGCAAAGTATTGCTCATGAAGGACTCGGAAATTGAAGAGACACATGCCAACAAGGCCACAGGAGTGGAGATTCCTACTCGAAAATTTGTCGAGTCATGCCTCCATTCCTATTTCAGCCTGACAAATGTTCAGATTCCCATTCTACATCGGGATTTCTATCTATTCAAATACTTCAAACCTCTCTACGGCATTGTGGGGACTGAATTATGGCAGAGAATTTTAGGAGAAGATTTCGATGCTTCCAAATGCAACGAAACGCATTCATCAAATGAGAAACTTGATAAACATCACAAGGGGAAATGTCTATTTTTTCTCTACATCATCGTTGCCATCCTGACTTCACAACATCAACAGAAGTATCCATTGATGATTTCAAATCATTACAAAAAACAAGCGTTCCATTACATTGACTTCGTGTGGAACGACGTCGATGGAAACGACGATGAGTTGAGTAAACTTGAGATGTTACAATCGCTTCTTTTATTGACTCAGTATTCCCTCATGAGGCCATGTACCCCCGGAGCGTGGTACTTGATTGGTACCTGTGTAAGATTGTGCCAAGACTTGGGATTGCACAATGAGACGATATACTTGCATAATGACGACTACTATATTGTGGACATGAGGCGGCGACTCTTCTGGTGTTGCTACTCACTCGACAGGCAGATTTCCATCTATTTTGGACGACAATTCGGCGTGGACGGCCGTCAAATCGATTGTCCTTTGCTTTCCACTAGAGATGATCTGATGATCAGCAATGGAGTGTCAATGAACTATAATGTGCAAGACTGGCTACTGAATGAGCCACAGACAAAGTACGTGTCAATCCATTTCATTGATCTACGTATCTTGCAAGGCGGTATCTACGACTTCATCAACAATGTCACTCACAGAATTCGAAAGCCCAAATTTCGAGGATTTACGGATCCGAGCTACGAAGCCAAAGTCAGAGAAATCGACGAATGGAAAGATCAGAAGCATTCAGATTTACTTGAGTGGTTTAATAGTGTTCCACCTTTGGATCCGGAACGCTTAGAATTCAACCAAATGATCTTCAAGCTCAACTTCAACCAGACATTGATCCAGCTCTACGGTGTGAGTGCCGTCACTCCGGTGATAACAGATGACCGTCACCATCAAATTCTCTTCGACGCCGGACGGGAAATCATACGGACATATGTTAAGCTCGTGGAGCAGAAGATGATTAACTTCTCTTGGGTCGCCATCAATAATCTCTACATGGGTGCAACGGCACACTTATCTCTGATTACGCAAAGTGAGCGTATTCTGACACAAGTGGATTTGGATGAACTCAAGCGCGACTGTGACGGAGTGATCTTGGTATTTGACGAGCTCTGTAAGATTTGCTACGAGCCAGCTAAAGAGTACACCAAAAAGTTCGAAGCACATAGCATGCTGGTCATTGATCAGTGTACTCGGGAAAAGAACAAGACGAGCCGATTCGTACCAACGACAGCTAATTCGAAGATGAATATCTTCAGTAGCGTGGGAGGAAGCAACATCACCCCAGCTACTTTGACTGCTCCAGTTCCACAGAGAAGCACCAGCATGTTTGTGACTACAGGTAAGGAAGCCCACGAAGATAAAGGGTATAGCAGTGATAAGTACGAAAGGGACAATTACGACTTGCAAGATTCTTTGGAGCAAAAAATGGCCATGGATTTCAACGATCAATTTCTTTTGGATAACGAAGAGTTTTTGAATACCATGATGGGAAGCATTAACGCCAGTACATACGACATGTTTTTAGGAGCAGACTCAGAGGAGGCATTCGTCCTCGATCAGGGCCTCCTGTGAGACATCGTGGAGATACGTTTACTTACTGGTTTTGGATAACGCTGTTTGGTAGTCTGTTTCTACCCTATATCTGGTTAATACGCCAAGAATCGGCCAAAACTATAATCAAATTACTATATTGGTGAGTGATGACCAGCTTTGTGAGGCTGAGTGGGGTGTTTACGATTTGCATCCAATAGAACGGTTCTTAGTCATGATGCCAAATGGTTTATTCTGCCGATAAGAAAGTTTCGCGCTTACATTTGCCCTGCTTATGATTGGCTGTTTCCAGGAGGAACATCCGTACCCATCAGTCATCAACCATGTTATCTGCAGCACCTTGGTTGCAAACTTGAGCACATATAAAGCTACGCCGTTTGCACAACTTTTGCCAATCATCAACTAATTTGCTTATTATCATGCCTTGTTCAGCTGCTGAGTGTATTTGTGCTAAGAAGTCTACCTGTTCTTGTGGCAAGAACGCTGCCTTGCATTGTACTTGTGAGAGGGCTGCTGTTGAGAACGCTATTCCAGCGGAGGGCTCTGCCTGTGCGTGCGGTAAGAGAACCAAGGGTAACTGCACATGTGGCATCAACGACGAGACCTGTGCTGTTAGAGACGGAGAGACTGATTTCACTGGTACTATGTAAATACGGGATATAGAGGATCATTTATAAAAGTAATTTTGGGATTTAACTGTAGTCTGTTCATCGAAGCGATGGATAGTTCACGTGTATCTATGTCACGTGTGTTAATGTCACGTGACATTGATTGTGCAGGCAAGCCACGGTACGTTCTCTTCTTTCCGACTTTCTCCACATTTTTTACTACATCTTCCTCTCAAGTGTTATGCCAAGACTTTCAGGGCTACAAAGAGAGGTACTTAAACTCTATCGTGCCTGCATGAGGTCTATCAAGACAAAGCCACTCGAAAATCAGGAACATTGGCGCCAGTACGTGAGAGAAGAATTTGGTAAGCATCGCAAATTACCAAAGAAGTCATTCTCAGTTATAGAACATTTGCTTCGAGTTGGACACCGCCGCTACGAGATGTACCTGAGTCCTGCCATTAAGGACATTCATTAATGTATAATGTTTGTTTTTCATGATGACAATGCCTAAATAATGTGTCTTTGGGAAAACTGATCAGCCTTCGTAGCCTGCCAGCACCGTTGCAAAGTGGGACAACAATAATTCCGTGGCCTCGTTACGGGCTCCCATGTCGGTGATCTCGCGTTCTCCCGTGGGGTCCCATGCAATGGTAGGCGCAAACACCACCGAGAGATTCTTGAAGTTCATGCGGTTGACGGTGCTGTACTTATTGACAACTTCAAGATGCTTACCTAGCAAGTATAAGGCGTGTCTGTTTGCCGGCGGCAATCTAACAAGCACCCTGTTCATGAGCTCCTCGCACCGTTCGGCTGCACTGGCGCCTGAATTATTGCCCACTTTGATGAAGTTCTCGTATAACATGAATGGAATCAATGGATCTGGTAGCTTTCTCAAATACCGCTTTAATGCACTGGTGACCGCATTGATATCTCCTGCCATCACCTCGTTCAATTTGGCCAACTCCTTTTTGTCTTGTGATGGATTATTCGAGAGCGATGCAAATGCATTTTCAACAGCAGTGACGGCCGAGCTACCTCCTGACAACCTGTAAATACCTTCCGTATCCAATCCACGTATTTCGACTTCCTCAATACACTTCGTAACTATGAGAGGAACTTTCTCATTTTCAAAATTGGCTCTCCTTTGAATGGTTGACGAGAACAACGGGGCGTCACCTCCATTAGGCGAGCCGTTAGTGAATGAATCCAAGATGGTGGTAGATCTAGACTTGCTCATAAAAGAGTTCAAGGTCTTGCGTGGACCGCTCTCGTCGTTTGGTTGGTTGGGAATCTGGATTGCATTGGAGGAGTATGATTGACTCAACTTACTATTGCCAGAGTTCTGCAATCCATTTGCACCTCCATTGGCAGCTCCTCCAAATCCGTAGGCTGCCAGCAGCTGAGGAGATGATGCTGCTTGAGTGTTAACCAAATGAGGAGACAACGCAACCTTTGGTCTACGCCAAAACTTAAGTCTCGTAGCCTTGTGAGTTTCCGCAATCTCTTCCAGGTTCTCAGCTTCAGTGGCATCACTCCACGATTCTGAACGGTGGTGAACCTCTTTCTCTGGTCTGCTATTGTTGCTGCGGCTAGCATGTATGGAAGACATTTGCTGCTTGAGTTGGTTATTCTGGTCGCTGAGTCGTTCATTCTGTTCATTGAGTCGTTCATTCTCTTCGAGGAGTGACTTCAGGATGCTGTTCAAGTCTTTGATTTTCTGCGTCAACTCTTCGTATACTTGCGTATCCGATTGAAGTCTCTTCTGGAGCGCTTTAATTGCCTCTTGAGTTCTGTTCTTATCTGATGTGAGTTTCATGTTGTCAGAAACCAAGTCTTGTCTCCGGCTCTCAAGCTGATAAATCTCCGTTTTTATGGATCTCAACTCTAAATCACTTTTGTATACCTCGGCATCAGAATGAGTGACGAATTGGGTGTCCGAGGTAGATCTAGTATGATTATCGCGGAATGTGTCTTGACGAAGTGGGGAAGTATACGGCATTGGCGGCGTCATAAATGCCAGGCCTTGAATGGAGCCATCCAGAACATGGCGAGTGTGGCCCTTGGGCTCGTCCTCCCTGTTCTTGAAGAAGGTAAACTTTCCACTGATACCCTGCCCTCCAGAGTTGGAACGCATGTGCTTCAACAGAATCTTCTTTCGAGTGGAAGTCAACTTTCTGCTTAAAGAGGATTGGGCACCTTCTTCATGAATGCTTTCATCTAATGTCTCTTCCAAATTAGTGACAGCCGGAGTGGGTGGGCCATTTCGACTTGGGCGCAGAAGCTCCACTCCTTCGAGGCCAAGCCCCCTCGGTTCAAAAGCGTCGCGAGAAACTTTCAGCTTTGGAGTGGATGGGACCTCAGGCAAAGCAAGACGAGGAGGTGGGGATGTGACTTGGTGGGAAGGACGCGATGTAGACTTCTTTGGAGTCGTCAAAGGTTGGAATGTTTCTTCTTGGTTGTCAAATAATGGAGAATTAGCGATTCCGCTGGGCGTTGCTCTTGCGAAGGTGTTGGCAGAGGTATTATCGAATGACCCAGAGGAGAATGTCTGAGCGTTGGAGGCAAGGCTTGCATCAGGGACGCTATCAGTAGAAATCTCACTCGTTGGAACCTCGTCGTTCATCTCCATTACCCTGGCTTGGCGATTAACCTTAGCCACAGGAGAGGAAGCTGCAGAACGCGGACGGGTGATGTCTTCTGCAACGACTGATTGAGTATGGACATCAGACGATACGGATCCCGCCCTATGGAATTCGCGATCATGAAACTGATTGGGTGACAAGAGGAAGATGTTTTTTTGGGGAGAACCTGGGTCAAGAGAAGCTGATGCATTGAGTTTCGTCTTCTCGGACTCAGACTCCTTGAGGGAGATGCTTTTCTTGCTCGTCTTCTTATCCAGCTTCAACGACACAGCAGCCGAGGAGTCCACCGGATCAGCAAAGGTGTATACGGTGTTTGGGGTATTTGGACCGCTAAAGGAATCGATAAGATCTAAAATCGCACCATCATGCTTCGAGTCTTCGTTGGTCAGACGATCGAAACGGCGCTCTAATTTCTCACGCATACGACGAAGATTGAGCTCGTCGTCAGAGTCGTTGATTTCCTCGATGTCTGCAGCCGAAGCGACGTTTGTCGTAGAACGATGTGTTGACGACAGCACAGCAGACGTAGATGAGTGAACGGTATGCATAGAAGGAGCCGAATATGCTGATGCTTGGGTGGATACTGGGAATGTTCCAGGCACAGGACTCTGCAATGGCACCGAATTAGATAAAGATTCATCCTCAACGGTGGATGCCTTCGAAGTCAGAATCCCCGACAATATCGAGCCGTTAGTATCGGTGAGTGGGATATCCATGCTAGTGACTTGCACCATGTCCAGAGAAGCCGGCTGTGGAGGCAATTGCTTGTTCAACAAAGAGGCCAGACTAACGTTGGTCTGCAGATACAAATCGGAAGGAAGCAGCGAAACGGAGGTCATGGGACTCAGTCCCGATGCATTGTGACTCGTATTGACTCCACTAGTACCGCTTATTCCGCCCGCACTATGGTGGCTGGTGCTGGCCGGACCGTTTCCACTGTGACCACTGTGCTTGTGATCGAGCGTGGGTCGCAGCAGCAGCTCGAGCTGGGCCATTTGGCGACGCTTCATATCGAACTTTTTCTTCTTTGCAACTAGCTTCTCATGGCAAGACATACAAAACAATCCCTTCAGAGTTCTCGCGTAGCGCAAGTCCTCGATCTTCAGCTTGCATACGCGACACTTAAAGCAGCTGGAGCAGTAGGCCTGGTCGCCAGTCAAAATGGCCAAATCATCGATTTTTTTGCCGCATTGCTTGCAATTGTAGGTGCAGTTGGAGCAGATCAAGTTGCCGTCGCCCAACACCAAGAAATTGGAGTTGCAGCCGAGCAGCAGCTTGCACTCCAGACATTTGAAACAATTAGTGTGCCAGCGGTCGTCTCCAAGCTCGTAGGCATGGGCTTCCAAGATGGCATTATCACACTTTTTGCAGACTCTAGTCGCAGTGACCATTTTTAGCCGGGGGTGGAGTCTGTGGGAAAAAAAGATAGTGGGTAGAGAGAGGAACCGGCTAGGGACCTAAGCTCGATTTGGAGAGACAAGTAGTATGGCCGGATCCGGGACAGGTGGAGCAGCTCCTAATGTGGGAATTCGGAACCCGGGCAACGTCTGCAGGACCAGGGCGAATGTGTAGCGACAGGGATGCCAGTAAACTAGCAACGGGGGCGGATTTGTAAAGAACGGGAATGGATTCTGTGGTGAAACTAGGGTTGGAGGAAGGTTTTTTGAGGCTGCGCGTCCCTGTCCTGGATAGAGCGAAATTGATCAGGACCAAACGGGGAAATGTCGAGATCTGTGGAGGGATTTGAGGGACGAGAATGTTGGCAAGAAGTGGAAAATGTTGGCAGAAAATCGAAAAGGTAGACAATGGAGGTAGACAGGCTAGGTGATGGGCAAAAGTTGACAAATAATGGATTGAGTAGAAGGTGCGAAATCAGTTTATGTGTATGCATGGACCAGTAGACCATTGTGAGCGCGCGCCTGGTGAGATTCTTCTGAGTGTCTGATCGTAGAAACGTCTGCGGCTAAAATGGATAGAAGAAGCGATTATTAAGCGCAGAAGCAATGGCTTTGGTGTGTAGCGAATATGCTAGCGAGTGAATAGGCTTCCGCCGTTGGTTGCCATGTGATGTTCTGTGGAGGTGCATGGTATGTGAGAAACCAGCCAGAAACTAGTAGAATCAGGCAGAAACAAGTAGAATCAGGCAGATGAGACGGAAGCATGAAATGGTGAGATCAGCGCGACGAGAAACGACAGAGCCGGAAAATACGGACTCCATCCCCTTCATCTTGCCGATCATGGCGCAAAGTCGGCGAGCTTCTTGTCATCTTCCTCGATGAACAAGTCGTCCACTCCAGACCAGTCAACATAGATGTGCCGGTTTGTGTCGGTGTTCTTCAAGATGTAGCTTCTCTCCTTCTCCCACAACAGCAGACGGTCGGCAAATCCCTTGCCCCACACCTTGTCGTACACTGCCATGATCCTGTCTTGCTCCTTTCTCTTCACTTCTTCCAATGCCATCCACTCCATGTGCTTCAAGTCATCCAGCGAAGGCTCGTAGATGTGCCAGATCACATAGTGTGGCAACCCCACAACCGAGTAGCCCATACGTTTGCTCATTTTGCCGAACGCCTCGGTCTCGGCATGCTTCTCAAAGGAAAATGCTGGGAAATGCGATCCTGTGCGGAAAACCTTGGCCTTGGTCAAAATAGACACTCCGCCAATGCCGTCCAAGTCCATTTCAACCTCCGGGTCGCCGTAGGGGTCTCTGAGATATGCCAAATGTGGTCTCCACGTCTGGTACTCGGCATAACCTTCAACAATACAAGCGTCTTCGTCGAGGGTCTGGGCCAACTGCAAGCCTCCGTCGGACTCCTGCCACGAGTTCAAGTCGTACGGCTGCTGGTTGCCCAACCAGTCCGGCAAAGGTCTCCACACGTTTGGCACAATCACGTCCTTTCCGTGGTGCATCAAGTCTTCCAAAATTGTCCGGGGAACCGTCTCTACGTCCGCATCTCTCCAGTAGACATACAGGTGGTAGGGCTTCAAGGCGACCGTCCACAACCAGTTTCTGGCTCTGGCCATCAATTTACGTCTGGGGCCTTGGGCAGCAAATCCATGTCTATCACTGAAGGATTGACCGATTATCTGGCCGAAATCCTTCTCGAAGATCTCGATCTCGCCAAAGCGCATCGCTACGTTGGGGTGGGTCTGGATCTCCTTCAAGTGTTTTTTCAACTCGCCCATGGTGTTGTCGCTCAGGTCACTGACCAAAAACGCCAAATCGATAAGGTGATGGGGGTAAGTTAAGTTCTTCATGTGGCTGAAAAACATGGGCAAGTGGGCTGCGGCGTCTCTGAGAGGCACGCAGAACAACACTCGTTCTTCCCTTTGCCAGCCGTCGGCAGAACCATCGTAGTGGCCCAAATCAAAATATTGCACCGATGGGGTGCTGGCGAAGTTGGGCACGTACAAGGAGTTCTTGAAGACAAACACGAGCTCCAAAAACGTGACAAGCAACAACAAGACGGAAATAGCGGCGATCTTGAGCTTGTGCTTGACAAACGTCCCCGACACATCTATTCGCCGGAAAGTTTTCTTCAAATTGGACGATAGATCCGAGGGAGCGCCCTTGTCGCTGTAGTCGTAGGGCGTCATCAGGATTATCTGGGCCATGAGGCGTGGGGAGAGTTGGGTGGATTCGCAAGATGAGCGTGAGCAGCGAAGTTGGATTGTAGGTTGACGTCTAGATAAAAAAGCGAATATCTGGCGCTGTATGCATGAAGAGGAGGCTCGTAACGTGTTTATTGATGGGTTGGGATTGGGCGAATCGGAGGGAATGGGGGAGATGGTAGAGATGAGAGAGTTGAGATGGTTAGCGGTTTAGAGAGTTGGAATTTTTGGATTTTGGTGGTGAGAATTGCATTTAGCGTTTGGCCGTTTGGGCGTTTTGTATTGGGGACTGAGGTGGTAGTTGGGAGCTAGAAGGTGAGGAAAATGAGTGCGAATTAGGTTTGGCTGGAGGAATGTGAGGAAAAGGGGCCCATACGAAAGTTGCTGCTGGGAGGATTTCTGTGGGTCTATTGAGTTTGGATGGCGGTAGAGTGATTTGAGGGTGGCGGTTTTTGGATTTATGTGTGGTATTTGAATTTCTAAATGGTTTTCGATTTTTTACGCTGTCTTTTATTTTTTGGTTGCGACCTCTGTGGCTGGATGTAGCTAATTATGCCTGCGAACTGGAGGGAATGAGGAAAAGAACAAATGGGATATAGAGAGGTGGAAAAAGACAAATGGGATATAGAGAGGAATGGCCCAACGGAGTGAAAGTTGACCAAATTCGATGATCATGCCGGGGTACGCTTTTGGACAATGGTACCGAGAGGCCTCTGGCTGCTCCGCGTGTGAGGGGTTGACAGTCCACCATCCGACCGTCCTTTGTAATTACCTGTCTATAGACTATTAATAACTATGATATTTTGGAAATAAAAAACCTTGAATTCGAGATTAACGATTTTTCCTGTGAATTTACAGTTTGTGATTCTGTATTTGTTTGTCATGTATATGCCTCTCGTGTATTTGATTCTCATGTTTTTGCTTTAGGAACCGAATTTCCTGTTGGCTGGCGTAGGTGCGCTCGCACTGTCGATCCAGAGTTGACAGATCGGTCAACTGACTGAATTCTCTACATTTACAAATCACACCTCCCAGAAATTTGCAAATCCTCTGCTTCTTCTAGTATTTTTCTCATTTTCTCCTTTTTCTTATTTTCCCATTTTTAGCTTCCCTTTTTCCCTTTTTCTCATTTCCCAGCCCATTCCTCCATATCTGTTTGTTTACCACCTGCACACGTCTCTACTCCACCACTATACGTTATTCTACAAAACCATGAAAGTCGAAGAGCTCATCATCGACGGGTTCAAATCGTACGCTTCCCGAACGGTGATTGGCGGATGGGACCACCAATTCAACGCCATCACCGGTCTCAACGGATCCGGAAAGTCCAACATTCTCGATGCCATATGTTTCGTATTGGGAATCGCCTCTATGGCCACAGTCCGAGCCGCCAATTTGCAAGATTTGATCTACAAACGTGGCCAGGCCGGCGTGACCAAGGCCAGTGTCACCATTGTGTTTGACAACTCTCAGAAAGACAAGTCGCCCATTGGTTTTGAGAACCTGGCCAAAATCAGTGTTACTCGCCAGATTGTGTTGGGAGGCACGTCTAAATACTTGGTCAATGGCCACAAGGCGCAGCAGCAGACGGTGCTCAACTTGTTTCAGTCCGTGCAGCTCAACATCAACAACCCAAACTTCTTGATCATGCAAGGAAAGATCACCAAAGTGTTGAACATGAAACCGGCCGAAATTTTGGCTCTTATAGAGGAGGCAGCGGGGACGAGGACGTTTGAGGACCGCAAGGAAAAGGCCCAGAAGACCATGGCGAAAAAAGAGGCCAAGTTGCTAGAAATCCGCAACTTGCTTCACGAGGAGATCGAGCCCAAGTTGGAGAGACTTCGGTCGGAGAAGCGCACCTTTTTGGAGTTCCAAACGGTCCAGACAGACTTGGAGAAGGTCTCTCGTGTGATCGCAAGCCACAACTACGTCTCATACTCGCAGAATTTCGACAAGTACTCAACCATTCGCTCAGAACATGAATCTATTATGGCCAACCTAACTGGCCAGATCGATCGGTTGACAAGCGAAATCGCAAACTTGTCCGCGGATCTAGAACAAGTCAGGAAACAGAAGGAAAGTGAACTTGTCAAGGGAGGAAAAGTGGAATCGCTAGAAAAGTTGGAATCCGAGCTTCTGGACGAAATCACTCGAAGGACGACCTCCCGAGACTTGACTGTGGAAAATCTCCGGGAAGAATCGTCCAAGTTGGCATCTCTCAAGGAGCAGTTGGCCCAGTTGGAGGACCTGGTGTCCAACAACCTGGACAATTTTGCTCGTGCCGAACGAGAGCATACGGATGGCAAAGCTCGCCTTGCCGAACTCAAGGAGGCCTTCAACACCAAGGAAGAGCTTCTCTCGACCCTTTCGACCGGTGTATCAGCACAAGGAGGCACCAGTGGAGGCTATATGGCACAGTTGAAGCAAGCCAAAGAAGACTTGAACAAGAGCCGAACAATAATCAATCAGTCCACCTTGAAAGTGAACCACTTGAATGACAAAATTCAGAATGACACCACCCGCCTCAATCAGGCCAAAGAAGAAAACAAGGCGCTTCTAAGGGATATGGAAGATTACAAAAACGAGATTGCAGTCAAGGAGGCAAAATTCCGGGAGTTTGGATTCGACCCAAAGACATACGGAGACCTACGCGATCAAGAAAGTATGATCAGAAAGCAAATTGAACAGTTCCATAACGAACTCAACCACATCAAGCGTGAAGCCGGAAATATCGACTTCAATTACTCGCGACCTTACCCTGACTTTGACGACTCTGCAGTGAGAGGCGTAGTAGTCCAGTTATTGGGTCTCAAGCAGCAGCATACAGATAAAGCGTTGGCACTTCAGGTTTGTGCCGGTGGCCGGTTATATAATGTCGTGGTGGACAACGCCAATACTGCGTCCGCATTGTTGGAAAGGGGACAATTGAAGAGACGTGTGACCATCATTCCGCTCGACAAGATCTCTGCCCGGTCCATTCCTTCTGGGGCAGTGTCGTATGCCAAAGAGAAGTGCCCCGAGAAAGTGGAGTTGGCTTTGGATCTTCTTGACTTCGAAGACCAATTGACGAAGGCCATGACTTACATCTTTGGTTCCACATTCATCTGTGTGGACCCCAACACAGCCAAAGCGATTACATTTGATCCGAAAATCAGAGCCCGGTCAATCACCTTGGATGGCGACGTTTATGATCCAGAAGGAAATCTTTCTGGTGGTTCTCGCAGAAACACCAACTCTATTTTATTGACCATGCAAAAGTTCAACACTATCTCGTCACAAGTTAAAAAGCTTGAGACCAAGCTACAGTCTATCCACGATGAGCTCAATCGCCTTGAACAATTGGGCCAACAGACTAAATCGTTACAGAATGAGCTCAATCTCAGCAAGCACGAGCTATCCTTGTTGCAGCGGAAGTTGGATAATAACCCAGCATCCATGATTATCAAAGAAAATGAAAGAAACCAAGCAGAGATTAAGATTCTTGAAGAGGAGATCGAGGCTGAGAAGAGAAAATGTGCAGAATTAGAGGCTAAGATCCAGTCCATTGAGAAAGACATTAAGGAGTTTTCTCAGGATAAAGGATCCAAGCTAAAAGAACTCGAAAAGGAGTTGAAGAGCCTCAAGTTGGTATTATCCAAGCAAGATGCTGCTGTTCGCAAACACGCCGAACAATACCAAAGCTTCCAAGTTGAAATGGACCAGCAGAATTCCGAGATCGCCGCTTTGACAGAGTCAATCCGTTCTACAGAAAGCGGATTGACTGATTTCCAGGAATCGATCAATTCCACAGAGTCAAAGATTGGTGAATTGAACGGAGAAATGTTAAGGGTGAGGGCCGAATTAGAGGACGAGAGAGCCAAGTTGTTGGGGTTCAATGAGGAAATCAATGAGTTGACGAATCTCGTGTCTGCCAAGACTGAGGAGCAGAATCAGGCCAAACTTTCTATTCAGAAGTTGAATCATGACTTGGAGAAAGCTAACGGAATCACCAAGTCCTTGAAAACTAAGCTTGACGATTTGATTAAGGAAAATGAATGGTTAACTGACGAGAATATCACAAACAGTATTCTTAGTCAGTATCCAGACATTAACATCGAAGAATATGAGAGCCAGGCTTCCATTTTGGGAGAGAGATTCCAGAACATGAAGCGGAAAGTCAATCCAAACATTATGAGCATGATTGACAACGTCGAGAAAAAAGAAGCGGCGTTGAGACATATGATGCGTACTATCGAAAAGGATAAGTCGAAAATCGAGAATACCGTTAACAAGTTGGACGGATACAAGAGAGATACATTGAACACCACCTATCAGAAAGTTTCCGACGATTTCGGTAACATTTTCGCCGACCTCCTTCCGGGATCCTACGCCAAGTTGGTTCCATTGAATCCAATGGATGTTACGAAAGGTTTGGAAGTCAAAGTGAAGCTTGGACCAGTGTGGAAGGAAAGTTTGGTGGAGTTGTCAGGAGGTCAGCGTTCGTTAATTGCGTTGTCGTTAATCATGGCATTGCTTCAGTTCAAGCCAGCACCAATGTACATTTTGGATGAGGTGGATGCTGCGTTAGATTTATCACACACCCAAAACATTGGACACTTGATCAAAACTAGGTTCAAAGGATCACAGTTTATTGTTGTGTCGTTGAAGGAAGGTATGTTTACAAATGCCAACAGGGTGTTCCGGACGAGGTTCCAGGACGGAACTTCGATGGTTTCGGCCATGTGAATATATATTAGGTGCGAATGCCAAGGTTGTACTTATTCCGTCTTCTTCAGATCGGCAGTCTCGGACTCCACCTCCACAGCTGGAGCAAGTGGGTCAGTAGTCTCATCGTCGGCAAATCTCAAGCTCTTTCTCTTCGTCACATTGTCCAGAGACGAACTATCGGCCAACGACAGCGTGAATGGCTTCGATTCGCCCACCTTCGGTGTGGCCGAGTCGAAAATAAGCTCAGCAGTCTTGATCCATCTCCGCCTACGGGTGTACTTCGAGTAAGAGTCTTCCGTGGAAGGCTTCTTCCACACGTTGTCGGTGTACACGTAACCTTCGTCAGAGGTGGGGTTAGCTGTTGTCTTGGAGCGCTTTCCGCTGGGGAGGGCGATGGCACCGTCGTTGGTCAAGTCTAATCTCCACGTCTTGTCGACCCATCTCCATCTAGCACCACTAATCGATGGATGTTGCAGCACGTATAGCTGTTGCTGCTGCGAGAAAGAAGCGTCAGCATTGGGCAACACGAAAGTGTCGAGCGAGGAGGACTCGTTGAGAAACTCGTCTGTCCATGGAGCACGTTCGTATGTGAGTAAATTGGAGGTCCAGCCTATGCCGAGCCAGCGACGCTGATTTTCGTAGATCACATAGGTGAAACGCACAGGTTTCAGCAAGTCTGCGCCGTCCACAACAGGAGAAGTGCCCGATTTCTGGACCTTGGCAAAGGCCGCAGCAAAAAGCGAGTTGTTTCTGGCGTGGGAAAAGTCGAGGCCCGTCAAGTAGAAGAACAACACGCGAGTGATCTTCAACTTCCAGATAAGCTTGCGGGTGACATGCAGATAGGTCAGGTGGTACAGTAGGAGGTACAAACCTGTAAACAAAAGGATCTTGCGGGGCGTGACCAACAAAAACGTCAAGATCAAGTAGATTGGCGTGAGGAACACCGTGGTGAACAAAAGACGCTTGATATCGTACGCAGTAAGCGCCAACGACGTCACAGGGCTCAACAAGAGGTCGGCCTTGATGCAAGTGGTGGTCAATGCCTGTACCACATCGTCCAAAGTCGGACGCAAGTTTGTCTCCTCTACAATTTTCAGGTTAAGCACCCCATACAAAATGATCACCACCACCAAGATCAAGTGGCCCAGCCACGTCACCAACACCTCGAAGTAGAGCACCGCAAACGAGTAGGCGCTCATAATCACCACATTGATCCAGTAGTCATCGTTGGTCCATGTAGCAATCAGCAACCATTTATTCACAATAAGCAAGTAGGGATAGGCTTTTATCAAGGCCTTGGCCACGGTGGGCGGGGTAGACGAAAGTAGCGGCGAAGTTTGCGGCAAAACCTTCGTGTTCAGCGCGGCGGGAATGGGATCCTCAGAGAATTGAGCCCGTAGATCGCCATCGGTAGAGTTGGCGGAAGTGTGGGGGATTTCCTCGTGCTTGGCCACGGGATCGGGTTTGGCGTCGGCCATTGTGTTGGGTCCAGATCACGTGAGGAATGTAGAAAGTACTCTGGCGGCGAGAGCAGGGAGGAAATAGGTTTCGTAAGTGAAGAATTGTGATGGAGTTGAAGGTGTAGGGACTGCGATTTGGACTTGCGGGCTCTGGTGTACAGGTGTTCTAGTGAGGACCGTGGAGGGAATAAATGGGTGAGTAGAGGAGGGGAAATAAGAAGAAAATTGCGGGGAGCCGACGGAAAGGCTTGGAAAATGACAAATCTTGAATATCGGTATGTTTGGAGGTTTTAGTGTGGAGATTTAGGTGGTGAGAGGTGGATGGTGAATGGTTGCGAAAACATACAAGAAGTCTGTAAGGTGAGTGAGAAGTTAAGTATCCTCGAAAGGGAAGATAAGGAGCGAAGTCGGTGTAAACGAGGTGTCTGAGATTAAAATGTGTAGATCAGTTAAATCAGAAAGCACTACTCGGAGATTTGTGTGACGGGCCGGAGAAATCGGGTGGGCCATGTGACTCTGGAGGTGGACATGTGTGAGAAACGAAAGAGGCCAGAAAAGGCCACAAAAGGCCAGAAAAAACGAAAGAGAAAGAAAAACAAGTATTATTTGGTATTCAAAGAAGCCATTAACCTACACAGATGATTCACTTCCGACATTTTCGACCGTTTTTCAGAGGGCTTGAATAGCTACCCCAAGCCTGATGTACGGGTGTTTACCCCAGATATCGCATCTGACAATCATCACTAGAATCCATGGATTTTGGAGGCCTTCTCTCGGAGGAAATCGAGCGCAAGCGGAAAAACGCCACAACGAAGAAGGCACTGAAACGTCAGAAGGCCGTTTCCGTTTCCGATGTCGTACCCGAGAAAGCAGACGTCTCACAGCCCGAAAAAGTCGAGGCAGACCCACTTCTGGTTATCAGTGACGAAAAGTTGCAGCAATCGCTCAACACTCTCGACAAGGGGTTTTCCAGCAGTACTCTGAAGGAGCAGCAACTCCAAACACTCGAAATTTTGGTGAAACAACAGCGCAAAGACGCACAATACCTGGCATTTCTACAAGAAGAGAATGAGGTGCCCGATTCAATCGATCCGAACGATACGAGCCGAATCTCCGAGCCAAAAGTATACAGACGTCTCTGCTTGCAAATCCGAAAGTTCGTGAAAGTGTCGCTTAATGCCTGGGAATCCGGAGCCAATGACCAGTCTTCCCTAGCCAATCTACAGGAAACCAAACGGGATTTGGTTAAACTTCTCTACAAACTACGGAGCGGCAAGCTCCGGCCCAATATGGTAATCACACTCTCTACAATCGTTCACGACATCCAGCTGGAGCAATTCACCAAGGCCAACGAAAGCTATATGAAACTAAGTATTGGCAATGTGGCCTGGCCAATCGGAGTGCGAGACGTGGGAATCCATGCCCGGAGCGCCGACCAAAAGATCACAGGCGACAACAAAGAGACGGTGGCCAACATCATGCAGAACGAACACACTCGGCGATGGATCATAGCGGTGAAACGGTTGATTAGCTGGTGGGAGAAGCGACATCAAGAGGTTCGGGCCGTGTCACGTGATACAACTTAGGGCCCATGCCCTGGATCCGGGGCGCGCCTGGTGTGCGGATGTTTCCCGCGAAAAAAATGAAGAACTTTCATCGCATTATTCTTTTAGAGTATCGCTACTACTGAACAAGATGGCTGTATGTACAAATTAGCGGGGAACAGCATGAGCGGAGCATAGAGGCGGAATTTGGAAGGACAAAACAGTCGAGAAATGACCATCAAAGTTATTTAAAATTTGTCCAGAAATCAACTCTCCATCTCCATCCCAGATACCTCCATAATCTTCTACTAACACCTCCAGAAAGAAATCAAGGACATCAAGGAATTCGTCGAATTGGCTAGAAGAGCTGACATCAAGTCTGCTGTTGTCAAGGTCAACAAGAAGATCAACGCCAACGGCAAGCCATTCAAGCAGACCAAGTTCAAGGTCAGAGGTTCCAGATACCAGTACACCTTGGTTGTCAACGACTCCTCCAAGGCCAAGAAGTTGCAGCAGTCCTTGCCTCCTTCTTTGGACATCAAGACCTTGTAAGTTACACATCTTTTAATACACGAACTTCTGGAGATAGATATGTATGATGAGAAAACGAAGGATGTTACGGTGATTTTCATGGATGTGATTTGGATCATTTTCATGTCATTTTCATGGATGTGATATGGATCACTTTCGTCGTTTTGTCTTGGGTTTGCGCTAGGAAATTGTAATACACTCCAATGTTTTATTGCGGGCTCTCATTCTCTACTACATTCAACAACAGGTTGATACGAGTACATTCTACAACAGGTTGATACGAGTACATTCTACAACAGGTTGATAGGAGTATCTGAGTGTGCTGTTGTCAATCTTTCTCTTTCTAAGCCTATACCTCTTGTTCAATAATTGATACCTCTTGAATTTACTGAGCTTGGCAACAAGGTTGGGTTTTCCTCTTTATTCTGTGAAAGCTTGATCCACTTCCAAATCCAAATTTTATTTTATGCGACCGGTAACATTGGAGTACCACAGATACGTCATCCCTGGAGTCCTTTACACGTCAACTCTTTACGACATTGACCATGTCTCCAAATTTCCCCTTCCTACAACTCTTCTGCCACTCAGCTGATCCAGATCAAGAACTTCTCCACCCCTACATCACTCTCTTTGTAGTCATTATTATATCCAATCCGCTATATGATATCCTCCATCTCAATATCATCGTCTTCGTCCTTATTATCATTGTCGTTATCGTCGCCTGCTGCCTGGCCGAGTCGGGCGGCTCTCTCCGCATCTCTCAACCGTTTATATTCCGGCTTGAGATTGTATTTCGAAGTATAAGGGCCCTTCTTTATAAGATTGGCAATCAGCTCCAACGACTCCTTCAAATAAGTCTCAGGCTGTCTTGTGCGCTCCTTCAACCCCTTCATGGACCAATACTCGTATTCTTCAAAAAGACGGAAAAGCAAGTCCAAGAGATCCTTCTTGGGCATTCTGATAGCACGGCCATCTGCCTTGTTCTTGGCCGCATTGGACGACTTGAGAAACAAAGACGTGCTTCTTCCCGTGATGGACGGTCCTGCTTGCGATTGCACCACTCCAGGAATCTCGTTGAGGAAGGTGACCTTAGGTCTCGCCTTGGTGAGTGGCATATTCTGTCTCTTCGCTACCATCAGTGCGTACCTGCGGTCTGACTTCAGAAGAACAATCTGGCAGTCGTGCACGATTTTGCCTACTAGGTTCGTTTTCTTGGGGATAGTCTTGACGAACGGAATCGTCTTCTCTTCCTCTCCGTTCTTCTGCACGCGGAAAAAGCTGGGTTGGTTGCTAGGGGCATCGTCCCTGTCGAAATCCTTAAGCTCGGGAGCATTCGGCAACTCCGCCACCTCCGTCACCTCCTGCTTGAACCGCTTCAAGTTCTCCTCGCTGAACACGTACGAATTGTGCACCTGAGTGTTGAGCATGGACAAATCGTACTCGTGGGGAATTGATTCATACTCCGGCGTGTCATTCAACACAAGCTTGACCTCCAACTTTCTTTTGCCGTTGGCGGCGGCATTCTGCCTGATCTTCACCTGGCCAAGTTGCTGTCCATTCAAATTGTCAGGATTGGTCCATTTATCGGCCAAATAACGAGGTAACTTCACGAACCACACCTTCTGGTTTCCCCGCGACAAGTTCATGTCGAGCGACTCGTTTTCGTCCAAGTAGTCCTCGGGGTCCGAGAGAAGAGACACTCCATCGTCTTCTTCCTGTTTCGGTTGCTGCAGCTGCAGATTTGACGCCGAGGGCCCGGCGGAAGGCCCGCTGGGAGCGGCCTCCTTGATGATTTTTTTGAGAGGGCTTTTCGTGCTCATCGTGGCAATGTACGGGGATGTAGTGCAAATCGATGTAAGAAGAACCCTGGGGTTTAACTATGGAGGTTGAAGCTGGATAGTAGTGAGAGCGTGGTGTACGGGTGCAGATGTAGAACCGGATTCGTGCCCATTGATCCATGCCCCAAAGAAAGAGAATAGAACGATTGGTTTCGTTATAGGGAATTAATGATTGCATTGGTAATGGCTATAGAATTGCAACTGTTTAATTTGCTTCTAGAAAGATGCCTTATTCTGTGCTTTGTTGTGTCCATTTCTCCAATGTACTTGCCTCTACCTGCACATCCATTGTGCCGGTTACAGGGCCGATCTCTAAAATGGAATCAGCTGAGACATGATCTTTGGCTAAAATTGTTCGGTGGTTACCTTTGTACTACAGTTATCTTTATTCTATATTTGCAATACCAAAATAGTCCCCTTTTGATATATATGTGGGTCTCAATTGCTTCTGACTGTATTTCAATCTACAGTAGCGAACACCCTCTATGCTGTCGATAATATTCCGCATGTATATTTCTATCGCATAGAAATTAGAAACAAAAGGGTTCACCTCTGAATGGTAAGTTGGCGGATAATAGCTATTTACTCTTGACAACGTATGAACCACGACTCTAGACTAAGAGCTTTTCCCTTTGCAAATCCATGCATGGTACTGCATATCCTTACAGGAATCTTACCAGTAAGTATAACGACTCCGCTATTCTACGCCACTACAATGTCTATGTTTGTGATATCGCCGCCAAGGTATATCAAAAGTTATGACTGCGGATACTGTCATTGCAAGAAAGAGTTTTCTCCCTATGAATGGCTCCCCGAGGACGCAAATGCTCCAGAAAGGAACACCCACATCACAATCGGCCTATTTGTCCACCTGATGGACACCCACCAGTATGCCCAATTGGTCAACAGAGGCTTCAGAAGGCTGGGAAGATACCTATATACTGGAGACATGCTCCGCGGCTGCTGCCGTATGTATACTATCCGGACAAACACTCACCATTATGGACTCACCAAGAAGCACCGGAAAGTGATCAATCGTTTTGAGAGGGCAATTGGATACGCCCCGAGCGGTCCTAACGACCTGCTTGGGAATGAAGATTTGAAGAGCCTTGTTGGTATAGAGTTGGATAGCATAAGATTTCGCACGAGATTCGAGCCGGCCAAGTTCTCCAAGGAAAAGTTTGCTCTCTACAAGAAATACCAGGTGCATGTGCACGGTGACGATCCAGAAGACGTTTCGGAGAGTCAATTCAAGTCGTTTCTTTGCGATACGCCATTTGACTCGGAACTCGAAGGCGACGACGAACAGTGGGAGTTTCTCAATAACTGGAAAGTTCTATATAGTGAACGGAAATGCCGTCGTTTGGGCCCCACTCACGAGTGTTACTATTTGGACGGCAAGCTCATTGCCATTTCTGTTCTCGACTTCCTTCCGTGTGGACTTTCGTCTGTCTATTTTATCTGGGACCCAGACTACGCCCGTCTTTCTTTGGGAACTCTTCTGGCACTAAGAGAAATATTGATGTGCAAGTTACTCGGCCTCGGCGACTACTATCTCGGCTACTACATTGCCGATTGCCCGAAAATGAAGTATAAGGATCAGTTTGGAGGCGAGATCTTGGACGTGTGCAACCAGGCATTTGTTCCGTTCGACATTGTGAAGGGTTTCATGGAACGGGATATCTTTTTCGTCACCGATGGAGACTTTTTGAAGAACGACAAAGAACCTGACTTCGAACTCACTAGAGGTCCCCGAAGGTGGAGACTTCCGCTCAAACTCTACCCTTTTTCGTCTCATTCAGACCCAGACGTCTACAACTCATCTAAAGACGAAACGTTGACTTTTGACGATGACTTTCGGCCTGCTAATATGGTTTTCCTGATCTACAGTGATCCCGAGGTATACGAAAGTGCCAACTGGGCAAAGTCCATTCTTGAAAAAGATATTGGACTTACATTAGGTCAGCTTCCTACTGTGCTCCCAGGAGCTATTTCTATGATGACATTGTTGGGAATGTTTGAATCTGGACCTTTGTCCCTCGACAGTACGCTTCTTGTATATAATAGAGGTGACCGTGTTGTTAAAACCAAGATCAGAGATCTTGATAGCACTACCCAGGCTTCATATCTGGATTGTTTGAGGCTCTTTGGGGTGGAGATGGTCGATACGATGATTCTAGTCGAATGAGGTGGATCAAGTTAATGAATTTCATGCTACGTATTTTTTCGTTTCTTTTTGACTTTTTTTTTTTCAATTCTTATTATTTCTTGCCCTCCAACTACCTATAGCTGTACCACTATGCAGAGGGGTTACCCGCATATCCCATCGCAGTATATAAGCACCTCCATCGCAGCACCGTTGCCTGTTTTTTTTTTTTTTCTCTGTCGACGTACTTCATAGGATCATTTCTATAGTTCACGTCCCACTTTGACTCTTATAAAGAGCCATTGAATCCAACTTGGTTGATGAGTAAGATACCCTTGCGCCCTCAAAGTGAGAACCGATTTAGCTTGTCCATGATCCTTTGCGGTCTGGTCATCTACAATTTGTTTGCCTTTCATTAGCACTTTTGCTTCGTGCATCAGTCTCGAAAGGAGCGATGATCTTGACCCTTTACCAAATGCTCTTTCGGGAGACTTGGTTTTGGGTGGGTGCGAGTGGCTGTCTGACAAGTTACTTGATTTTCTGTATTAGTTTGAAGTCGATTTGCGAGTTTCAAATTTTTTATGGCGATCAGTGACTGTAGTTGACTGTGTTGTTTGTCGACCACATGTAGAAGGGATTACCTCGTGTATTTCATTTGTAAGCTGAGTGTTCTTCTGCCGCTTCCTGACCAGTCGTGTGCGGTTAACAACTGCGCAGTCTGCATGGTGGTGGAGCATGGCACCGCATATTTGGGTTGCTCTCATGCATGAAGACGGAGACGAGTACGTCCGATTTCACGACAGTGGTGCGTTTGGACGTCTGGCTGCCGTCTGGAGAGAAAGCAAAACACCGGTGGACGTTCGGGGAACAACAATTCTTCAAGGGGAAAATGCGCAGTCTGTATATTTCTTGACACCTTCCTAATCGGTCATTCATTATGTTTCACCTGTGCTATCGGGACAAGTGGTTAACGACAACAACGAAGGAAAAATTGATAATGGACATCGTTCATACAACTTTGTTTTGCCTTCCTAATGCGCGAGAAGCCGCGTGTATCTGCTGGGTAACGCCGCCTACAGACGAAGATTGCGTTATTGTCCCGTTTCGGCTATTGTATTCTAAGCCTTGTTGTTGCAGGAGCACCAAAGGAGCGACCAGAGATATGGTAGACAGAATTAAAGCGTATCATCGGCTAATAACATAGGCCATTTTTATAACCTAGACGATCGTTAGCGATCTCTTGTGCATAGAAAAAGAGGTGAAGATGCCTATAAGTAGAGAAGAGGTACAAAATGGAACGTAGATGCATTTCTGTCAAAAGTCTCGACGTGGCTGATGCCTCACTTTTCCCTGAGACGCCTTGCTATCTTTCCAACGCCATCGTCGCCATGCCATCGCCTCTCTTATTCTCCAATCAGTATAATCTAAACATAGCCATGTCACTGCATGCATGGGACGGGCCTATCATATGGCCTGAGACGTAAACGGCAAGAATCTGAATAAATTCTGGGGTCTTGACCTTCGCCTCGTATCGGTCCAAGTTTTATAGCGTACACGCCCTCGCCTGCAAAACGCCCGTCATCTGGTCTTTCGCCGACGGCCGTGGGCAAGAAGCAGGAATGACAGATCCCTGCAGTCAATCATGCTGTCAAGTGCAGTAAACCGTCCGGATAGCGCGGGGGCGGGAATGATCGACTACTAAGCTTTTCGCCTAGATACCCATGGTTTTCCTTGAGGAAACTAGATTACCCCGCCTATTCCTGTTTTCCTAATGGCTGCTCCAATGAGGTTTCGCAAGTCCAAATGTGTGCTTCTCTTTGTGGTGGTGGTGGTGTTCCATCTTGTTGTCTTCTCCATTCTTCGATCCCGTTCTGACTCGGGCTACCTACTGACAAGACTTCATCTGTTCAACTATGATTTCGCCAACATGGCATTTCTCTTCAAGCCCAAGGAATCCTACTCCTTCAACAAGTGGGTGGACAAGTTATACGCCGCCAAGCAGGCCCTGGCAGCCGAAGGTGACAATCTGGCTTTATTTGCCGTGGAACCGGCCAGCAAAAGGGTTTCGGACTCCATCACGCTTCCGAAATATTTGAAGGGAGACTCAGAAAACCCACACCTCGCTCCGTTTGATCCCCGGTTCACCTTGGGTGTCTATCTCAGTCATCTCAACCAACAACTTCAAGCATCCCAGGGCAACGTCCAGGAGCTTGTCATTGATAGCTTCCACTGGAGCGACTGGACTGACCTTTCGAAACTTTATCTGCATGCGTTCAAGTCGGGCCAAGACACACCACGATGTTCCAATTTGCATACTACCGAAACGGGCCGAACTATCAAGAAAGAGGTGCTTGACCCTAGCCAATTCTGCTACAACGACGATGAGCTTGCTCAGAAAGTCTTGGATCCGGCCACGAGTGATGAGTTGAAGGCTACCCTCAACCATATTCTGCAAGATCCGCTCCGGTTGGGGTTCCATGTCCATGCCCATCCCGGACCAGCATCAACGAAGAATATGGCGCTTTGCGGAGCTTCGTTCGTCAACGACTTTATGCATGCGCCTCTTTCGGTGCTCTTTCTTATCCCCAAAGGCGCCCACCAATATTTGTCCTTGAATGTGCCTGTTAATCAAGAGGTTCTGTCGCGAATCAGATTGGTCGATTCACCCATCGCATCTGGAGTTGCCAAGAGCCAGGATTCGGTAGCGGTGGGCGAAGAGGTGAGGAAATTGGCAGTGGCCATCAACAGCGAAAAGAAGAAGTCGTTTGCCCCTAGGCGTAACCTTGCCAAGGGAGATTTCTTTGACCCTCTGCGGAAGCTAATCAGCGAGCTCGTTCCAGAAAAGCCCATGACTCCGCATCAAAAGCTCTACTACGAAAGTCTTGCTTTGTCTTTAAACACCGAGCGTGTATCCAAATACTTTGACGAGGCCCGATTGGTCAAAGTCTCGCCCCAATGGGGCTTGGGAGCCCATTACGATTGGCGATTCTTCAAAAAGCTTTACAATTCTTCCGACTCGCTATTACCCCTTCTTCACGGGCTTTTGCTGGCATGGCTCCGCTTCACTAGTGCCAACGACTTGACCACCTGGATCGCCCACGGCTCGCTCTTATCGTGGTATTGGGACGGAATGGTATTTCCTTGGGATTCAGACATCGACGTCCAGATGCCCGTGGCCGATATCCACAAGTTGGCGATGAATTTCAACCAGACGGTGGTGGTGGACTTCGGGCCCGATTCCCACAACGAAGTCAGATACGGTAGATATTTTATTGACTGTGGAACGTGGATTTCGCATCGCCAGATCGAAAACGGGCTCAATTTCATCGACGCTCGATTTGTCGATCTTGACCTGGGTCTCTACATCGATGTTACGGGCCTTTCCATCTCAAACACCATGGCTCCTCCACGCTACGATAAGCTATTGCCCGGCAACTTGAAAAGACAAAAGCAGTTCCTGAGAGAAAATGAATTGGGCCCAAATCCGCCACAAGGAAGTGTGGTGAGAGTTCCGGACGAGAGAGAAGTGGAAAGAAACTCCATGTTGAGCCTCTTTAACTGCCGAAACAATCACTTCCTGACGTTGAGTGAGCTTTCCCCACTCAGGTTGACGTACATGGAAGGAGTGCCAGCATATATCCCCAACGATTTTGGCAACATTCTTCAAACTGAGTACGGCTTCCAGTCTATGAAGAACAAGAAGCATCGCCAAAGTGCGTTTTTCCCTCGGTTGCGCTTGTGGCAGGATGTCAGGAACGTCCGAAGCTTCTTCCTCACAACAAAAGGCAAGGAATTGGCCACGGATTTAGGTTCTGACACCGAGGCCGCAAACAAAGTCTCCGAAAAAGTGTCGGTGTTCACCATCAGCGACACCGAGTACATTCAGTTTTTGACGTCGAACTCGAACACGCTCACGGAGTATTTGGTGACAAGAAACGTCACAAGTCTTCATGAGCAGGAGATGAACCTTTTGCTCGAAGACCAGTCCACCGAAAAGTTACTTTTTGGAAAGGAGGGGCTCCTCAAGCATGAGTTCATGCCTTTACGGCATGACTTCACCAATATTCTCCACTACCAGGGGGAATTTGATTTTAATAAGGAAGTGGAAGATATTCAGAAGAAATATTCAGAATTTGTGGCCGGATCGTGAGATCAGAGAATGATGGCTGGCCTGGTCACGGGTGATGAAGGTATATTGGGATACTTAGGACCGATGAGACTAGGACAAAAATACAAAGGAAAGGAATTTGATGAACATGATCTGTAGTTCAGCAGAGTAAGACAGAAGGAGGAGCTTGAGACGTAGATTGTTGGGGCAAGAAGGAGGAACCACGGAACAGCGGAAGAGAAATGAATTTGAGCACTGGTTTGTCAGTAGGAAGTTATGGGGAGTTTCCTTTTGTACTGGATCTACAAGAAATGTGATGGGTCTACAGTAATGAAATCATGGTACGTCGTTCAGAGTAAATGCCTTTCAGTAGTTCCAGACTACACTTCTATATTATTTTATCAAGCACCTTGAAGCCAATTTCGTGGCTGTATTGACTCGGGATTCGTAGATTTGATAACGAAGTTGTAGTTATTACTTGTAAACTCTAGGTTACGAGGCCATGAGTAGTTGTAAAAGGCTCTCGGCAGCGGCGTAGGCGGGCGGGAAATTGGCAGTATAGGATGAAGATGTTAGCGAAGAAGATCCAATAGAGATAATAAAAGAAAATCAATATATAAAAAACTCTGATATGCGTACATTCTCTTGAACAACAGTTCTGTGGTACAGTCAAGTCCACTCAGGTGGCAGGGATTGCTGAGGTAGTCACCAAACCTCAGGCTGATTGTACCTACTATTCTTAATCATTATGACAGTTAAATCATTATTCCAGTGAAATTGTCATTAAAATATTCTACAGTCTATAATTCCCATCTATTACCTGTCTATTTACCGAGATAATTTGGCTGCGAAAGAGCAAGAAATCTGCATCACCCATCATTCGAATATGAGAATAAAATCGCCGTACATCTGTCAATTTTAATTATAAACGGAGGATTAGAATTGTGCTTGCATAAAGATGACACTATTCAAAAAGATTTACCATGTTGGACAGCATCACCACATATCGTATTAACTATTTAGGTCGACACTAGGCAGAAATGACGAGAATGACCGTCAAGCTGTCAAACCTTTCTTTGAGCCCAAAATATCAGAAAATCTTTTTTTTAACCTAGTCATTATTGATCTTTTCCAATTGGCATTTTTCGTTAACCTTTCCAATCTTTCCTTAAACTCAGATACATAAACACTGTATGGTTTTGTGCACAATGATGAACAGTGCGCTACCAATGAGTGCGGTAGGCTCTTAGTGCTGAGGTTAGGCGATATATCTTCAATACAACATCTCATTAACATAGAATTCCGGATATGAGACGGAGACTCCTCTGGTGTTAAATCCTAAAGCTACGGAGATATCGAACCTTGTTGGTCCGTATCTGTAACGGCCAAAGTGTGGGCAAGGAAAGTTTAAAACACATATATATTTATTTGTAGGGTTTTCTGCCAGGATGAACAACAAGGAGTCTAAGAATATCAGTTAGTCTACAAGGCTTTCCCTAATTGAGAGCTAGTACAAGTTCCCAATCATCTCTCACTTAGCTGTAGATGTTGCACAAGAATCCTAATATCTTTACAGATTATGAGACTGAGATGAATGCTGACCCTGAAGCTAGTGGTGCGAATGCATTGAGCCCTAGTGCTGAAATTGAAAAAAGTGGCTCACATTCTAATAATGTTGAAAATGTTGGTGATGAGGTGTCTAATCCTGAAGTTTACTTTGTTGATGAAGCACCCAAGACTGAAAATATTCCTTCTACTTTGGTGAAGTTGCAAGGAAGACACAACTTTGCTATTTTTAACAATGAATTCATTCGTACTATGACGAATTGGGATCAGAGCTTAGTTCAACTCTTGATTCATGGACCTAAAGTCTTCAATTATCTTCCTAATAATGAAAGAAATCGTCAGATCCTGAATGGGAAAAGGTATTTCCGTGCTCTCTTTGATAAGAACAAGGATACGAATCTATGTATCAGTGGTGCTGGCAATCATGCAACAATTGTGACACCAGTTGGTGTTCTTACTATGGATGACTGGATTCAAAACTCCTCAAAGTATCTGACGCATGATGTGTCGGAGCGTGTGTTGTTTTATGAACATATTCTTCAACTCAAGAAACTGGGAGATTTTGAACGCTATCCAATTGATCTGGCTTTGTGTAATTTAACGCACACTGAGTCAGTGTTCTTGGAACTTGCGTTATTGAACAAATTGAACACTATTCAGATTAAGGAAATTCTTACGTATTGGGTCAAAGTCTACAATTTTCTTCATTCAACTTGGCCCCCAGAAACTTTTAAAGATCTTTATGGTTTTAAGAGTGTGATCACTGAAGTTCAAGCTGTTGTTTCCCCATTGAATGCTCGTCTTCCTCATGCCACGAATATTACGGCTGAATGGTACGCTGTTCTTGATTTTATGGCATTAAAGGGTTACACTGTTTCTCGTACTTCCTTAAAGAGGCTTAATAAAGATAAAAAACCCTTCAATTTGGTGAACAAATGGAAATTTAAAGATCGTCATATGGCTAGGAAAAAGCCATGTTTGCCTTCAAAACGGTATAAGTGTTTCAATTGCAAGGGTAATCACTTCTTGGATGATTGCACAAGGATCCTAATATCTTCACATACATCTTGTACTGCACAACCACTCACCTCAGGCCTTCAACTATCCACTCCAATGAGAACACACGAAAATGAAGCAGAGAAAGAAAATTAACACTTATTGCAATATATAGAATCTAAACAGTTTCCCTTGAAACTGGAACACACCTCAAATCTCCCGTTCTCTTTCCCCTTCCCCCTCCTCACATCGGTCCACTTCTGCCAGCTCCTCACGTGACTCACAACCAATCACATCCGCGCTAACCTTCTCACACCATATTCCTCTCCTTCCAACTACTCCTCTTCACCCCAATGTTTAGAAGAACCGCCCAACGCTCGTTCCAGAGATTCAACTCCGGCCACGGTCACGTGTCCAAGCTCATCAAGGAGGATGCTTTCAAGGCAAAGCGCAGCAAAGAGGCTGGTGAGGCCTTCAAGAAGAAGATGGAGGAAACCGCCCACCACTCGGAGGGTGTGACCGCCTTGTGGAAGAAAATCACTCTTTTCGTTGCTTTCCCAGTGGTGGCATTGACTGCCATCCCAGTCACCAAGATTGAGCTCGACCACGCCCACCACAGAGAGCACAAGAGACATCTTAGTGACGAGGAATGGCCTACTCAGTATGACTACCAGAACATTAGACAGAAGAAGTTTTTCTGGGGCGACGGAGACAAGACGTTGTTCTGGAACTCCGACGTCAACAGACACGTCGAGAACTGAGGTGCTGCGGTGCTGCGGTCTTGCATTGAATAATCACTAAACGACATGTTTCTATGTATTGATATAAGAGTAGTCGAGTCAGCCTTGGTAACTCCAGTTCGTTACAACGTAGAAAAGATATAGAGGTTGTTGGTGGCGGCAATTGCCACAGAGTTCTCCTGTGGGTGCCACGACAAATGCAATATGCTCTTCTTGAAGTCAATGTAGTCGTTGTGGTCGCCCAGGCCAACTCCGCTCATCAAACGTCTTCTGCTCGACAGGTCGCCCTGCGCCAATTTCTTCGACTTGAATGCTGACTTGTCGGCCTGCAAGATGATCTCTTCCTGGTCGTCATCCGCATCGAGCTGCGAGCTGGGCGATTGCGGGTAGGTGCCCAGCACTGGAGGAGACTCGCCGTCGTTCTCTTCGTCCAGCTCGTCGTCGTCATCGTCCAATGCCTTCTTCTTCTGCAGCGACTTGAAGCTGAACTGCTGAATGTCCTTGGGCTCCGCAACCAGCGTTCTGGCGGCGGGACCCGACAAAGCATTGGGGTAAATCATGAAGTTGTTGTTGTACGACCCAGTCATCACCGACCGGTTGTCGCCACTGAACTGCACTTCGAACTTGTCGAAAATGGCATCGTTCTCGTAGGTGTCGCACAAGCGGTCTCGCAAGTGCTCGTGCACATTGATGGTTTTAACGGGCTTCAGCTCCATGGCCAAGTCCCAGATCTTCACCGTCATATAGTCTCTCGATACAATGTAGCGTCCGTCCGGGGAAAATTTGACATCCGAAATGGACGAAGTAATCTCGGTGAAGAAGTTGTGCAGGGCCGGATCCAAGTACTCTTCAAACACCTTGGCGTGAGTGTCACATAACGAGTTGGACCGCATGTCGGACAACTTGATGGTGCCCTTTGACAGCGAGTACATGAACAAGTTACAGTGGGAAGGGTGGAATTCGGCAGAAGTAATCACTTCGGTCAATTCCTCCATGTTGGTGGGCTTAATGTCCACGATATTGAACAGCTCGTCTGCAATGTCCAAGTTCCACAAGTTGATGCGCAAATCGTCCAGCGAGAGATACGTTTCTTGGTCGGAATTGACCGAGATGGAGTTGATGTGGTAGGCGTGGGCATTCAGATAGACCTTCTTGGGCTGGGCCAGAATCAACTTGTCGTGGAAGGTCATTTTGGGCAACTTCAAGTCGTTGACGGAGAACCCAGAGGAAGGCAAGTGGTCGCTGCCATTTAGGTTGTTTTCGCTCACTAGCTTGACCTGGCGCTCCATGATCTTCCACAACTTGATTGTCTTGTCGTTGGTAGACAAAAGGTACAAGGAATTGTTGGAGGATCTCAACCATTTGATCTTATTGATCTTCTCCTCGACCTCCAACGACTTCAAGTAGTCGAACTCGGCGTCGTGACTCTGGAATTCCGTGAAGAACTTGTATTCACATGAGTTTTTCTTGGAGCGGTTGCGCTCAAACAAAACCACTCGGCCTCCTTTGTCGCCGGTGGCCAAAAACGTGCCGGAGTTGTCGAATTCAACGGTGCTGATGATGTCAGCCTCGGTGATATTCTCAATGTCGCCTTTATCTCCGAAACATTGGGAGAACTTCCAGTTGTGGTCCATCATCATGGCGGGGGATGGAGTGGGGGAGGTGAACACGGGGGGTTGGGCGCGGAGGTACGGGTGTGCAAACTGGAATGGCGGCGGAATTGGAAGAGACGAGATGGCCAAGAATCAAGATTTAGAGGCGCTCGTTAGTAGAGACTGGATGGGTAAAGTAGGGAGTGAGGTCGAAAATGAGTTCGCAAACGTTGGAAGCGACACCCGTACACCAGGGAGGGGTGGAGAGGCTAGATATGGAAAGAGTGGGAGGGTATTTTAATTAATTTGCAAGGGGAATTTGGGGTGGAGGAGAGTTGGATGGGATGCCGATTGGGTGGAGAAGCTGGGGTGAGAGTAGGGAAGTTAATGGTGGGGTGAATTGTGAGATGAATCGTGAGTGAGCAGTGAGAGACGGCATGGTGGGGTCACGGCCAAGTGAGGGAAGAAAAGCGAAAAGCAATTGATTTATGGGGAAGCAAGAGAGGGTTTGGCGAGGGTGTAAAGCGGATTCTAGTGCAATCTGGGGTTATGTTAATGACTTTCTCGTTTCTGTAGGGTAGTACAAGTGAGCGATCTCTGAGCGATCTCTGAGCGAGCAAATCTCTGAGTGAGAAAATGGGTACTAAGTCTGGAGTGAGATGTCAGTAGTGAGAATGTATGGAGATCAAATCGACACCATAAACTTACAAGAGGATAACCAATGAAATAGAAAGGAGGCAAAAGTGAACCCCAAATCGAAAATCGAAAAATAAACTATTTCTGCATCAAAACCCAGATCCCCATGAGTGAGTCGAGTGCGAGGTCTATAGTTAGAATTCGGAAGTTCTGAAGTGAGAACCTGGAGCGAGCAAATCTGTGAGCGAACAGTCTCAGCTAATTGTGGAGAAAAAATCACACAGTGACAAGGTGACCAATAAGACGTAGAACGTGAAAGTGAATGTGATCAATTGAAAGCCGAATATCAAATACTGGATCATCGAGAAGCAACTTGAATTGCCCGAGGTGCTTCGTTGTGCAATTGCGGGTGTCTTCGTTCCTTCAGATTCATCACTTACCTTGATATCTCTTTGCCATTTGGCTTAGATCAAGTGTAGTGTTGTTCTCTTCAATGTAACAGCTGAAACGTCATCATTGATCTCTTCTCTTATTTTAGATTCTCAGTGGACGAGCAAACTGGGCATGCTCAGACCTGGTCACACAGTGTCGCAACCATTGCACATTCTTTTCGCTTTCTGACGCAACTTTTGTTTTCGTTATTATTCGAGGAACTTGAAAATTATCTTGTTATTGTTCAGCGTCTTTTCTTCCTCGACGAACTCATTGGGAGGCGTATCCTCTAGAGAGCCTCCCTTAGTTGGTACCTGAGGTAAAGCGTTGGATACGTTGTTATATGCTGCAATCAGACAGTCAATGGCTATTGATTAGTGGGCACACATTATCAATTTTACTTACTTTCAACCGACTTTTCGGCTTCATTTTCAATTTCTACATTAGGGCAGATCCCCTTGAGTGAGTCGAGTGAGAAGGCTTAAGAGAGCTAATCTTCGAGCGAGAAAGTATGAGCAAACTCTTGACATCAAATAACAGTTACAAGAGGATAACCAATACAATAAAGGAAGGAATTCAACGTGAACCCGAAAAAAAAACGTAAAACAATGACTTCTGGATCAAAACCCAGATCGCCTTGAGAAGGCTGGTGAGAAAAGCCAGGAGCGTGCAGAACTCAGTGTGAGAGTCTGAGCAAATTCTCGAGAAAATATCAGCAACAGTGACAAGAAGGTAACCAATCAAAGAAAATGTAACTAGAATGTGAACTAACTTAAAAACCATAAAAAAAGACTCCTGAATCGAAACCCAGTTTCCTTTGTGTGTGTTTAAGTGAGAAGTCTGTGAGAAAAGTGAAGCGAGCAAATCTCTGGAGTGAGAAATCTGGAATGAAAGAGTCTCGAGATAAATTGTGACCCCAACATTTCATAACAAGATGGTAATCGATATCAATTGGAAAGTGGAATTAAGAGGTGATCAAATTGAAAACCGAACTCAAACGACTTCACGATCAAAACCCTGATTCCCTTGAATGAGCTATGACTAAAGGTCTGAGTGAAGTCTTAAGTGAGCAAATCTATGAGCAAGAAAGTGTGAGCAAACTCTCGAGTTAAAATAACAGTAATAAGAAGGAAGACGCTATAACATAGACAGAAACTCAAACGTGGACCCAAAAATCAAAATAAAAAATAACAATCAAGAAACAAAGACTCTGGATCAAGGCCAAGACTCTATTGACTGAGTCTGAGTGAGAACCTCTAGTCACTTCCATGATGGATTACTACTGGATGCACTGCCCAGTCACTACTTCACCGTCACAGGCTAGCGCCTACTCCCATGCCCGTTACTGATAATGCCCCGCCAACGCAGCGAGTCACTACTTCACAGTCACAAGCTAACGCCTGGTCCCGTGCTAAATTGTAGCTAATTTTTTATATTACAGCCTTGAGGCCTATTTGCAAGCGAACTTAAGCAGCCTTCTTGGCAGCCTCCTGAGGAGTAACCTTTCTGTCCTGAGAGAATCTCTTTCTCTGTGGAGGAGTTCTGATTCTTCTGTCCTCTCTGGATCTGACTCTGACAATTCTGGCGTGAATGGCACAAGAAACACAGTAGTGCAACTTGTTGTACAACTTTGGCAAAGCATACTCAGGGTACACAGAAGCCTCAGACAAGTCTCTCACGGCAGCAGCCTCCACCATGTTTCTGATGGTGACTCTTTTGATGGCCTTGTCCTTTGGCACACATCTGGCACAGTTCAAACATCTGACTGGCTTGACGTGGCCTCTACCCTTCTTGTTTCTACCGTTGGAAGCTCTCTTCTTTGGCATGATTGCTGGAGGTTAGTAACGGTCGAGAAGATTTGACCTTTGGCGAATGTGGAACTAGTCGATTTGGTTGGGAAAGACTGGGGAATTTGGGTGGTTTTGTTCTTTTTTTTTTGGTTTGGAAGTGTTGACTAGGGGTTTGGTGGAGTGGAGCCAAGGATTGGGTCAGTTTGCGGTGGAAATGGACATACCGTTTGTTGTAGAGAAGAATTGTAAAGAGAAACGATGAAAAAATTTATTTGGGAGGAGACTGTGCGGAGCGTGCACAGTGGGGGAGTGTGAGCGAGTGTAAGGAGTCACGTGGATGAGGGCTCTAGCCCTGGAGGCTGGCACCAACGCAGTGGGTGAATGCCGAGTTGTGTAGATTTCGAGAATGTGAAACAGTTGTTGGGTTGGTGAGAGGATGCGGCGATGGTGTAGAGATATGGTTTGGGAATTTGGGTGAATCGTGAATTGTTTGTGGTGAGGCTGGTGGATGAGATCAGTGAGACTGGGGAGTGCGAGTATTAGGTAGAGAGGTGAGACGTGGTGAGAATAAGGAGTGATTAGGTGAAGTTGAGTATGGTTCGAGGTTGGTTGTGTAGTATGTTGCGTGTAGGTATCCTGGTGTGAATCCTGGTGTGATTATTATCTGTGAACATTAAGACTGGTGAACATTGAGCTTGGTGTGTACATTGAGATTGGTGTGTACATTAAGATTGGTGAGTACATTAAGATTGGTGTAGTTTCCAGGATGTACTCGAGCCAAGAAGACGTCGATAATTCCTACAAAATAGCGAAAAGAGAGCCAATTAAATAGTAGCCAAGGAATACCTAATTCAATCCATAGGTGGTTCGAGAACTGAGTGAAGAGAACATTAGAACAAAAACACTGATTATGGCGCAACCTACAATTAGGCCGCACATCAAGATTGATGAGTGCATCAACATTGGAAGCACAGTGGTTTGCTTGCCATGGTGCCAGCTACGCCAAACCGTATAATTTGGCTTTCGAATTTGAAAATAATCCAACTTACGGAAATTCTATGTTATGTTCTTCTCCTCTCATTGCCCTCTATATGCCCTCTCATCATACCTACCTTCCCTCAGTACGATCTGCCAAAGGGCCGGTCTCTATATATTGTACTGCTGCCTTGGACTTGACTACTATACGCTGAAATTGTTGGATTCTCCAAGTCACAATTTGCCTTCACTTTAGTTGCTTCGTTACGAGCTGTTTTTTTGGTATTTCCTCTTCCCCTTCCTTCAAGTCTCTCGTAAGTCTCTCTTATCAGCGCGAATTGGCTATACGTGTCAATCCTCACCAAAACTGAAAACAATCACAATCAAAGCCACAACCAAAGCCACAATTAAACACCCACACCATCGGCCCCTCCCTTTACATCCCCTATCCCTTCATCCCACCACAGCTGCCTCCGTATCAGCTGTTTTTAAAATACACGTGACACACAGTCACGTGACCATCCACCGGCCAATCACACCCCTCAGATTCTCACCAGTTAGCTGATTTTTTTATACCATCGGGTTTAATAGTTGACTGCTGTTCACCTATCTCAACGGTACTCTATCATCAAAATGTATGTTATATCGTGAATTTCTCCGTTGTGGCGTCTACCTGCTTCCTCCCGCCTGCTTTCCCCTTTCCAATTGGTCCTTTTTGTTGAAGAATAGCGACTGTTAGAAAGGTTCCCGCCCAATCCATCTCCATGTGCCAACGACCAGCGAATGAGGCTCGTGAGCGGTTTCTACTTGGTCCGTTTGTTTTCCTGGCCATCACTTTGATGGTGTCATACTGTGATTCTACAGATACGGCGATTATTTATGGGTACATTCAGTTCCTATTCAACAACAAGAATAACCTCCAATCACCATTGTTCAATTCGAGAGCTATCCGGTGTCTCCGCAAATGGTTCCGTCGTGACTGTCCCTCCCCTTTCCGATTTTCCATCCTCTTTCCAGTTTTCCCATCTCCCTCCCGTTATCCGGCACTTGTTCCTATCCGAATCCAATATCTGTTCATTCTCCATCACTATCTCCTACGCCATGACACCCAACTCATACACCCAACGCATACTAACAGCCAGGCTTTCCCGTACGCTTGTTCGCACTGTCAGACAGTCGAGAATGTTGACTAGCTCCAGAATTTTGGCCCAAACGAAGGTTGCGCCAAAGATCTCCTCGTCGTTGTCCGACGTGACCGGCCCAGACTCCTTGATCGGTCCAGGTGCCAAGCCAGGCACCATCCCAACCGAGTACGACCAGGCCACCGGTTTGGAAAGATTCGAGTACTTGGGTAAGTTAGAAGGTGTGGATGTGTTCGACATGGAGAAGCCAATCTTTGAGGGCGCCGGTACTATGAAGGACCCATACTTGGTGCCAACCTACATTGGCATGCGTTACGTGGGTTGCAGAGGTAAGGGTGGCGAAGACCACAAGCCTTACTGGATGAAGGTTGAAGAGGGCAAGCCTGCTAGATGCTGGCAATGTGGTACTGTGTACGCAGCCAAGTATTTGGGCGAGCCAGGTCACCACCACCATTAGAACGTCATCTGAAGCATATTCGAAGTCCGGCTGTGTAGCTGCATGAAAAGATAAATCAGCGAGTGTAGGAGGAGGTGGGTTCAGTACCACTCAGTAAGCCATAAAGACAAGAAGAAGAGTTGAAAATAGGGAAAGTTTATTTTTTGTCCGTCTTAGTTTCTCCGTCTTATTTTCTCTGTCTTTCTTCATCAGCTCCAACCCATTAACATATCTTTGGTATCCAATATTATTTACGCATCCGTATGTTACATCTCGGATATTGTAATGTTGCTGGCTATTCTGATTCGGACTGGACTGGAAATTTGCTGAACTCTACATCTGCATCTGAAGTTGTGTTTACTTTGGGTGATGGACCCACTGCGTGGAGAAGACTTTCTGGTGCTTGTACTCGGCGAAGCGGGAAAACTACTATGTAAATTAGCATATGTTGTAGGAGACACTCAACATAGAGCAGACTATCGAAATCAAGTGTGATTGCCAAGCTGCCATACTTTCTACGATGCGGACCGAACCATGATAGTATGAAAGTTCGAATTCATTTTTCTACAAGACGAAGCTGCTAAGGAACTTTTAGAGTTAGCAAAGTTGGTACTGATACAACTTGGCTGACTCGTTTACAAAGCTTCACCGAACAAAGTTTGCATTATCTTGTCAATTATTGCTCAGCTCTGGAACCACTTATGAATCGTATTAGGAAGCTTGGACTACTATTTAAATGCCTTTCGCAATCTTTATGGGAAATATCGAGGTTAATTTGGCAATGCAATCTGTAAACTATTACATAGCATCCACTGTATGGCGATAACCCAGTGACTATGGATCAAGCGCAAATTACCGCTACCATTAAATACTCATCCATAAATATTATAAGATATTCCATAACAATTCATCAAAAGCAACAGCACGATACAACGATCAGCAAAAGTAACGGTGCGAACATATACAACAATTCATCAAGGTGACAGTGCCACATTATCACTACCATTACCATGTAAATATTCCCTTTCGCTGTCTTTATAGAAATTAACGAGTTTTCTTGGCCTTGGTCCGAGTACACTGTAAACTATTCCAGATGTACCCTGTGTCTTCTCTGTCGCACCCGAACTCGGCTATTGTAAGAAAACTCCGAAAAGTATAAAGTGACATCCTGTCCCACATTTCCGCATTCCATACTAGCTAACTACTATCGTGATTTTCTTCTCGTATTTTGCCCTTCCTTCTTACTCCCATCGTTCTAGCTATCTCCTTCGTTTCCTCTCCCATTCCTCTCCATTTCCCAATCCGACACTTACAAGCGAAAAACCGCGACCACTTTGCACCCAAATCTGTCCAATTCCACAGCTCACGAACTCACCACTATTCCTCCAAATGAAACAGAAAGTCCTCGTGATCGGCGACTTGAACACGGCTTTGCCTGAGTACAAAGACTTCACCTCCAAATTCGAGTGTATCCGCTACGATGTCCCGCTTGACAGGGCCCAATTGATTGACGATTTGAAGACGAAATTCTCCGACATAAGTGCCATCTACGGTGCCTGGCTCGGGTTTGTGTTGCTTGGCGGCTTCAAGGATGACATTTTAGCCGCCGCCCCTCCGTCTTTGAAGGTCATTTCCATCTGCTCCGTGGGCCACGATCACTATGATGGAGACGGCATGGCCAAACGAGGAATCATCTTGACGAATGTCCCGCTGGACGGCGCCGCCGAGCCCGTGGCCGACTTGGTGTTGTTCAACACGTTGGCTGCGTTCCGCAACTTCAAGATTTCCTCGGAAAACTTTGTTGCTGGTGTGAACCATTCTGTGGGAGTGAGAAAGATGCTTGACTCCGGCAAATTCGACTCTGCCACCGGAAAACCGGTTTTGGCTGGCACTAACGGATATTCATTTGGCGAGTTTGTAGCGGGCAGACCTTGCCTCAGCCCCAAGAACCACCACGTGGTGATTGTCGGCTTTGGTAATATCGGAGTGACCATTGCCACAAGATTGGCTGCGGTGGGCATGCACATCCACTATGTCAAGAGAAACCCGCTTCTGGACGCCGAGGTGGCAGACTTGCCGTTTGCGGTCACCTATCATCAGTCAATTTCGGATGCCTCGGACGTTGCTGACTTGGTGGTGATTGCCTGTCCTGGTACTCCGGAAACCTATCATTTGATCAATGCAGACATGATCAACAAATTTGCCAAACCCCTCCGCATCATCAACATCGGCCGCGGGCCTGTGGTGGACGAGAATGCGTTGGTGGACGGGTTAGAGCTGGGCAAAGTGGTGTTTGCCGGGCTTGATGTGTTTGAGAACGAGCCTCTGGTTGACCTGAGATTGTATGGGCGCCAGGATGTGATTTTGACGCCACACATCGGTGCTTCGACCGTGGAGAACTTTGACTATACTGCTGTGAGTGCCATCAAGAACATTGAGAATGTGTTGTTGGAGGGTGGAGATGGATTGTACCGGGTGAACTAGGTGGAGTGCTGATGGCCTGGTGATGATAAAGACGGGACGATTCTTACTGGAGCGACGGGAATTACCAAGACATGGCAAAGGAAGGCATCCCTAAGTGGCCTAGACAAAAGATAGAACTATTCATGAACTAAGGGATTAGCAGGACGAATAGCTACAAAATAAAGTATAACTAGATCTTTGAGTATGGTTGTCAAGGTTGACTAAAACAGCTCGTAAACAAAAGCTCGTCTAGTTTCGCCATTGACGTGCTTGGCCTACGAGAGTTGGACACCTAAGAATTATCGTAGAGCATAGCTTTCCCACTCTTTAAAGATAACAGATGCTACAGACTAATGCGTTGAATCCTCATCAACACAGGCCAAACCTTACAAACGCAAGTCGAATCTTCCCAACCGCATTCCTAATCTCATCAGCGCATGCCAAATCTCATCAGCTCACGCCAAATCTCATCAACTCACGCCAAATCTCATCGACTCACGCCAAATTTCGCCAAACATTAAATTAGCCTCTGTGTGAGGAATGCTAAAGTAGAGAAGCATTTATTAGGGACGAGAAAGAGGTGGGATGATGTAGAAGAGATTCGATTTATAAGGGTGAAATGGATGAGATTGTCATTCTTTTTGGTCGCTGCTGATTGATGATGTTCCGGCTTGTATTCCTTTACCTATCAGGCTAGATTTACTAAAGCGATCATTCGAACTAATGAAAAGATTGTTCCTTAGCAATCTGACAAGCTGACAAGCTGACAATATAAACTTCATATTTGCAGCCCATCAACCCATGCAAAACATCATATCAACTCTATCTGATGTATGTCTCTTGCTCACTAATGCCAGTCGCAGTGGCTTCTAGGCTACCAATCCACCAATCAACGATTCCACCTTCGACTGTATTTTCAAAACATAGAATACACTCGAAATTCAACCTTCCCAACTTATACAAATTAATTTCCATCTTATACAAATTTCCATATTATACATATTTCCATATTATACAAATTTGCAATTATAACTATTCCTCCCTCGCATCCAATCCCACCTTGCTGCGAATCACCTAGTACAGATCACACCAATCACTCAACAACCCTACCGATTTCCACAACAGAAAACAATTTCAAACCAAAAAAAAAAAAAAAACGAACAAAATAGACTCTGCCACTCCTCTTCTCCACCACCAAATCCCCCAAATCCCCCAAATCTCCCAATCTCCCAATCTACTCCCATTACCAATCCACCTCGGGTCGTGTCCCACCCACTTATCTGGCCCTACTCAAATCGAATCGGCCCCTACGTTAACCTCCATTCAACTGCACCAATGGCGTCGCCATACCTCGGCGTATATCGCGCCATATACGAATTCGATGGACGACAAGAAGACGAGTTGTCTGTCCAGCCCAACGATTTGTTGTATTTGTTGCAGCGTTCTGATTTGGACGACTGGTGGACAGTTAAGAAGCGAGTGTTGCCAGTCGGCGACGAGCAGGTGGACGAGCCTGAGGGGTTGATCCCGCTGAATTACGTTGAGGAGGTATGTGTGGAGCCTTTTGCTTCCGGAAGTTCCGAGTCGGCTGGGCCATGTAAATGCTAGACCATATACTAACAGCTTAGGCTGCTATCGTCGACAAATGCACAGCATTGTACGACTACGACAAGCAAACAGAGGAAGAACTCTCGTTCAAGGAAGGCGATGCCTTCAATGTGTTCGACTTGAACGATCCAGACTGGTTGCTTGTGGGAGACAGCACCGGACAATATGGATTTATTCCGTCCAATTACATTGAATTGAATGCGGGTGGTGCTTCTGCTGTGGCCGGCACCTCTAGTCAAGCCGGCGTCTCCGATGTCACCGGCGCCTCGTCGGGCGGCTATCTGGCCCCTATTCCCATTGCCAGCTTTGCTCCTCCCCCTCAACATCCTCAACATAAAGACCCCGCCCCACAACCTCACAATGACGTAGAATCCGTGGAGCATGTGGACGAGGAAGACGAGGCACCACCTCCAATGCCACTGCGGCCCACCGACAACAGACCGGAGGATATTTCTGGGTCTAGGCCTAGACACAGAGAAGAGCCTGCTAGAGAAGAATCGAGACCAGTCCAGACTCAGCAAACTGGAAACTACGAGCCGGACGATAATAATGAGAAGCAGGAACACAGCTTCGACGGCGAATACTTCAGGTGGTACATTGATGAAGTAGACGGACGCAAAAAGCGAGCAATTATTCTCTCCGTGGGCAATGGCTTGATTATCTTGAAACCCAACCCCAAGAAGCTGCGCTTGCGGTCTGCGTCGTCTCTCGACAACAACTGGCGGATCCGTGACATGATGGAGTTCAATCACGAGAAAAAACACGTGTTCTTGGAGTTCAAGAACCCTACGGCATCGGTGGAGTTGCACGCAGGGACAAAGGACGTGGCTGAAGCCATTGTGGCTGTTCTTGGAGACTTAAAGGGCGAAGAACAAGCCAAGGGCTTGAAAGAGGTGGCTAGGGCGTCGCTGACAAAGACAGACTCCAAGAATAGAAGAGTGGGCCGCTTGTTGTACTCATTCAAATCACAGGGCCACGATGAGTTGGGCTGCAGGGAAGGTGACGAGGTGTACATCGTGGACCTGAGCAAATCCAAGGATTGGTGGATGTGTGAGAGAACCTCCGACGGCAAGCAAGGTTTTATTCCTTCGAGTTACATCGAGATTGTGGGCACCACAAATTTGGACAAGTTGACTGACGGAGTCCAGAGAAGAAAGTCCGAGCGCGTGGGATCTTCCAAGGGCCGCGTGGTGGAGAATGGCTCGTCGCCCAAGCGAAAGCACCACCGGTACTCCAGAGACGAGAGAGAAAAAATTAGAGAAGGCGACAGGGCCAAGAGAGATCGGTCAGGAAAATCGTCCGAAGCTGACAAGAATATGCCCAACTACCATCGTGTGCGCACGTGGATTGACAGCTCGGGCTCTTTCAAGGTCGAGGCAGAGTTTATGGGCTGTGTAGAGGGAAAAATCCACTTGCACAAGACAAACGGAGTCAAAATCGCGGTTGCTGCCACCAAGTTGTCCATTGAGGACTTGGAGTATGTCGAAAAGGTCACAGGAACGTCGCTACAGCTGTATAAAGACGAGGTTGCACGCCATACAGCCAAGAAGAAGCTGTCTGGAGCCCTGTCTGGAGCCCGCGAGAATGGCGAGTCCAAGGCTCATGCTGCCGAGGCTAAGGAGACTCCAACCAGACCAAGACTGGCTACTGCGGCAATCAATGATGTTCCACCAGCTAAACCGGATAGAGCCAAGTCTTCTGCTTTGACAGTGGGAGAGCCAGATTACGACTGGTTTGATTTCTTCCTTCAGTGTGGTGTTGACATTGGTAATTGTCAGCGTTACCTGATCAACTTCAGCAAGGAGCAGATGGACGAGTCTATTCTTGAGGATATTTCCTCGTCGCTTTTGAGATCGCTTGGTTTGCGCGAGGGCGACATCTTGCGTGTTATGAAGCATTTGGATGCCAAGTTCGACCGCAACAAGCCCGGGGAGCACGACGCTCCTACCGGTGGTTTATTCACCGAGCCCACCGGTGCATTGAAGAACAATAGCACTGCGGAGGTCTCCAAAATCACTGCCAGCGCACTTCCAAACCCATCTCCTGCAAAGGAACTTCAAGTACCCACTTCCACTTCTAAATTTGAAGACGATGCATGGGCCGTTAAGCCAGCTGCTCGCTCCAATGAAGACCTCACCAGAACTACTTCGAGACCGCAGTACACTGGTTCATTGCAAGATCTTGTGGACATCAAGCCTTTGGAAGCCAACAGGCCTCCACAAACTCCAGAAAAGGATCCACACCACAAACCAGTTCAAACTGCTACTGCAACAGCTCCTGCTCCCGTTTTGACTCCAGTCAGGACTGGAACATTGATCCAGCCCAACCAGCAGTTCACTGTGCAGAAGACGGGCTCGAATGCTCAGCCTTTGCAGCCAACAACTACCGGGGGCCTTATTCCGGTTCGTACTGGTGGACTTGTCCCAGTTCCGACTGGAGGGTTCATTGGCGCTCAGCCAACTGGATTTATGCCTATTACTGCCCAGCCTACCGGATTCGTGCCTATTCAAGCAACCGGGGTTATTGCTCCACAATTGACATTTGGTATTGTTCCCTTGCTGACAGGTGCGCTGACCTTCTTCGCTCAGAAGACTGGGCCTCTGAATGTTCCACCTGGAAATGTTGGACAGATGCCTATGCAGCCAACGCTGTCGTTTGTGCCATTGCAAGCTGGCAACGTTACGATGCCGCAGACGACATTCAATCAGCCTGCTGTCGGAGGTCAGGTTACTGGTGGAGCATTCCCTCCAATCTCGGGCCAAGCCACTGGTGGACTTGCCAATACGTTCGTGCCGCAATCTACATTTGGCAAACAAATCACTGGGTTTATGCCGCAGCCAAGCTTTGGCAATCAGGTCACTGGCGGATTTCCGCAGACATCATTTGGTAGTCAGATTACTGGAGGTTCCGCACCACCATCAACCTCATTTGGCACCCAGCTTACAGGAGGAGCAATGCCACCTACCTCGTTTAGTCAACAAGTCACTGGTGGGATGATGCCTACGACGTCTTTTGGAAACCAGGCTACAGGAGGTTTTACTAACCAGCAGAACGTGGACCATGTGACTAATATGTTCCAGAATGCATCTCTTGGAGGACCTTATCAGCAGACACAAGCCAGCGGATTCCAACAGCCATCTTTTGGTGGTCAGCAACAACCGACTTTTGGTCAACAACCATCTTTTGGTCAACAACCATCTTTTGGTCAACAACCATCTTTTGGTGGTCAGCAACAACCATCCTTTGGTCAGCAACAACCAACTTTTGGCCAGCAACAACCATCTTTTGGCCAACCGCCAACTTCATTTGGCCAACAGCCATCATTCGCCCAGCAGCCAACTTCATTTGGTCAATTTGGCCAACCACAATTCGCCCAGCAGCCTCCTACTACATTCGGTCAGCTGCCCCAATTTGAAGGGTTTGGATCCCAGCCCTTACAGTCGCAACCAACAGGACTCGGATTCGGAAATGCTCCTCAGTTGCAATCCCAGCAGACAGGCAGAAGAGCAAATTTGCAGACAGCCACCGCAGACAATCCGTTTGGATTCTAGAGTGGTACAGCATCTTTGGAAATTTCCTGAATCTTTTTTCGAGGCCACTGCTGTCAGGACCTCAGATGTTTGGCACTCATTTCGCACCCAATATCTTGATACAAGGGTCTTGCAATGTGCATTCTGCTGCAAAAACTGCTACACCACTATTTCTGTTCGCCACAAAAATTATAAAGAATTGACGACGATTTTCTTTCCGTATGTGTTTTTCCCACATTTCTGCGCGCTTCACCTGCGCGATTGACTTCTTTCTCTCCAACCGCCAGCTTTTGGATAAACCAGTAAGGGGAGATTTGATCCTGATTATGGCCTTTTATATTCAGTTTTGTAGTAGTTGTATCCATGAATGTCCCCGTGAATTCAACAGCGTCGATGCTTTCCGCTTGTTTTTGGAGGAAATTAATGGTATTTCGGCCAATGCTTTGCATCTTGGCTCTTTAACTTATGGACAAGATGCATTGGTATGGATCAGTATTGTCAATTTAGAGATTTTGAAGGAGAAACTCGGAAATGGAGCGCCAAGCGAGAAAACTTTCTCCGGAACTGCTAAAATTGGTGAAACTATTGTGACAAAATCAGACAGAACAGACGTCAAAGGGAAAAAGAAAGATACAGTCGCTGGCCAATTACTCGAAATATTGTCCCAGCCGCTCTACACTTCTCTCTCTGATACCAATTCGCCAGGATTTGATTGTGATATGGAGAGACTTCGCGGAATGTTAGTTAAGCCTACTGCCATGACGGTGTTGGGAATCGAGCGAGCAAAGTTGTTGACGGAGAAGAAACCGTTCTACGAGGTTTGCGAAGTAGCTGCCCACAACCAGACCCTTTCGAACTTATGCTTGAATGCCAAAGCTATCGGGCTGAGCGTACAAGATTTACCTTCGAATGCCAAAACCCACAAGGTGATTCAGTCTTGTAAGTCGCTCTTTGGGAACGATGTGCTTACATGCGTGAAAAACAAGATTCATTACTTGCCGTTGGTGACTAAATCAACCGATTTGTACTTGGGCAATTGCTCTTATTTGGATACCTGCCATAAGTTGAAAATCTGCCGCTACTTGCATTTCTACACCCTCAACCCACCTTACAAGAGGGAAAACGAAAGTAAACCCGAGGAGAAGAGTGAAAGCAAAAAAGACGAGCATATCAGAAGCGAATCTAATCCCAATGGTGTTCTTGCTATCGAATATACTATTGGAGAGTGTTTCGATACTTTGCTGAAACCAATTCTGCCCCCACAGTGGATCAACTGCGATGTTCGTACTCTTCCTTTCAATATTCTTGGAAAGTTCTCGGCCATCATCTCCGATCCCGCATGGGACATCCATATGACGCTTCCATATGGAACCTGCAAGGATAGCGAGTTATTGTCGTTGCCTATGGCAGAATTACAGGATGAGGGCATTTTGCTTCTCTGGGTTACGGGGAGATCAATCGAGATTGGGCGCAAGGCCTTGGATCGATGGGGGTACACTGTCTCCGATGAAGTTATTTGGATCAAATTGAATCAGTTGAGACGGACTATTGTCACGGGAAGAACAGGCCACTGGCTCAACCATTCGAAAGAGCATTTGCTTTTGGGAATCAAAGGGAACCCTGTCTGGCTCAACCGCAAGGTTGACTCGGATATTATTGTCAGTGGAACCAGAGAAACACTGAGAAAGCCCGACGAACTCTATGGAATGGTCGAGCGAATGGTGGGACGGCACTCCCGGAAGTTGGAGATCTTCGGTCGGGACCACAACATCAGACCAGGATGGTTCAGTAAGTACAACAGGTTTGGCTCATTCATAAATTATCGTTACTAACAACAGCTATTGGAAATCAGGTCACGGGTACCTCGATCCATGAGAAAGAAGTCTTGCATAAGTATAACCAGTTCAAGGCAAGAAAGTGAGGCCCTAGATGGCCTTCTGCTTTTCGGCGAAGTTCATCTCCGCCACAAACTTGCCTGCCTTATTATCCATATTCTTTTTCATATCCAACCTGTATCCCAACCAAAAGGCAACTTCAAATACAACAAAAAATGGTGCAAGCACCAATGCCTGCAAGAGGTTGTCAACGAGAGCAGGAGATCTTTTTTCGTGCACAGCGTGACCATAAAACTGGGCCAACCAGCATATGATGTGAACGCTTATGGCCAATTGCACAAACTTGGTCTGAGAGATAGCTGTGTTCTCATTCAAGTGAAGGTACACCTTTCTCACGATGTGAGCGTATGACGTGAGAAAGATGAACGAGGGTATACCCAATTGCCAATCCAATGCAATATAGAAAAGGCCATATGACCATGCCACTATTGATCCGATTGTAATGTATGGATAGGCATCACCTAGAATGGCTTTGGTGCTCAGAAACGAGATTGCTGATAGAAGAATAAGTGGTATACAAAACAAATGGATGGCCACATTCGTGTGATTGAAATGGTATTTGCGGTAAAAAATGAGATGCTCGTTGATGTCAAGCACCTTCGTCATTGTGTGGAGAGTTAGGATTTATTGCTTGCCTTTCTAAAAGTGGTATTTAACTATTTGACTAATGCGGGGTTTGTTTGAGGTACAGGAGCGTTCCAGAGATAATGTGAAGATCATGCGAGTAAGTCTTCATCGAGTGGCTTTGGTGCATGTGGTTTCGATATATTGTTCTTGATTTGCTGTTTTCAATTTGACTTCCTCGTCTACGTTCGTGGTCTGGTATAGCGCACAATGTTAACTTCATTGAATTTTATTTTTCTATACGTTACATCCTCAAGTCAACCAGTGGCTTTCTGATCGCTCTGGTCCTTTTCGTCTGCGTCATGTTGGCGCTACGGTCAAACTCGGCCGCCGAGTGCATCTCTCTTCCGAGGTTATCCAAGTCCTTGACCTTGTAAATTCTCACAATCCAGTTCTGCGACGTGAATGCCTCTTCCAAAGTGTCCAAGGTGATCTTTCTGTCGGCTGGAATGTTCTGGTTCCGTACACGGTCAGGAGCGTCCCGGCCTCCGTACAACTCGGCGAAACGGTAGTACGACATCTTGTACATCAACGAGTTCTTCATAGTATCGGTGGCATCGTGGTCCACTCTGTACTCTCCCCTGCTGTTGAAGAAGTCTCTCTCCTTGACCTCATCGGGCCAGATACCCTCAGCGATTCTAACCATCCACAAGAACTTGTTGATGTCGTCTCCGCTGTAGCCAATGACTCCGCCGAAGATCACCAACACGTAGTCGACATCGTGCTGTCTCAAGATCTCATATGACACCTCCTCGCGAGAAGACATGGCCTTGCCCACCGTGGCGATGTGAGTGTTGTTCCAGGTGTTGTTGTCAACCAAGGTGGTTCTGTCGGCCATACCTCCAATCTGGTATCCGTAATCCCACCACGCCATCACCTTGGCGTCTTCTGGGGTGTTCATTCTCAACCAATAGTAGGCCTCTCTGTAGTCATCAATGACAGCGGGAGAGCCGTCGGGGTTTCTGGAGGCCAACACCACCGATGGAGACGAGTAGGCGTTGGAAGTGACCCAGGTGCAGTGCTGGACAAACACCACCAAGTAGTAGGAGAAACTGAGGAGAACAACAGCCTTGCTCAACAACTGAAACAATGGGAAAGATTTGCCGGACAGCTTCTTGTGCTTCTTGTCTGACTTCTTCTCGGAGGACTCCTCGACTTCAATGTCGGTGGTGTCGAAAAGCTCAACCACATTCATGTATGTGTCGAACAATTTGGACAAGGCAATGGCAGCAGCTACACAAATGACCGGGGTCAAGGTCAACATCAATCTGACCATAACGCCGGCGAAGTATGCGCCCAAAACACTGTAGATGATCACGAAAACGTGCTCGTCACGCAACTCCTGGAAACAGAAGTATACGCCAGCAGGGAACAACCACACCAACAAGCCGGTGTCGAAGAAGAATGCAGGCCATGCGGTCGGCTGATGCTCGGACACAGAAGCGATGATGGGGATGTGGATCTTGGCGTAGTTGGTGTCCCACAAGGAGTAGAAACGGCCGGTCCATGGAGCGATCCAACCAGCCGCAGTCAAGGCAGTCAAACCAGCCACACCCAAGATGGTCACGAGCACCATGGACACCGTCAAAAACACCTTAAACTGGGCGGTGGGCACGTTGGATCTCACGTAGGCGCCCAAAGCCACGAGTTGCAACAAGCCAAATACTCCCAATGCCGCCATATGGTCGTTGGAACGAATGGGAAGAAATCCCACAAACGGAATCTGCATGGACGCCAACGTTCCCAACGAGTACCAGGTGGTGTAGGCGATGTACAATCTGGTGGAGTAGCGGCCCATCAAGATCAACACAAACACGTGCAATGGAATCAAGTTGGTGATGAATACGTATCCACCCCAAGCGGAAACCATATAGAAGTAGGAAAGAGCGGACAACGTGCCGTAGAAGATGGAGCCCACCTTCATGGCCTTGATCCACAAGTAGAACATGGCCATGAGCAACGTGATGGCGATGGCCTCGTTATCGTAGGAGCCCGCTACCGATCTGGAGATGTACCCTGGAGCAATTCCCATGAAGACGGCCGACAACAACCCGGCATTGGAGTCCTTGATCTCCTTGGTGAGCAAGTAGGTGAAGATGGCGGTGACGCCCGAGAAGGCCGGCGCAAACAACACACACACATTACGAATATCCACGGGTAATTTCAACCAGTCTCTCAAAATGTGCCAGACAATGCCCGAAGACACCATTAGCCCGGGATACAAGGTGCCTCCGGTGACTCTGCCCAACGGGTACCAAGTACGGTCGTCGAACCAGTTCAAGAAGTCGTAAAACGAATGGGACACCAAGTACTTTGTGGCTCTGAAGTTAAACCACGGGTCGAATTCGTGGATGATGGACTCGAATCTGATCACGGAGAAAAGACGCGAGGAGATGGCGGCGCCGGCGATGGAGATGAAGATGATCACGCGGAGGAGCAACCTCAACGTCTCGACCTTGACGCCGAAAACCTTCAATTGAGCAGTCATGAGGTGTGGGGTTTGGAAGTTGGCCAGGTGTTAAAAAGTGAGTAGTTGGCGGTGAAGTATGCAGGAGAGTGGTTGGAGGGTGGTTGGAGGTGGGACATCAAGGCATATAGGGAAGTGATGTAGGTTGAGGTTGTGGATGAAGTGGATGTTTCAGGTTTGATATAGAAGGATCGTTTGTGTGAGGAGAAGCTGTCGATGCTAATTCTGGCTAGAAGTATGAAGAATAGTGATTATTCTGGCATTGATTCACTGAGTGCGTAGAGAAGTTGAGGAAAAGTGTCGTACTACATTCGCTTGGATTGAAGACTTCTAGATGATGAGAAGGGGAAAGGTGATGAGGAGAGGGGAATTACTAGTTATTAGGAACGGTAAGGTTAGACAGACGTGTTGGGGTCGTGTGCGAGCTAAGTAGATGGGGAGTTGTGGTGAGCGTGGGAGTAGTGTAGTGGTATAAAGAGTAGTTGGAGTAAGTAAATGAATAGTGGAGTAGTGTAATAGATTGGGCAAAGCAGTGTTTTTGTTCTTAAAGTTCTTTTCATTCAGCTCTAGAACCACCTATGTATGTATTGTAAGCCGTAGCCACTAATTAAATGGTTCCGTTCGCTATCTTCATAGGAAGTAGCGATGTTTCCGGCACTGTCCACTCTGTAGCTAATAGTGAGAACTAAGGACAGTGGGACTGAGAGTAGTGAAAAATTGCCAGGATTGCCAGGTATTCGGCGCGTAATGGACAGTCGAAAACAACTAGAATGTACGGACTACAGGGGTGACAAGTCGTATGAATATGTGAGCGAAGGCATATTCTATTGAAGAATTTGGAGATGACGAATGGAGTGCTGTGCCCCTACGATTTTTCATCCTAACCTATGTTCTATCACAGCTTTCCACTCTTCTACTTGAACTTTCTACCTCTTCTCGCCCTTTGCACTATCTACCGTAGTCTTTCCGTATCTATCCTAGTCCTCGCATATCTACACCTCAAAATGAAATCCGAAAAGTCCGTTGAAAAATTGAAAGTAATCAAAGAAAAATGATTAAATGTGTACCAAGAAACACCCACGGCCTTGCTTTCTCGATTCATCCAAAATCCTTCATTCAATCTCTCTTGGTTCCCTTTTGGCTCTTTGCGTCTTCTCTCCTATTTCCATTTTTTTTGAATGGCTGCGAAATTCTATCACAATTTGTCTCCCAATGCTTCACGAGCCACTTTTTGCAAAACTACGAAACGAAATAAAAATTCCACTTTTTGCTAAACAGTACCCAAAACCACCCATTCTTCTCATCCTTCCTTACTGCTACCTCAACTGAAATTCAAACCAATGTATCCCTCGATTGGGTGCAATTCCTAGTCAATTTCACAATGGGTCCACCTTACGTTAGAGTCCTACTATTTCTCCTGATCACAATTGTAACCAAAACTACTGAATTACACTGCTACATCTGACCTTATACCCATTAATATTAATGCAGACCTTCATAAATAAGCCGAGAGTGCTAAAATGACAGCCAGCTCCAATTGGCTGGAACACTTCCCACAACCTGCTCATTGCTCTCCAGCTTCCCTACAGGCGAGATGGGCAGCAGCGCCAGCTGGGCCAATGGCACTTTCTGGGTCTTGGGCTTGAAGATTTCCCTGCGGAAATCACCGCCCTGCGATACACTGGGCGGCGACTGCTGCCGCGACCGTGGTGTCTCATAGCCCACACCAAACTCGCTCTTCATGAACTCGTTATACTCTTCAATACAGTTGTCACAAACCCGCGAGAGGGTGCCGCGGCCTCCAGTGGTGAACTGGGCCAAGTGGTTGATGTACAAATAGTGCGACGTGTGATCCTTGCAGAAGATGCCTCCACACTTCCGACAGTGGTGTCTTCTCTCGAAAAAGTTGAAGTGCTTGTGGCAGGCGTGAAACCCGCACTCGGCGACAGACTCATCCTTGAGCCAGTGCTTTCTTGTTGGCGCAGCCCTAAGAATGTACTCATACTGTCTCTTGTCCAAGGTGTAGGGCCCCGTCTTCAGCGCTCCTGGCTGGATGGAGTCATTTGAATATACCAGATCAGAAGACCGCACCGAGTCCACGGAAGACCCGGTTTCTCGAGGTTGCAGAACAATACTCAGAAGCGACGGTCTGTTGTCAGCCGAGTCCGGATCCAGCCCATTGGAACTGACCGGCGCAACATCCAGGTCATTCTCGTCTGTTCTGCGAAGAACTGCGGGCACGTACCCAGGACTTCTGAACCCTTTGATCTGTTGAAGCTTTTTATCTAGCAAAGAATGCTTCACAGGCAGAGGCTGGGGCTCATGCTGGATGGAAACTTTCCTGTTGCGGATGTTCATGTCGTGAGGTGGAACCACTGGGTATCCCGGGCTGTTGCGTCCACCTATGGTATGCTCTATGTTACCAAAGGGCTTGAATCCATTGACGGGGATTGCCTTGGAAGTGCTGTGGCTTGGCGTATGCGTGGCTCTTGTATCCTGTTTAGTCCCCCGGCCACGGTCTTGCGAACTGATTTCATTGCTGGTGCTTCTCAGACCCATGTTAGTGTTGTTGATGATGTTGCTGCTTGGATTAGAATTGTAGCCCAGGCCGAAAGACTGCGCTGCTCCCAAGGTTGGATTGGTCAGACTGCTTCCTTGGCTGTGGCTAACTGATGCTTGTGAATTTAGTTGTCCAGAGTCTGGATTCTGCAACAGCAGCTGATTTTGACTCTGACTCTCGATCGGACCCTGAGGCAGTCTCTGTGCGTCGGTCCGGCTCTGACCTTGGCTCTGGGCCCCATCTCTGCCTCTCTCTAGGTCAAAGAAACCTCGTTGTCTTGTCAAGCTCGAAAACGAAGAGAGATCGACTTTGGCCGGCTGGTAAGGCTTCAGCTTCAGGCGCTGGTCGGGCGCAACACGACCGTTGAGCAGTTTGGTGGTGAGTTGACGTGGTTGTAGGTCGGTGTCATCGTCGTCCAGGCGAATGATGGGAGCGAGCGAAAGAGAGAGCTTTTTGAGCGCGTTGATGGTGAGTCTCTGCTGCTGAAGCGTCGTCTCCTCCTTGTATATGTCGTCGTCGTCGTCATCAACATGCTGTTCGTCCTGTGGCGAAATGTCGTTGCTATCAGCGATCTTGGACAAGTCTGGAAACACCGAGGCGGCCTCTGTGCGGTGGTCGAAAGGAAGCTGCTGGCCGATCTCCACCTCGTCTGCCGAGCGCAAATTCGTCACCGATGAAAGAACCGGCGCCTGGATGAACAGCTGGAAGTTCTTGCTGTTGGCAGTGCCCACAGTGCTGTGGTTGCGCAGAAGCGGAGGCGGATTGCCCTGGGTGTACTGCTGCTTCAAAGACTTGAGCGACGCCGTCAGAAGCACCAGCTGGAACAGCTGAGCCCGGCTCTTGCGGAAGTCTTTCTTCTTGAATTGGAGGTCTGTAGAAGATTCCAACTTCTCGTCGTCTAGGGGCGACGACGCACGCGGCGACAAGTCGTGGTTGTCGATATCGGTGGCGCCACCAACTCCCGCCTCGTCCTGGTGTGCTGTATCGTTGGCGGCGGTTACTGGCAAGATTTGTGGAACATTAGCATTGGACGAATCTGGCGGCGAACGACGGGCAAAAGTCTGCCTTAGCGTAGATGCTTCGGATGCGGAACCCTCGCCAGCTCGCAGAGAAGCCTCTGCAGCTTGATTTGTGCCGTTGGCGGTCTCCACCAGGTTATTCTCTGGTGGGTACATTTAGGAGAGGAAATGGCAAAGTCCGGCAGGACGTGGATGGAGGAGACTGATAGTGGGAGATCCGGAAGGTACGGAGTTTCTGTATTTTGGCAGGTGACGGTGGATGCAAGCAATTGGGATGCCACAGTGTATGGTGATTAGTAAAAATTGGTACTTTTGCTAGCCAGTCACTAGTGAATAGGTACTGCAGATGAATAGGGCGATACGGCACGGGCGAATGTGCTGACATCGTGGAGAAAACATCCGTACATCTTGGAGGTGATAGGGGTTAGAGGACGACGGGCGGAAAGGGCGGGGCTGTTGCAGGGAATTGTTTGATGGCAGGAGTGGCAACGGGTCCGAAGGGCCTGTTTGGTCTTGAAACTGGAGAGGTTGGAAAAACCCGTACCTCCTGAAATTGAGGTGTGAGGACGGTACCGGTCGATGTTTCTGATTTTTGGCTCTTTCTGGGAAAGAAAAAGACGAAGGCGCCTAGAAATAAGAACGATCGTCTTCATACATGTTCTATTGCCCCCAACCAGCAGAATATGGGGAACGGGGGCCACCACACGAGCGTTCTCGGCCGGGTGGATGGGCACGTGACTTTCAATCACGCGACATGACCCGGAGGTAATTCGCTTTTTTCTATTGGCTCCCTCTCCGTACATCTAACTCTCAACTTCACCTTCTTATACTCCACACATATTGCCATGCTTTCCCGTGTTGGTTTGAGACGTATGTTTGCAGTTTAGTTTGAATTTCGTGGTTTGTGGTCCTGCTTTTCGCCACAGATTCCATCTGATTTCATATATTTTTGTGGGGTTTTAGGCGATCCATTGAGAATCAGAGGGCAGTAACAGGGATGAGTGGGAATATTGGATATTGGTCTTCTTGATTCGATAGTCTTTAGATACCAGCGGTTCTTCGTGGATTCATCAAGAATACACCTAAAAAAGACAAAGCTCGGGATATCCAGATTCGGGATAGCCACTTTAAGTATCAGGATGTCAAATATTAAGGATGTCAAGTACCAAAGAGTCAAGTACCAAGGATCTAAAGTTCATGGACTCAAGACTAGACTCACCATCCATGGTCCTCTTATTCTGTTCCATCTGACTCTCCCATGTTTCCCTGTTCCAGGTCTCCCAAACCTCCTCATACTTCCATACTAACCTTCAGCCCTTGCTACCCTCGCCCCATTGGCCAGACGTGCTCCTTTGGCTGTCAGATTCAGCTCCACCATCAAGGTTTCTGACGAGCAGGAAAATGAGATTCTCATCGCCCAGAGAAAGAACCGTCCTGTTTCCCCACACTTGACCATCTACGAGCCACAACTCACCTGGTACTTGTCCTCTCTCCACAGAGTCACCGGTGTTGCCATGGCTGGTGCGTTCTACGCCTTGACTTGTGGTTATGCTGCCACCTCGCTTTTGTCTATTCCATTTGACTCCACCACCATCGTGTCTACATTTGCTGCTTTGCCTGTGGCTGCCAAGGTGTTTGCCAAGGCCACCATGGCTTTTCCATTTGCTTTCCACGCTCTCAACGGTGTCAGACACTTGGTGTGGGACTTTGGTAAGGAGTTGACCATTCCTGGTGTCTACAGAACCGGATACATTGTGTTGGCAGGTACTGCCGTGCTTGGTTCGTACCTTGCTTTCTTCTAGTGCATTTTGGGTGGACAAACAGTGGACCGTCAGAATTATTGAATAGCCTGTCATATATATTATCTGGATATCATGAGAGTATGGGCCTGGGACAATCCAGTCTTGGGTGTAGTAGACTGATCATTTAGTCTTTTCCACATTAATCGTAATCCGAGACTTGAGTTTCTACATTTGCAAACCGACCTCGTTTTCCAGTCTATTCCACATTCCTAACCCGAGACTTGAGTTTGTACAATTGAAAACCAACCTTATTTTTTAGTCTATTCCACATCAAAAACAGCCAGAACAATCTAGTCTTGGGTTTCCAGAGGACCAACATTAACCCGGAACAATTCGACACTTGAATTTCTACAATTGCTAACCAACCTTGTTTATAGTCTATTTCGCATTAATCGTCAACCTGAACCGAACTACCTGGGCTCTCCAAAGATGTTGTCTGCATCAAAACACACGCAAGGTGTTTCACTATTACAGAATCCACATCCTATCTTCTTGGGTTTCATCTGCGGAGCCTGTACAACCTTCTGTTCTGGAGAACTACTGTAACTCACAAAATCAGATTCCGACGACGCCAACTGCGACTCTTCAAGCCTAAGACGCTCGGTCAACCCCGAGTGAGGAAGAAGCGAGTCGCCCTCGTTGAGAATATCAACATCTATGACTTCGTCCTCAGCATCGAAAAGATTCATTTTCAATGGCCGAAGCAAACTAGGCGTGAATGATGAAATGGTCTTGGAAACCGCAGGCAGCGACATGGGCTGACTGGAGGAATTTCGCTTGTTAGTAGCTGCAGAGGAAATATTCTTAGCTCGTAAGTCCAAGTAGTAGCCGATCTGCAGCTGTAAATGTGAGTCGTTATTCTGGGAGTTTCCCAAGAACTTTTTCGTGACGGAGTGAATCACATTGGACTGAGTGGTCAAGTGAGCAAGGAACTTGTCCAAGTCGTTGACATTATTTATTGTATCAAGTTGTTCCGAAGGCAGCAGCAGTGCCGATTTTGGTTTGCTGGAGCCATCGGAGTTGAGCGCATCGAAAGTGATCACTCCGCTTTGTACAAACTTGAGCTCTTTGATCTGGTTGGTGAGAATCTCGATGTAGTTGCGTATTAGCTCCTGTTCTTTGAGACGGGCTAGATACATGGTTTGGAGGTCTGACACATGCTCTTGCGCCGGCAGTAATAGGCCTGTGGCGGAGTCTGAACCTTCTTTGGCGTATGGCAACTTGGCAGGAGAATCTGGAGTCAATGTGGAGGATTTAGCTGCAGAGGCCCCGACTCCCGAAACAGCAAAAGATGTTCCTGAAGTCACGATACTTGGCGGCGACCTCACCGCTAGGCTTTCGCCTTGTAGAAGCAGTTTAGGCAGCGGTCCTCCGATTCTGGAGGATGTAGAGAGACCAATCCCAATAGGGCCTGGTGACGCACTGGATGACGACAGCGCAGGTGTTCCAGAACCGGGACCAGCCACGGGAGAAACAGCCACAGCGGCGTTGGAATCGTCCCGTTTCAGCATCTTGAGCTTTTTCTTACAGAAGGACTTCTCGGCCACGGCCGGAGCCGGGGACGACACCGTTGCCGTCGGTTTCCGGCCCGGACGCGGCCGCGGCGGCAAAACCCACTTGCGCAGAGTGTTGATGTTGCCCATGGCCTCGTCGTGGAGTAGATTTGACGTCGAAGCATGCGGATCGTACCGAGGATTGAACGCCGGCTTCTGAACGGGCACCTGGACCGCGGGCTTCGGCTTGATAGCAATGGCGGGCTGGATCTTGGCGTATTTAGCCATCGAGCCTCCGCCAGGGGCGCCAGGGGCGCCGTGACCGGTGCTTCCTGTCGATGTGTTGGCTACCATGGAAGTTGAAGCCCGGACACTTGTGGAGGAGCCCATGGGCTCGGATGCGGGGTTCTTGGGAGAAGACATGAGCTGCAATTTCGAGTGGCAATTTGCGAGGCAACTCTCGGCGGGATCGTTGATTCGGAAGACTTGCACTGGCCTTCTATTCGACTTCTGTCTAAGATGAAGGATTCAAGCCGTGACAACGCCAAACGAAATCGCAAACGGTGGTCGGTGGCAAAAGTTAGCCGCGCGGGAATCTAGAAAGATTTGCAATACTGGCGGCTACTCGAGCTAAAGGGTAACTGGAGGATACTGGCTTGTCGATGGCTTTTGATGTAAAGTGCAACGTTGGGCCGAAATGGAGTGGACGCAGGAAAGTAGCACAAAAAACCCGTACCTTCCTATTGATAGCAGCAGACGGAAGCTATCGACCGAGTCTTTAGCGGATTAAGAAGCTTCTGGGGAAGAAATCGGATACGGAGTTTGTTCTCGATGGCAGATGCCCGGACTATGAGGACGAGGGAGATTGTACCTGCATATAACTGGAAGAAGAGGACATTTCCGGGGAAGAAGAGGGTGGGACGAAAATGGAGAGGGAGGCCAGGTATGGAAAGAAAAAATAGATGTGGAATAAATTAGGGAGCTCATGGCTGGCTCAATGGGAAAAGGTTTTTAAAAAAGAAGGCTAAATGACAAAATCGTCAAGGGTGCTGGCTGGGACGAGGACTGTGTATGTGCAGGACCAACAACATACTTAACTTTCGGGACGCTGATTGTTATGAATACACTATACTAGCAAAGGTAGTAAACAACACGCTGTGATTCACACGCTGAGAAGTTGGAGATAAAACTCTGGAGGATGCAAATATAGAGCAGTTGCTTAGTCAGAAATTGTCAACAAACAGAAAACATGGCCGCGAGCGACAGAAAGGCCGAACAGTTTGCCCAGCTCAACGAGCAGGTGGCGATTCTTCATACAAATTTAGCTAAGTTTGACGGACTCATCAAGGACACGTCTGTGCAGTTCGAGGCCATCCAGAAGTTGGGAGTTTTGCATGGGTCTTTGTTTATGGCTAGTCACACGGTGTTTGGCGACAGTTATAACGAGAAGGGCGGCCGGGAGTAGGCGCATTGGATTAACTAGAGAATACGGGAGAATTAGATTATACGAGATACGAAAGAATTAGGGAAGATTAGAGAAATTCAGGGATATCAGAGAATATTAGAGATATCAGGGAAGAACCGGGATATCAGAGAAAATCGGATATCAGAGAAGATCAGGGGCTCAGAGGAGATCAGGGAAACATGGTAAGCATCAGGTGAACACCAGTCACGAAGTTCCAGCATGTCATACACCAAAGTTGGAGATTGGACACGATCAAGATGGTTGTACTGTTATTGACTTGAGAACTCCGTTTTGTCCTTTGATTCCGTTATGCTCTTTGTGTCCTTTGTGTATAGTTGGAATCAGGATAGTACCCAGGGTTTGTGCCTAGTCAATGCACGGAAGGAACATGCAAGTCTGATGAGCTGGTGTGTAGATCGTCAAGAAGTCCAATCTGTGATAAGCACCATATGCCGAGAAATGGCATAATTGTGCTTCTTTCCGGGTGTCTATGAGGTCTGTATGAGGTCTCTCAGAGGATTCTAAGTATGGAGAATTTCTTATTGTGTTAAGTATTTTTGAGCTCTCACTAAGATCTCAAGATGAGCAATCTGCGAGTCTATGACGATTCTCTATGAAGATTCTCTATGAAGATTCTCTATGAAGATTCTCTATGAAGATTCTCTATGAAGATTCTCTATGACGATTCTCTATGATGGAGAACTTCTGTGTAAAATACTCATAGAATGTTCTCACGTCTCCATTTACGCTATTATCGTGCATCCACTAAGATCTACGAACACTCTATGAATTCTCTACGAGGATTCTTGAAGATTCTCTATAAACTTTCTATAGAAATTCCATGTACAATACTAATAGAATGTTCTTATGTCCCCATTAACGACATTTCTGTAAGTTGACTCAGATCTAAGAGCCTCATGACGATTAACCATGAATCTACTCCATTCATTAATCTGTCCAAGAAGGTGATCAAAGATTCTCTGGAAGACTCACGGCCACGATTCTCCACGAAACCTGACCAAAGTTTCCAACGAAGAGCCTCAGAAAGACTCCCGGCCATGCCCCTCTAATTATCCCAGAACACTGCTCCAAGCATACTCCATAGAATATCGTGAGAACTTATGGACACTCTGGAACACTCTCTTGCCTCAACCTGTCGCACACAAATCCCCAATTCCCTACACTGTCGCCTCGTCTCGCTATATTTAAAAGTCTACTTAGCGACCGCCGTGGCCTCCGTGGCCGCCTGGGCCTCCCTCAACTTCTCGCGAAGAAACTTCTGCTTGATCTTCTTCTCGCGAATCAAAATGTCCCGCTCCTCATCAAGAAACTCCATTTTCTGGTAGCTGGCCACACAGTCGAGCGAACGCTTGTTGGCGACTTCACACTTCTTCATGGCGTCTAGAGGGTTTTCGTAGCTATTGGAGCATTCCACATAGGCCTTGATGAGGTTATCGCAGCGGGCGAAAGTCTTCTTTCTCCACCGCTCAAAGATCACCTGCTCCTCCTTGGGGGTGAGAACCCACGCAGGCATGTTGGGATTTGTGGGGAGGTCCACGCCCTCGTATCCTTTTTTGGTATAACTCATGGGAAGAGAGAAGTAGAGAATTTGTGGGTGTGCAGGTGACGGATGTTGAGTGCAGATTCTTGGATAAGGTGATGATGGGTGGTATTAGGTGTTTTGAGTCTATTGAGCAGGGAACCATCACTATGGGTGGGGAAGGCTTTAGAGTGCTGGAATTAGGTGAAATATTCAGTACGAAGGTCTATAACGGCTATTTGATGTGGGGTTCAGTATTGTCTTCCTGATTCAAAACGTTTAGATACAGGTATCTTTGATATCTACCAATCTGTGACAAATCTGAAACACTGGAAAAGTATTTAAGGAGGGATTATGCGAGTCTTCTGAAGAAGCCTTGGTAACGAAGAGGGAAGAAGTATGGTTTTGTTAAGGCTTTCAGTAGCTGCGTGATAGTACTCATTTCCCATTTACTTACGCAGATCCTGTGTGATCCAGATGACTCCCCCAGATGATGAACTAATGAGGGACGGCAAATAAGAAGGAGAGGGAAGGGGGCTATGAAATGGGATAGTGAGAGTAGTAAGTAGTAAGTAGTGAGTAAGTAGTAAGTAGTGAGAGTAGTAAGTAGTAAGTAGTAAGTAGTGAGAGTAGTAAGTAGTAAGTAGTAAGTAGTGAGAGTAGTAAATAGTAAGTAGTAAATAGTAGGTAGTGAGAATAGTGAGTGTAGTGAGTAGTGAGAATAGAGTGTAATGAGAGTAGTGAGTAGGACAGTAAGCGCAATACCAGAGATTATCTCCATATTGTAGAGCTCCAATTCAGGAGATTCTCAATAATAATGGATATGTGGTATCAGTTCACCATCCCGAAATGAAAACTTAGATTCTTTCTGATCATCTTTCGATCTATTATTGCCATCTTTCATCTATGCAATAGATTAGGATTCGTAAAGTTGATACCGAAAGTGTAGTTATTTCTACAAAACTAGCGGTGATGAAACCATTAAGTATTCGTAATTCAGAATGTGCACAAGGTGGTTTCAAATTTGGTATCCGATAAAAAAAAGAGGAAGGTCTGAGCTGTGTCTTGAACTTTTCCAATTGCCGAAGCAATGTGAGTTGTAGGCTCTTAGCTAGTTCTCCTCTGCTGTAACAAATTGCGCCACATTCAGTCTTTTTGTTCATTAATCTTCTTTTCACTCTGTTCTAGAACACCTATCAAAGGTATTGGTGAGCCTTGGCTTCTATTCAATTGGTTCCCTTTCGCTATCTTTACAGAACTACACTTCTTGGCCCGAGTCCACTTTGACCATTACATCTGCTCAGACAGAATAATGCATGCGTCTCCATTTTGAATTTTAATAGTTCACATCGTATATTTATACTTTAGTTAGCTAATGTGTAAAATAAAAAAATAGTCTATCGCTTACAGTCCATTGGTCTGTCCCATATCGCAAAAGTTGCAACCACAAGCTACCATCCTGCACATAGCCATCAACATCCAATTTTACCAATCGCCAACAACACAATTAGAAACAAAAAAGGAGAAACAGAGTGAAGCAAAATCACCATTAAAACCTCATCTGCACACCATACACACACCACAACGCCAGACCAACGCCAGACCCCACTGATGCTCCACAATGTTTGGTCACGTGACCAACCACCCCAAAACATCAACACACAACAACATAGTCCTCCGACCCCATGCTTGACGTTCCCCTAGACACCCTCATAGACTCCACCATCGAGGGCTTCGAGACACAGCCTGACATTGCCAGTCTCGCTCGTATCGCCGAGAGCCTCAAGAAAACCAAAGATGTGCGAGAAATCAAGATCGAACGTTTAAACAAGCAAGTGGACACGCTCCAACGCGAAGTGGACGCGCTTGGAAGCGAAATCAAAGCATTGTCGCAGCCTAACTCCGCGCTTCTCGAGCAGCTCTCGGAGTTTGGAGCAGCGGCCGTGCCCAAGGACGACGAATCCATTTTCAAAGTGATGAACTCCAAATCCATCGAGCTCGACAACCTCAAGGTGTCGCTTGCCAAGCGGCTAACGGATTTGGAGAGTGTGATCAACCAGATGGACATGGTCAAGGTGAATTTGGCGCGGCGCAGCGACGAGGTGACTCGCCAGAAGGAGCAGTCGTTGGCAACCAACATAGCCACCAATTTCAACTCCAACAGCATGCGGATCAGTCTCTACAAGAGCTTGGGCGTACACATCGAGGAGGTGGACGATGGGGATGACAAGATTGTTGTTTTTGGGCCCACCAAGAACCTGACGAGTGTTCTCCAGGTGGATGAGAAGTATCTGGACTATTTTATCAGCAACTATATCTGGGACAAGATCGGGTCGTGAGAAGGGGACAGAGGGTATATTGAGGAATTGTTGAGCATTCAGAGCGCTGATATGGGGATAACCATTGACTTGAGGATAAAAATTGAGATGAGCTTAAGAATGTTGACAGGAGGATAAGAATGTTGACATGAGGATAGGAGCTTTGTATGAGGATTAGGGCATTGATATGAGTGTTGATACGACCTTAACAGCGTTGATACGATCATCGGCCTGTACTGTTTCGGAATCTAGATGCTGTCACTTTACCTTTTTGAATCACCAAGTGAAGTGATTTGTCGTTTTCAGACGGCAGTCGATGGTGTTTGAGTCATTGATTCCTATTTTTGGTTTTCAGGTGATTTGAGCCTGATTACTTTCCAGCTGTTGTGCCTTCCAATTTCCTGAGTTTGCTGCCTCTTTCTGCTACCATTGGTACTGTATTTGATACTATCATAAGTCACTAGAAAGTCAGATCAATAAGCACTAATGATGACACACTTCCCACGAGAACTATTGTTGACAATTATATGGGTGTCTCACATGGGCCGGAAACGTAATATGGATCCAGAATGACCCCATTTTGAGTGTCTTTTCGTTTTCACATAGTTCCAACGAAAAGTCCAGTCAGATTCAAATCTTTCCTTCACCTCGGCTTTCCTCTTAAAGAGGTGCTTTCCCAGTTCTACATCAAGTCTCAAGTCATGTCGTTGCTATTTACAGGATGCATTAGAAGTATTTTGGATTCTCTCTGAACGACTTCTTCGTCCATTTTGGAACCAAGTGCACAGACTTACGGTAGTCCTTCACCTTCTTGTCAAAAGTGGTGTATTTGTCTCTGGGAACCATCTCGCTCTCCTTGGGGAAATCAAACTTGAGATAGTCAATTTTTTTATATCCAGTGGAGACGGTGTCTTTTGGCTTCAATGATTGATAGAGAATCTCGATGTTTCTGTCCACGAGTTTCATGCGATTTCTCAACCTCTGCTTCTGTGGAGGCGATAATCTTGGCGCCTTTTTCCAGAGATAACCGCCATATGCGACGAGCGTCGATTTGAAGGGTCCAAACATTGGCTGGTTAGTTGGAGGTGTTGGAGGTAGTTTTTTTTCTTGAAGGTGAGGGCCGTGCGCGGACCAAACAGCAGGTGAGTGCCGGGGGAAATTTCATGGCGTGTTCCACGTGCGCCAGCCACGTGCCATTTCGTGGATGACTCAAGTGGTTGACTAGAGACCGGATGTCTCACGTTTAGTCGCGTTGCACTTCATGACGGCCGGAATTCATGCACGGGCCGTGACCGAAACATGACGCAATTTGCCTGCTTTTGCCAACATTCTGGTGCGGCCGGCGCTAGACCTAAGTGGGGACTGCTCCGCTCGGAAACGGAACTGACACATGCGGATAACCACCCGACACAGAAGCTAAGCCAGCGGAATTGCGATATCGGTCAAGTGGGAATTGGGAATTGGGAATTGGGATTCCTGTTCAACATTCGCATCCGGAAAGGAGAGCGGTGCCTATGTCTGAGCTATTTTTGGATGTGGCTAGTGCCGCGAGCGCAAAAATTTTTTATGTATAGAATGTTCCGGCTCCGTCTCAACGGTGGCGCATGTTTCAAGTTCGGTCATTCAGTGGCTCAGGCAATGCGATCACCACCATCAACAAGAAACGGCCACGGAGTTTACCCAAAGCGATCCAACCGGTCTAACGCCAAGGCTCGGGAGAAAACAGAAATTGCGGGGGCCGATGCCCGAGCGCGCATGGATGGGGAACATGTGGCAGCAAAAAGGATCCATGAAGGTTAACTTGCTGTGCAACATCGTCACTGAGGTTGCAGGCGCGGCAACATACTTTCATCTATGGAAGTCCGCGACTGAACTGTTCTGTCTGTGGCTACACTATTAGGTCCATCGGATGACCGACAAATTTTTCAGCCGATTGTGCCATTCTGAGACAGGTGGCCCCACAATTGGCCGCGTTTGTTGCAAAATGACCAGCGTAAATATTTTTTTCGCATCGAAGGAAAAGCAACGAAACGGCCTCGCTTGCCTTCCCCACCTAAACAAAAAAGTTTGGGTGAATGTTGAATATCTTAAGCTTCCATGAGTGAAGTTTGTTTTTCTGTTTAATATTCGTAATGTTTTTCTATTTGCCTGGTTGTAATCTTGTTCTATTTACCTGTTGTAATAATTTCATTCACTTGTTCGTAATCTCTGATTGTATTCAACTGTTTATTATCATTGATTCTATTTACTGTTTGTAGTGTTTGATGCTATTCACCTTTTCGGAATCAACATTTCTGTTCAAATATTCATAATCGTTATTTCTGTCACTTTTTTGGCGAACTTTAATCGAAATCTTTGGTTCTATTCCTGTTCTTAATCTCTTCCACCAGCTTCTGAATTTACCCGTCTACACTAGCTCACTCTGTGAAAATCTATGACCTATTAACCTTTACCCAATGCATGCTCGTGGCTGCTTTTTTATCTTTTTTTGTTTACCCTACATCACGCCAGTTAGCCACAACCGGTAGTTTTGCAGCGTCGATGTGGCTTGGACCCGTGGTGGTGCCTGTGACACCGAGTAATTCAACGAAAACTCTTGCACGTCGGTGTTGCTCGTCCCAGAAGGTAGTAACAAGGGCGAGTCGCCAAGCTCAGGCGACATGGACTGTGGCTGGCATATCGAAGGCGTGAGCAATGGCGATACGATGGTTTGGTTGCAAGATTGGAACAAGTTGGCCAGCTGGTGCTCATCCTTTTCCTTGCACTGAGCGGAACAGTACACGGCGTATGGCAGACACAACTGGTCACAAGTGATGCAGTAGTTGTTGAAAGCGTCAGACATTTCCACTTTGGAGAAATGTGATGTGAGCGGATACTTCAAAAAGGCCCGATGATGATCCAAGGAGGAAGTTGAGAGATATCGACCGGTGAGGTTGGGATATCTAATGCTAGAAATGCGAAATGGCGGCGGGACGGTAGAATGAGAAAACTCTTTGGCGGCAGAAAAGGTGTGGGGACCGGCTCTATATATACTGATAGTGGAGATTATGAGTAATTTTGGCACAAATAAAAGGAGAACCGAGGGTGAGGCGTGGGACGACACCCGGGCCGGGGGCACTGCGGAAGCCAGGGTTTACCCCTCGGAATGGCTAACCGCCGTCTTGGCGCCCTTCCGGGGGGCTGGCCGCACCAGCCACATGGGTGGAATTCCCCATCCGGCAGTGACCGATCGGCGGGTTTCATCGTTTTCCCGGTACTTCCGAGGGCACCGCTAGGGTACCACCGGCCGTTTATACCGTTCTCCACACATCACTGAAACGTGCATCTGAACGTGGCCACCACGGTTACTCCGAAACCGGGTTTATTTTTCATCGCATCCGCTACAAAAGAAAAGGAGGAGACGGGAATAATTGCAAAATCTACCATCGGGTCACCGCCATATACTGGGGATGGCTGCAATTTAACAATTTTTTTGAATTTAAATGTCCGCATTCGAGGTAAGGCAATCGTGATGAGCAATCTAAAGCCTTTGATCTAGAATCTTGGAGGAAATTCCGAGGGCGGCGGAGGTGCGGCAACGTGCGCGCGAAAAAAATTGGCCACAGGTGATGCTCCAGCCCGATGATCCCGGAACTCGCACAAAAGTTTTTTGCTACCCTCGTATTTGGAGTTGGCACAGATTTATCGTTTCGGGCGCCCTCCACGTTTTTGGCTTTTCTCCACACCAAAACGTATGCCTGTCACGTTTTGCCGTTGCCTGACGGATCGGAGACGCAATTGATTGGTCGAGAGGGAGGGTGCCACAGTGAGTTCCGCCGGGTCGAAACTTACTCGAGGGATCCACATGGTTATATGTGTAACCACTATAAATTTGCAGTTTTGTTCCAGATTTTTCTACGGCATTTGCAGACTTTTTGCATCTTATTGCATTTTATTTCTTTGTTTGTAAAGTATCTTGCAGACACTTGCTGTATTCTACCTTTATTTCTACGTATTCACAAGCTCATGAACTACCTCTTGTTCTTACCTGGCGGTCGGCTTTGATAGATATGGGCCAGGCTATGACAAATACTGCATATAGCATGGTGGTTTACTGATGGTATTGATAACTTTTAGTATCAATGCGGACGACCGCCTCAAGTTCTATTGTCTCCTACACTTCGACTAAATGCAAATCTTGTCGATTCTACCACTTCACAGTTACATCCACATTCTCAGTTCCACTCTTATACCTCGGCCTTGTTGCCCCTAGCAAATTCACTTTAAAGATCTCGTACTGGCTACCCCGCAATGCCGAATCTGGTAATCCGATTATGTTTTTTGTTGGCTGGTGGGGCGGTCAAACGGCAATTAAGCCAAGATCCCAAGAAAAGGATCTAATGTTCTGCATCAAGAAGCTTCTTTTGTCTTGCCTTTTCTGTTCAGTTCCTCGTTGTTTCCCTTTTTCATCTCCTGTTCCTTTTTGCTGAATTTTGTCCCGGATGTACCGCCAGCCCACCAGGACCCTGGCACCCGGTTCTCATGAGAAAATTACCGGGCACATGAGTTGATCAACCTTAACCGATGGGGCAAGGACCGGGCACCGAGACCGTATTTTGGAGAGAGACTGTACGGGGGCGATCGTACCGGTAGCCCCGCAGGGTCTAGATTTGCACTGCATGATCGTTAGGGATAGATCCGGACCCTGGCCGTTGAGCCGATGAATACGGCAGGATTCCGACTGGGATCTGCAGGGTCACCTGTGGATTCTAGATAGCAACTGCGGGCAGTCTAGATTGCAACTTGCTGGGTGCAAGAGTGCAACTTGCTGGGTGCAAGAGTGCAACGTGCTGGATGCAAGAGTGCAACGTGCTGGATGCTTAGTGGACCAACTAGATGTACCCTATCATTTTGCCAAAAGATGGCATCGTGAGTTCCATGAACTGAGACAATTGTTCGGTTGTCTACGCCACTTTAGTCCGTTCTGTGAACTCCGTAGCACAAATTCGGTTTCGCTCCATAACGACTTATCAGGTTTCATGTTGGTTTCATGTTGGTTTCATGTTGATTTCATGTTTCATGTTGGTTCCAGTCCCTATTTCCACTCCTTCCTCCTTTTGCTTCCAGAATGCCAATCTCATTCTCCTCTCACACGTTCTTGTACTTATACCTGAGCCCACTCAACCCAGTCACCTCGCGGGCCACACCGTCATGCCAATTGCGTAGTAGAATCAGTGTCACCAAATTCCCCATGGGAACAACAACAAACATACCCTTCCACCCCAAACTCTCTCTCCAGAAGGCAACATATACCACTTGAACAATCAAGACGGCGTTGATGCCGCACAATCCGTAGAAATTCGTCAACCTTCCGAGCCAGACTTTTACCACGGCAGGAAACGCTTTTGATGCCGCTTCAACGTCGAAAACAGTATTGAGGAGCGTTGCGAGGTTCAGCAAAACCATCAAGCTGACAATTACCGCACTCAGCAGTGGCGTGGATGCTACTCGCCGTGCCGAAAGAACCAAAACCGGCATTTCCACTAAAATAGAAAGCGCAAGTACTTTCTTGTAGAGTTTGAGGCTCTGGTCATTTTCTGCCGTCAACAGCGAGATCACGAGTTCCTGGTCGTCGGAGTCTAGGGGCTCGTTCTGGTCGAGAATGGCTCGGTCTAGCTTTCTGTGTCTCATGAAGAGTGGAGTTGGTTTGGTGAAGTGGCGGTGGGTACACGACTGTGGAGGGGTGGATAGAGTAGGTATTGGGATGGAGGTACTGTAAATTTTTTTACGAATCAAGATTTACATTTTAGCCAACTTAACTATATATAAGCAGGAGGAAATTCAAAATGGAGTTGTTGGGATACGACGTGGAGGTAGTAAATATGATTTAGACTTTTGGTCGAAGTTGTGGATGAAGGTGTGGATGAAGGGTGGATGAACTAGTTCCGTAGTTGAATTATTTTGTGGTTGAATTAGCTCGTTTTTGGTTGATTTAGTTGAATTACTTTTGTGGTTAATGTTTTATGGTCGAAGTTGTGGATGAATTTAGTCAAGTGTAACTGATTTCACATCCATCAGTGTAATAGTGAGGACTCGATGACTTAATACGGTGTAAGTGATTACTTATACACCCTGCGATGAAAAGACATACAAGTAGTTGTTTGGAAGGCTCGGCAGGAGTTCTTAAGCCAGGACACTGTAGGCGGACCCGTAGAAGTGGACGACTTCGAAGGAAACGACATAGACGATAGCGTCCGTAGAAGATTCAAGAAATATTCACAACGAAAACCCTGAATTGGGTGCATTCTATTACAATCAGTGTTCTGTTGTTAATGCTCTTTAACTCAGCGATGAACCACTTATTTTGTGTTGGTCAACAGCAGTACTCTTTTTTTGACCACTTTTCGCTACTTTTATGGTAACAGACTACCTTTCTAAGCGCATAATAAAGCCCACTAGTTACACTATTCCTTCGAAGTGAATAGTGGCTCAGTGTGTTTGCTGAGTTGGACATCATAGGGAATTGTGTGAGTCTGATTCTTAGAATTCCGCTAGTCTAGCCCAATGAGTCTTTCATCTTTTGGTGTAGATCAAGAGAATTTCTTTACGGCCTTCTCGTCAGGCAAGTCGATTCTTTGTGATGACCCAAACTCTTTCTTTTTTTTTTGTGATAGTTCTCAGAATAGAACTTCTTCAAGCTGTCAATGAAGAGGTCATCATCGTAATGCCTGAAATTGAATAGACCTGTAGGAGAGGTTTTGTAATAGATGTGGTTGCCTTCCGTGTACAGTTGAGGAAGAACAGAATTCAAGAATCTGTAGCATGGTTTGAAATTGTAGTCGTAGCTTTCCATTAGGTACAGACTGGCCAAGGCAAATAATAACCCATTGGAATGATGCTGATGTCCAAAATGAGACAAGAACCACGCCAATCGACGTATTAACGTTCTTGATTAGTTTCAATAAACAGTTAGTCTTGAAAAGCAGTTTCAATGGCATTCCGTTCATAGTCGGTGTCAAAGGACAATTTTGCATTCTCAATGTTCAGGCCAATATAGTACTTGACCTCTTCGTTGTAATCATAAAAGAAAGGCCAAGAAGTTTTGAAGACTTCTGTTGAACAATGAAATCCTTTATAAGCAGGGTCGGAAGCTAAGGTATCTGGGTCGAAGTTCAACACGATTATATCGCTAGAAAGTACATGTTGCAAATCAAGAAACTAGAGAAACCGTGCTGTGATTTCGATCTGGATTTCAAAACAACCGCAAAACACGAACTCGCTATCATCCAAGTCCAATATGTTGGCAAAATTATGGCTCTGGGTAATATGTTTGTGATTGCATGACTCTAAGTTTCCAACTTAAGCATGTCGTTCAATTGTGAAGCTTATGCATCCTAGGGGAGACTTCAACGTGTCGGCAGCAAGGTTTGACGCGGGGAAAACAGCAGAGTAGAAGGCTTTTTTCAATACTTCAACCTGATGGGTTCAACCGCTGTCATAGCGTAGCACTCCGTGCCCTTCTGTGCCATTGTAAACGGTTCGCCCATCTTTGTGTCATAGTCTTAGATTAAAATTTCCCACTTGGAATGCGAGAGAACGGAGTCTGAATGGAGGCAGCATCTAGAATCAGCCAGAACTGCTGGGAGACAATTATCATACACTGACAGCCGCCAAAGGTTCACATGTATCAGTGAGGTCATCCAAGCGACACACTGACTAAAGCTTCGACAGTCAATAGACCAATCGGCTACCACTTCGACAGTCAGTAGATCCTAATGTCAATTAAAATGAGAGAGCTGCCTTTGCATGGGATCCAATCCATGATATGCCCAAATATTCACCTCTGCATCTGAACACAACTTTTTCCATCCAAAAACGGCCCTCGGTATTATATAAATTGGATTATGGAACCACTTCATATGCTCTCTCTGTTCTCGATCTCAAGTCCTACCTCTCGCTCATTGTTCCACTTGTCGTTATTGTTCCACTTCTCGTCATTGTCCGCTTGCCTAACCTTTGAATTTCTGCTACCGACACATATGCTGAAGGTGAATAGCGCAACTTGATGGTCAATAGAAAGTGACTTAAAGAATCTGTTCCTGGTGAAATGAAGCTCACAACGGCCTCAACTAAACTGACAGTCACAGCCTAAATTGAGCTAGAGTCGTCGATTTCTAACCCCCCCGTGCTGGCCTTCGAGATACCCAATTTTTTTCAAATAGCGTGTTAATTAAGAGTCATTGTGACCACCCCACAAGTAATTCCGATCAGCTTATACTGAGATCAATGCGCAGAATTAGAAACACAAAAGAAAAACCAGTAAAACAGAAGTTGTAGAAAGACAGAAAAGACACAGATAGTAGAACAAAACAGAACAACATATCAAAAATTAATATCAATTACCATCGGTAATAAAACCCACCTCTCACCTCGGCTCTTGAGTCTGTTAACTCCACTCGACTCGACTCCAAAATCTATAAGCCCGTGCACCCAAATGAGCCCGAGCGCTCCCCACCACCACATTCCACCATCTTGTTCTTTCTGTGTTTTGCTCACAAACATACGATAGACCGCGAAAACCAGACTCTACACTTCAAAAACCATCGCCTTATCTTCTTTTGCCCCTGTCTACTTTTTCTTGGATCCTCAATCCGTCAAATTTATCTCTACATTTAGCCGCCGCCGCTACTTTTTTTACGACTATTGTCCTGATGTACGGGTGTCATTTAGCGCCGCCCCTTCCTTATGGAAGATGGCGCGACAACCAAAAATAGTTCTCCCATCTACACCCGTGCCTCCTGAATAGGAAAAAAACATGGACGGTATATACCGCTCCAACATGCAAGGCACAACCGGTGACGACGGTCTAGACCCACGTCATGGCCGGCCTAGGAGTCGAAATGTCCTCATTCGTGGTTTTTTAGTCCAAGCCGCACCCACAGCGTTCCCTCACAATTGCCCAAACTCGGACTCGAGCAGATTTTTTGACTGCTCCGCCATGCCGCATCTCTCAAAACTGCGACATTGCATCCACATGAAACGTGTCACCGGGTGTTAATCTCCGCTTCGTAAGCTGTTCGATATTGGTGGAGTCTCCGCTGTGCACTCGGCCCCTGCTAGCCTTTTCCGAATAAACTCTGCCCAAACCCGAGTGACATGTCGCAGTTTGAAAACGAAATTCGTCTTTGGGTACACCAAAACAATTGCACATTCCGGGTCTGCGCCTGTATGCACACCACAACACGACCCAGTCGGGGACGGTGCCTGAGAACAAGGAAAATCATCAAGCCTCACAAATCGTCTACTACCACTAGTTGCTCCTTTTTTTTTTACTTCTCGTTAGTTTCATTTTACCCATTGGCGATCACTCTCCCGGTGTACCTGCTCCAGAGTGTTTCCACCTGCCAGTTCCATTTCCCCTTGCAGCGACCCCTGCAGCAACGGCTGATTCCTTTCGTTCTTTCAAGTTTACTCCTTCACCCTTGGTGCTAAGCAGACCGGCTAGCGAAATCCCCATCGCTATCACTCGTTTATATCGCCGGCTGTCTGTTCGACTCACTTTGGCCTCTTTTCCGCCGCTGTGAATTAAAATCAACAAGAGAAAAAGATCCCATCTCTTGCCTCCAACTCCAACTTCAGTCCTTCTTTGATCCAACACCCCATCCAAAATGAAGATTTCTGTGCTTCACGCCTTGGCGCTTGTGCTCGTCTCCTCCCGCTACGTTGACGCAGCTCCAGTATCGTCCTCCTCAAGCATTTCCTTGAACTTTTTCCAGCAGTACATGCAAAGTCTATTGGACACATCCTCCACTGCATCGCCAACGACTACGCTGACTGACGACGGCAGTGACAATAGGAGACATACTTCTTCCACGCAAGAGTCTTTTTTCGACTCTGCGCCTCCTCCTACGCTGGCCGCTTTTAGTCCAACAACCCTGAGTACGGCAACTCCTTCGACGGGGTCCACATCGACGACGCCCACAGTTGCAACCACTTCTAGCTCATCTACTGGCCCTGCCACGGCAGCCTCGGATGCTGAAACGGAAAGCAGCGCACCTCCAGCTGCCACAATGTCTACGGACGCAACTAGTCCGACTGGTAGTTCAACAGCTGCTTCATCCCTGAACGCATTCCGGAATGCCGCTGCATCTTTGCTTGACACATCTGGAGAAGACGATACTACGTCATCCGATGCCACCACGTCAGCTAACGATGCCACTACGTCATCTACTGCTGTCACTAACGATGCAACTGCGTCGACTGGAAGCCCAACTTCTGCCAGCACTACGTCGACCTCTGCTGACACGACGGCGGGTGTTGCCGATACTTCTTCGGAGGCTGAGACTACCTCGGCTTCTGCTGGCACTTCTACATCGCCTTCGTCTGCGGAAACTTCATCGACATCTTCCGATGAGACCTCTTCGGCTTCTACTGCGACTCCAAGTTTTGTAAACCTCTTTGGTACCAGTGACTCTGCTTCTTCTCAGTCTAGTAGTGCTACAACTGACTCATCCAGTGCACCTGCTGATTCCTCTAGTGCAACTACCGAGTCTTCTAGTGCAACTACTGCTTCCTCTAGTGGAACTACTAGTGCTGCCGGTGAGTCCACTGGTGAAACCAGCTCTGCTGGTCAATCCACCGAGTCTGCCTCAATGGCCGCCTTTGCTGATTCCACTGACGCAGCCAGCGACACCACTACTGACGCAGCCAGCGACACCACTACTGACGCAGCCAGCGACACCACCACTGGTGCAGCCAGCGATACAGGTGAGGCAACTAGCGATGCATCGACCGATGCCACCAGTTCGTCTGCTGACACTACTGCTCCGATGGCAGAGGCTAACTCCTCGGTGAGCACTCTCCCACCAAGTGATTCAACTATTTCTGGGACAGAGACTTCCGATGCTGACACGGCGTCTTCCACTGAAAACAGTGCTGCGTACACCACATCAACAAGCCCCTCTGAGTCAGCCGATGCAGCAGACACTACATCGGCATCCGATGGTACTTTTGCTGCTCCTGCCTCCACCGTGGCTGCTGATGGCTCGAGTTCCTCATCCACAAGCACTGTGACTCCAAGTGAATCCGATTTGTCGTCTTCCCTGGATGTCGGTGCCGGCTCTTCAGCTGCTGAATCGACTGCACAAGCAGGAGATGCTTCGTCGACTGCTAGTCCCGGAAGTGACAACACTTCAAGCGTTTCAACAGTGACTCCAAGCGAGGCCGATTTTGCGTCTTCTCTGGACGTTGCTGCGGGCTCTTCAGCTTCTACAGCTTCCGCAGCTGGGGACGCTTCAAGTACTGGTGATCAGAATGTTGCTTTCTCAAGTGCCGACGCTTCAAGCCTTTCAGTAGTGACTCCAAGTGAGGCCAACTTTTCTTCGCTGGATATTGCTACCGAAACTTCAGCAGCTGATGCGATTTCTGCAACTGGAGATGCTTCGTCGAGTATTACTGCTGAATCTTTTGTTCCGTCGAGTGGCGACGCAAATGTGGCAGCATCTTCGATTGATGCTTCACTGAATACTTCCTCCTCCCTTTCCACTGTGGCACCATCTGGGGTTCCATTGGGTTCGTCTTCTCTGTCCACGGTGACGCCAAGCTCGTTTGATTTCTCTGTGGGCCCATCTTCTACATCAGGTTCTTTGGTTAATTCGAACGGGCCCGAGTCAGGCTCACTGATTGATTTCACGACAGGCAGCAATACTATGATCCTGTCATCTGCTACAGACAGCTTCATTGTTCCTACATCCGACTCCTCAGTTGGTGCCGCTGCTTCCCTGGGATTCTCCACGCCGGTGGCCGACTCTGCCACTGATATCATGCTGACTGTTTCTCTGTTCCCAGCAACTCTGAGCGGTTTTGCCGAAACTAGTGCTGCTTCCGATGTCATTCCAACAACGAGCAGTGAAGCTTCAGCTCCGAGCGAATTCGCTACCGCAATTAGTGGTGCATCAAGTGATGTCACTCCGGCAACAAGTGGTGCAACTCTCAGCGAGTCTAGTGCTGCAGCATCTGTGGAAGTGACTCCGCTTTCCTCTGGATATTCTGCTTCCACTTTGTCTGCTGTTCTTGAATCTGCAACATTGTCCTCTGGGGCTACTGCTGCCTCCGAATCTGCCGATTCCTTGATTGCTTCACTTGCCTCCGAGCCTATCACTTCGGCCTCTGCAGTTTCTGAAGAGCCTTCCGTATCTCCCGTTGCTTCCGCAGCATTAACCTCCGCTTCTGTGGCTTCAGAATCTGAGTCCGTCTTCGAGTCTGCTACTAGTTCTGCTTCTCCCGCTTCCGAGTCGGCAGTTGCACTCGATTCTTCTGCTTCCGCTGCTTCTGCTTCCGCTGTCCCTACCGAGTCGACTGCGTCTGCTGCTTTGGAGTCCAATGCCTCTGCAGCTTCTGAGTCTGAAGGCGCTTTGACCTCCGGTGCTTCTGAATCCGCAGGCGCTTTGACCTCCGGTGCTTCTGAATCCGCAGGCGCTTTGACGTCTGCAGCATCTGAGTCTGAAGGCGCGTTGACCTCCGGTGCTGCTGAGTCTGCATCTGGTTTTACCTCTGCTGCCTCTGAATCTGCAGCTGCTGCCACATCTGCTGCCTCTGAATCTGCAGCTGCTGCCACATCTGCTGCCTCTGAATCTGCAGCCGCTTTGGCCTCCGACGCATCTGCTGCTGGTACTACTTCTGCTGCTGACTCTGCTTCCGTGATTTCGGCCACTGCGGCACCTCTGTCAGTGGACGTTGCAAACGGTGCTTCCAGCGATTCGGCACTCCCTCCGACCTCTGCCGCACTTGGCTCTACTAGGACGACTTCTACAAAAAATTGGTTGCCCACCGACATCATTGCCGAATCAGTTACATCCTCTCTTTTGACAGCAACCAACAGCGATGCTACTCAAACCTCTGGATTACCAAAAGCTATTACTCCAGCAACCACAGCTGCTCCAGGTGATGGTTTCGAAGTAATTACTATCGGTTTCAAGGCACCATTGAACTACCCATTTGTGGTCGAAAACTCTTTGTCATCGGCACAGATTTTCGACTACTTGCCTGAAGTGTTGACTTTCCCATTCACGGCGTCCGATGTCTACGATAATGTTACGGTCAAGAGGTTGGTTCCGTACACAGCTACTGGAATCAGCTATGTCATCACAGTTGCGGAAGTCTATTTCCCTTCTACTGCTGTTGATGCCTTGCAGCAACTTGTGGAGTTGACTGACTCGAAGTTGTACAGAAACACAGACGACACGGGAGCAAAGTTGGCTTCATTGATTGATAACAGAATTCCACTCTTGGGCTTGGACACGACAAGTAGCTCCAGCTCTGACTCCTCGCTGAATTATGGGTCTGTGGATTCTTCAAACACCCCAATTGCCCAGAAGGGTACCGTGGCCGGAGTTGCCACTGGTGCCGCCGTTGGAACTATACTCTACATGGGACTCATGGTTGTGTTATTCAGAAGATTCAAGACGAAAAAGAACATCGAGCTTCCTCCTTCTGATTCCGAAAGCAACTTCCATGTCGAAGGTAGCCAGAGTGCAACTGAGCCACCATCCTTCGACAGCAATGGTAGACCACGGATCTCTGACCCTGTCACGACCTCCAATTCGCTTGGATGGACGAACTAAGTACCTTCGTGTTTGCATGGATGCAGAATTTAAAATTCCTGCTCACCTTTTATAAAATAGACTTTACCATGATACCAATTTTTCTGCGCTATATACCTCGCTTATGTCACTACGTGTGATCGGATAAAAGCATGTAGCTGTTCCACCACAACTATGGAATCTTCATCCAAGGTCTCCAGAAGCTCCGAAATCAATTCCTCCTTCTGTCCCAAGTTATGTTCCCTGACAAACTCGAAAATGTAGTCTATCAACACCTCTTCCTTGATACCCAAATACTCCTCGATCAAATCGCCAATCTTGGCTTGAATATCCAGCAAAAACTGAGCTGAAAGATCCGAAACCACAACTTCCACATCCATTGCGTCTTTTTGAACAACGGGAGCAATTTCCTCGACAGCAATAGGCTCCGGAGCGTTGGCAACAGTAATTTCGGCTGTTTTCTGAGCATCCGCAGCATCCAATTTCTCTTCTTTAGATCTCTCGATGTTTCTTATCCGAACGTATTCCGAATGATTAGAATAGTACAAACGTAATTTGGAACCCGATTTGGCAGGTTGCGCATCCTGGAAGGCCCTGATCTCGTCGATAAGTCCCAATTTGTTGTCGATAAGATTAGACTCGTAATTGACGGCCAGGTCGAGCTGTTCAAGAAGCCTGGTCTGTTCAGAAGATTCCAACTGCTCCAATTCGGCCAATTTCGTCTGATATGACTTCTCAAACGCTCTCTGCTCGTCTTCAGCCAAAAAAGACTCGTATTCGTCTTCGTTAAGCGAGTCCAACGGGTCGGTTTTCTCCTCGATCTCCACATCCATGGCAGCACTCGATTCTTCTCCATCCTTCACTTCTGCGGCCGTGGTGATTCCTTCTACGATCTGCGTCAAACGGAACTTCGCCTTGCGCCTCTCACGCTCGATTTCTTTTTTCCGCCGATCTCTTTCAATGGTCAACACTTTTGCTCGGAACTTGATGATGTCCTTGACGATGGTTTCCTTTAAATCTTTGGGAACTTCCACCAACTCGGAATTGTCCACTTTATACGTACGATAGTACTGCATCACTTGGTCTAGATCCTCGGTGCCTGTCTTTTTGGAGTCGACGCTCAAGTTCTTCTTGTTGGAGAGGATTCTAGTCACTTCATCTCCGACCTTTTTAGTTTCCTCAATTGTAATGGTTGGCGCTCTAGCCACTAGATCTTCGTCGAACGCAAGAGTTACGCCGCTCAAAATTTTCTGCAATTGGTCCACGTTGCCGAGAACCCATTCGGCCGTTTCAACCGAAGAAAACCGTACAAACACATTCGTGACGTCGCTTCGACTGCCTGTAGATCCTGGCTCTAAAACCGACCAACGAAACGTCTTTATGACTTCACTAGGCGCAAGCCCGATAACAATTCCTAATACACGCTCCACAAGCGACTTTCTGAGCGCCGGAAAATTCTCGAAAAGCACCGTGGCGACCTGATGCTGCCGGTTCTTCGACTCAAGATGGGAAAGCTCCACGTAACTGTCGGGATCCACGTCTTGCTGAGCTTCTTGTGCAGATTCCTCGACGATTTCCACAGATCTTCCATTCTCATCCACTCCACCAGTCTGTGCAGCATTCTTTCTATTGTTCTGGCTGAGGATCTCATCAATGTCTTGGTCAGCTACCACTGGAATGAGAAGTGCGTCGATTTTGTCACTTTTTTGGTGCGTTTTGTACCCTCGTAGGGCCGAAAGCACAGAGATATTGTTGTTAGTGCTTACCGTATACGGATTGACATATTTTATCGAGTCCATTGGGAGCTTATGATGTTTGAAGTGATGACTTTGGTGATGGAGATGTGTTTCCATGTGCAGTACCACGATAAATACGGGTCAGCAAATAGGTGGAAAAAAGGAGATAAATGGGGAAAATAAACCGGAAAAGGAGAAATTGAACTCGACTCAGATTCCTCAGAACTACCAGAAATGCAAAATTATCCAAGACTAGCCAGAACAATTGGTCATTTTAGATTCAGGAGGTACGGGTGTTTACTCTCTAAATCTATTCACTAGACCTAACCTTCAAATATCACCATTATGGACGGCTTTCTACCGCTGGATGTCGGAGCGTCGCCCGAAACAGAACACAAGAATGGTCGTGGCAAATTGCCTACAAAACCATCGAAAAGGGAAAAATGGGAATCCGCCAAAACGGCGGCCTTGGAAGATCCTAACAATATGGAAAAATGGAATGAATTGTTTGATGCTCTAGAAGGGAAACTCGAACAAGCCAAGGACTCGAAAAGTGAAATTGCACCAGAAGTGACTCGTGCGTTCACCCTGCTACTTCGGAGATTCCCTTATTTGTCCGAATACTGGAAGAGATACCTGATACTCCAATATAAGGTGAGTGGAATCCACGATTCTCTTGAAGTTCTTGGGAATGCCGTGGAGAAGTTTTCGCAAAGCGTATCGTTGTGGGTTGATTATTTGAATGCTTCATTGGCAGTTCATGAGCGGGAGAAGTCGGAACAGGAAAAGAATTCGGACACAAATGAGAAATCAGAAGCAGAGAAAGAAAAGACCGAAGATGAGAACTTGACCATGAAAAACTCCCGCTTAGCTGAAATCCGTAATAAATTCGTCGAAGCAGCAGATAAAATCGGCTTGAATTTCAACTCTGATGCGTTCTGGGACATATATATCGACTTCGAGACAAAACATTCTGGTCCAGCAGACAAACGGCTTCTAGACTTGTACATGAAGCTAATATCCATTCCTTTATACCAGTACGCCCGGTACTACAACCAGTTTTCGGAAATCAGCAAGAACTTCAGTGTGTCAGACATAATTCCGGAAGTGGCCCTCAAAGGGTACTTGGACCAATTTCAGAAATCGCTGGTGGATGAACTTTCTACCGTGGAACAGCACCAGATTATTGACACCTATGTATATTCGGTGTTTACAAGCACGCAGAAGAAAGTCAACGAGAAATGGAGCTATGAATCTGCGCTCACGTTGCCTGAATTCTCTGTCAATGATCTCGAGGCCATAAAGGAACAATCCGAGAACTGGAAGCAGTACATCGACTATGAATGCGGGATTTTGGAGAACGACAAAGAAAGCACTACTCAGTTCGAAATGGTTGTGAGTGTTTTCGAGCGAGCCTTGGTGCCAAATTGCTTGCAGGGTTCCATGTGGCAGAAATATGCCGATTTTCTTGAGGCGAACCCAACCACTGATCCGAATCTCCCAAATGCTGATTCTGTGTACCAGCGGGCCATAACGCAGTTTGTGCCTTTGGAAAACACGGAAATTCGTGAAAAATACATCCAATATCTCATGAGAAATGAGAAGTTTGACGAAGCAAATGAGTTTCTCTTGAAGTTGATCAAGTTATATTCTGGAACTTCCGGCGTGTACGCCAAAGGTGCCTACATCCACACATTGAGACAGCTCCTCAATCTCTGGACAGACTCGTTGCTGAGCGGAACTTTGGTGGATGTTCTCGAGTCCTTCGTGGACGGATATTTCGAAAGAATCGACAGGTACAAGAAGCCTGTTTCTGGTGAGCAAACAAACAAGGACACCGAGTCCAAGTACCATCTTAATGCTTCTGTCAGCACCGCCTTGTCTAAATCGTTGAATGAGGACGGAATATGTGTTGTAGCTGTTGCCTATCTCCAGGCACTTGCAAAGAAGACCGATTCAGCCACCAAGATACGCACCTTTTACAACAAGTTCCACCGCCACAGCGCCTTTTCTCATTCAGTCCAATACTGGAAATTTTTCGTGGAGTACGAGGGCTATACCCACAAAAACTTGGTCAACTTGCGGGCCATTGTCAATCACATCAAGACGGCCACGTCACTTCCGAAAAAGGCAGTCGACTATTTCATCGACACCTACTATGAAATCACCTGCGCCAACCTTGCCATGGCAACCGCTTTGAGGAAAAACGACGACTATCTTGACATCCTAGTCACCAGAGGAAACGATACATCAGACAACTTGGGAGTCAACAGGTCAGCTCGTCAGCGATTGGCTGAAAACAACTACATGATCCAAGAGTACGAAGAGCTGCCCAAGGGTGGCTTCCGTCTGCCTGTTGAAAAGCAAAATCTCTTGATGAGTATGAGACTGAGACATCTTGATCATGCTGGCATTTTCGTGGACACCAAGCCCGAAATCACCAAAAGAATCATTGACGGCGGCTGGATTTCACTTCTAGATGACAATCCGACGATCCCACCTCTTTCGGGCACCCTGTTTGTTGACAAGATCAACGCGCCGATCAATTACCCAGATGAATGATAAAAAAGTTCATAAATCAGATAGCATCGCCTTGACGGCCAATCACGAGCAAGTCAGACCTCACTTTAGCCTTACTTGTACATCTGTTGTCGCCGTAGACTTCCAAATATGCGAGCTTGGAGCATTTTTCGCTGAATATCTCTGTCACTTCGTCGTCAAAGCTGCGCACGAACCCAATATCCAACTTTGTCAATAGAGGGAGTGACACTTTGGAGTAGAAATGTTGCTTGTCTGCTTCTGACTCCGCAGAGTCATTTATTCCGTCCTCGATGGACTGTCGCAAGTCCTTCTTCCATTTTGCCGTATCTTCTGTTAAGACTTGCATCAAGAACGATTTTGAAAGTTTGTCGAGCGAGTTGACGGACGCTTCCACGAGAGTTTCTCCCGAATGCTTAAGTAGAGCATACATAGCCTTGTCTCCCAATCCAATACACTTGGTAAGGTCCACCGTCACGAGACCACCGGTATTTATGACGGAAAAGTCATTGAAAGCAGTAGCAAATCCATCATCAGTGATCAAGTCGAGATTCCTCATAGACAAAACCTCAAGACGGGGACAGAACTGAGCTACACCATCCGTAAGAAACGCATCAGTCAAGGTGGTGCATCCATCCACATTTAAATACTGGAGCGTCTCGCCTGTCATGGCTAGAATGTGAATCATCAAATCGTCAGTTACTAAATCCTCTTTGAATGGGTAGGAGATTTCCAACGCTGTCAAGCGCGACGGGGAGATATACTGAGGAATAAGCTCATACACGGAAGCCGAATCTAGGCCATCTAGTCTCGACAACTTCAACGACGTCAAACCTGCTCCTTTGCTCTCCAACAAGGATATAAGCGCCTGGTTGCCGAATCGGTGGGTATTCCTCACCTCAAACTCTTGCAAGTCACACTGCGCCTGTTCGAAAAAGTCCTGCCAAAGTTGGTTACTAATCAAGAATGGGCCATTAAGCGAAAGCTTGGTCAAACGGGGAAGTTTATCCTTGTAGTAGACCAAATTGTCGTTGTGGAATTGGCCGCACATGAAGATGGTGAGAGACTCGAGGTTCGAGCAGTAGGCCGCGATCTGATTGAACGAGTCGCTGCTGACTTTGGAGCAATCCCAGAATTCTAGAGCACGCACGTCAGGGTTCAAGAAAAGCGACACCGTCGAGTCATTAAGCGATCTGTTCTTCGACAAAATCCGCAGAATCTTGTTGATGTTGGTCTGGCCGATCTCTCCGAGTGCCTCCACGTCGCCAATGTTCTGAGTAATCGTCTTGATGCACACATCTTGCAAACTGGGCAAACTGACTGTTTTCTTATCCAAAAGTGCCTGGGCAAGCTTCTTGCGCTTCTTGCGGGCGTTCATCTGGTTTTTCCGCGCGTTCCGCTCTTTCTTCTTGAGTATCTCGTTGCAGTCTTCACACAAGTACCCTTTCAGATCATCTAAGTATCTCGAGTAAACTGTCAAGGTAAATGGGTTGCCACACTCTACACATACGTCCTCTTCGCCAAATTTCTTGTAACCTTCGTCCAGCTCATCGTCGTCAGCATCAGAAGCCTTGAAATCGCTGTCAGACTCGCTATCGGATCCATCATCGCCAGGATGACCATTTGAAGACCTAGACCTCGCTATTCTGCGCTTTTTCCTGCCAGCGGCACGGATTTCCTCCTCTTCGTCATCGACAACGCGTCTTGGACGCGCCGGAGCCGCCGGAGACTCATTTTCGGAGCTCAGCGGCACTATTTCAGCTGCTGGAGTCTGCGATGGAGACTCTTCTTCTCTTTGGCGTCGTTCTCTGAAGGCATCCGTGATACCTTCGACACGGAGAAACTCGGTGAGAGCCGAGTTGGGCCCGCGAACACCCGAACGTTGTTTTCTGGGCGGCATTTTGTGATTTAAGAGAGTAGTAGGTGGATCTGTAGACAATGATTGCAAAATGGCGATATGACTGATCTGAGGTGTACGGGTGTGGCAGCAAGATGGGATAGAGAAGGTGGAGATGGGCGAGGGAATTGGGGTTGGTAGGAGTTGAGATTGGTGGGAATGGGTTGAGAGTGAATTGAAATTGGTGGATAGTTTTTTTTTGTCGTTTTTGGGCCTTTGTGTGTGGAGATAAGACAGAATGCGGGACTTGATAAGCGAGATCAGATGAGATAGAAGGAATATAAATTTGATATCTAGGAAAAAAAAAAATAGGTTTCTTTTCGTGTTTGGTGCTCTTAGTTGGTAATTGTAGGTAGGAACTTTGATTTTCGCCTTTGTAGCCAGAAATTAAGACTAGAATTGGCTAGTGTTGGGAAATGGATATGAAGTGGTAAATGGATATACCGAGGGCCTCTGACTGCTCCGCCTGTGAGAGGGGTGGATTGTCCAACGTCTGACAATCTTCTATAATCAGCTGTCTATAGACTCTTAATTTTCACAATCCTTCAATAGAAAAGGATATGAGGTGGGAAATGGATATGAAGTGGATTTGAAGTGGGAAGTGGATCTGAATTGGAAAATGGATCTGGGCAAATGGATGCATATTGGAAATGGATACGAATTGGAAAATGAATTTCAATTGGAAATTGGACACGAATTGGGAATGGATTTGAATTGCGAAATGGATTTAAATTGGAAATGGATATGAATTGGAGTCAGGAGCTTGGCGTTTTCTAGGTGATGTAGGAACAGCAACCACGTCGTCTGGTTCAGCCTCAGGAGTCTCAGCTGGTTGTGTGACCAATCCTGTTTCTGTAGCGTCAGCTTGTATTGTCTTTTTGTCTTAAGCCTGAAATTCTTGTTCAGTTATCTAGGAAGAGAAACTCATCAGCCTGAGGGGAGTCGTCTGCTTGGTGCCTTCTTCCTGTGAGTTCAAGTACGCAGCCGTAGAACTGACCAGTTCTTCAAGAGGTGACTGCTGCACAGGTTCCATCCAAGTTGATAACAGAGATGTCTCTGGAGAGAGAGAGCCTCAGAGGTTGAATGGGCCACGGACTTGCCCAAAGATGAAAGGGAAGTTATTCTTAAAGAATTCACAAGTTTATTTAGAACAGTTGAAGACGAAACACTAGACTAGGGGCACAATGCTCCAGAATTTAGGAAGTGCCGTCAAAGAAATCAATGACGATGGAGGAGAAGTTATTCTGGAGAACCACACATCTAACAAAAACTCTACAGATCCGCCAAAGCAAGTTGACTTGGAATTATTGGATATGTTGCGAATAAATCTAAGAACAAAGATAGATACGAAATAGGAAATGGATACGAATGGGAAATGGATACGAATGGGAAATGGATAGTCTCAGATACATCACATGCAAGGATCCCATGTAGTAATTTCTAAACTGGTGATGATATTAAAAATCAGTACAAAGTAGGTACCATACGGAAGCAGGCACTTTCAAAGTCCGAAGTTTACTTGATGAAATTCAGCGGTGCATGGCGGTCTATTTGACTGGCCCACCCAACTTCTCTCACCCATCTCCACACCCCATTCACTCTAAGAGCCACGGCCGGCCGTTCCAGAAGTCGTCCTTGATGATATCTGTATGATATAGCGATACCTTCGCCTTTCTTCGTGCTTTCTCCGCTCTCTGCCTCTGTCTAGCAGAAAGACCCGTGTCGTCCACCTTTGTATCCGTGTCGAATTCCCGCACAATCACTGTGCCCTTCTTAAACATCTCGGGCTCGTTGTTGTAGTTGATTCCGCACAAATCGAACAAAATCTCATTCTTGTCGCTCGCTACCGTGCCCAGAAGCTTCTGCTCGGCCTCGTGGCCCGTCATTCCAGCTTTCAACACCAAATTCCAGAACGTCGTATTGTACAAGTTGTTAATATGGCAGTCTACCTGGCGCCAACTGAAATAGTCTCTTACTGTTTGAGCATTGGGATACACCACGGCCCGGGCATCGAATGTCGGGAGCCTGGCGGTTTCTACGGGTTTCTCCGGGAATTCTGCGTTCCACGCCATCACATAGTGGACTGACATGAACGATGCAAATGTAGACACAAGTTTCATTTCCCTGCGCTCGAAAAGCTCACATGTTCTTCGTAGAAGAAACAGGTACTCGTCGGAGTCGCCATATGCCAACATAATGTCGGGAAACTGGTCTACCATGGCTCGTGCCGCAGCGTTCATCACCTGGAGTGCCCGGGTGTCGTTGGGCTTCTCGAATTGGTAATGTTGGCTGAATTTGTGAAAGCCTTTTCCGTCGACTCGAATGACGATGTGCGTTTGCGGGAGAAGAAAGTTCTCACGCTCAAACAGCTTGACGTACTCGAAGCGCGAGTTGGCCATGGCTGAAAAGGACTGTAAAAAGCAGAATTGAGTGAAAGGGCCTTTATGATGGTGATGGTGGAGTGAAAGATTCCTGTAGTTAGCAACTACAAGTGCAGTATTATAGAAGTGTTGTCAGATTATTAGACTGAAATCCCACCTGAACTGAGGAATTTTGAAAGATCGTGCCTCATAAGCACAAAGGCATTGCCAACTTCAAATTTTGTTAACAGGTTTGGCCATGTTTTAGTTCCGATGTGGCATTGTACTACTGAGGGAGAATCTTACCTTAGGGTTATCTGAAGGACGAGCGTCTGGAGGCTCGTAAATGTTTAAAGAAGGGTCTCAACAAGTGCTGGTCAAAAGTATTTCCGTAATGAAAGGGGATTTAGCAATCACTTCTAAACATTGCATGGAGTAAAGTGATAAGCGTACCACTCATATTCTCCCTTGAAGAGTTAGAATATTGGAGGTTATGCTCGAAATCTGCAGTAAAGGTGAACTCCACGAGGCTAGACTGGAAAAATCAGCGATCGAAGAATTTCTTACTGGTCAAAGAATTTATTACTGGTCAAAGAACGGTATTATATTGAGAGGTTTCTGAAAATGAATAATTTTTCTTGTTGAAAAGTTCTTGACCCACTGGACCAACATTCAATCTGGTTGGAATGAAGACAAGGTATGTTGTTCAATTCTACGCCAGATACTACAGAACGTGGAGTCAGAGTATGGTATATCGATACATCACAGTTGCAATATCCAGAAGTGGTATGACTGAGATGGATGTGATGATGCATATATTACTGGATGAAAAAGCCTATTGTTGCAAACTCTTATCTTGCGAGTAATTGACTTAAAAATCAGATCCGGTGAAGTCTACACTCTCTGCGAAGAGAAAGAAGCTGAAAACGTTACTTCGAACTGCTTTATTTGTTCATATCCTGATCATTTATTGTGTGATTATCGAGATCGCAGCAATGAAACAAAAAAAACAGAATGAACAAAACAAAACCAAGGTCAGAACTCAAAGCCAAAGGCAAAACACAAAAATGTAGACCATGTTTTCAATTTTGACCCTGATGAAGAAACTAAAATTAAGGACTATGGAATCCTTCTATGGACCATCCATCGTTTGCACGTGATCCTGTATCACGTGCGCGCGTCACCTACTACTCTGGATCGGAAAAAAAAATCAGAGTCCATCTCATCTCATTATGGGTGCTCAGTTCAAAACTCTAGAGCGTGAGCAGAGGTTTCAAAACCCGCCAAAAGACAAAAGTGCATACCCGCTTTTGGCCGAGGCCGTGGCGCCCCACGTGGGGTCGTTCAATGCCTTGACTGAAGGAGCTGACGGCGGGCTCTTGAACTTGGGTGCTAAAGATATCGGAACCAGAACCATTTTCGATGCTGCCGACCAGGACAGATTGGGAAACAAGTTGTCGATCCGGGTGGAAACCGTGCAGTTGGCCAGACCCAGCGTGCCCCCCACAGACAAGCTTTCTGTCAACAGAAAGACCTATCCATCGGAATGTAGAGAAAGAATGACCACTTATCGAGGCAGACTCATGCTCAAAGTGGTGTGGTCGGTCAACGGCGGCGAGGAGGTGTCGGAGGTGCGTGACGCTGGCCAGGTGCCCATCATGTTGAAGAGTAACCGTTGTCATTTGGAGAAGTTGTCTCCCAACGAGTTGGTCAACCAGAAGGAAGAGAGTGACGAGTTGGGCGGCTATTTCATTGTCAACGGTATCGAGAAGGTGATTCGTATGTTGATCGTTCAGCGAAGAAACCACCCCATGGCGTTGATCCGGCCTTCGTTTGGAAACCGTGGTGCTTCTTACACTAAGTTTGGAGTCCAGATCCGATGCGTCCGCCCCGACCAAACGTCGCAGACCAACGTGTTGCACTACTTAAAAGACGGTAACGTGACCTTCCGTTTTTCCTGGCGCAAAAACGAGTACTTGGTGCCGGTGATGATGATCTTGAAGGCATTGGTGGAAACTAACGATCGTGAGATCTTCGACGGCATCTTGGGCTCCGACGGCTCCAACTCGTTTTTGACCGATCGTTTGGAGTTGCTTTTGCGTACCTACAAGCAGTACAACCTCTACCTGAAGAAGGAGACCTTGGCCTATTTGGGAGACAAGTTCCGTGTCGTTTTCGGTGCTGCTGCCGACGTTTCCGATATTGACGTGGGACGTGAGGTGTTGCAACGCATTGTGCTTGTGCACTTGCCCGACAACGCCGACAAGTTCCGCATGTTGTTGTTTATGATCAGAAAATTGTACTCGTTGGTGGCCGGAGACTGTGCCCCAGACAATCCAGATGCTACCCAGCACCAGGAAGTGTTGTTGGGAGGATTCTTGTACGGTATGATCATCAAGGAGAAGATCGACGAATACTTGCAAAACATCAAGTTGCAAATCACCTCCGACATCAACCGAGGCGTGAGAGTCAACTTCAACGACAGAAAGTACATGACCAGGGTGTTCACGAGAATCAATGAGAACATCGGCCAGAAGTTGCAGTACTTCTTGTCCACCGGTAACTTGGTGTCACAGTCTGGGTTGGACTTGCAGCAGGTTTCTGGATACACCGTCGTTGCCGAAAAGATCAACTTCTACCGTTTCATCTCGCACTTCCGTATGGTCCACAGAGGTTCCTTCTTCGCCGAGTTGAAGACCACCACCGTCAGAAAGTTGTTGCCGGAGTCGTGGGGCTTTTTGTGTCCTGTTCACACTCCCGATGGAACTCCATGTGGTTTGTTGAACCATTTGGCTCACAAGTGTAAGATCGCCACTACTGCTTCTGACGTCTCTCAGGTTCCTGCGGCTTTGGCTGCGTTGGGTGTTTCTCCTGCCGACACTTTCGCCGCTGGCCCTGGGTTGTGCTGTGTGCAATTAGATGGCCGTATCGTTGGCTGGACCTCTCACGAACAAGGTAAGCTCGTTGCTGACGCATTGAGACTTTGGAAGGTGGAGGGAGGCCACGGCTTGCCATTGGACTTGGAAATCGGCTACGTTCCTCCTTCAAACAAGGGTCAATACCCCGGTTTGTACCTTTTCGGTGGCCACTCCAGAATGATGAGACCTGCCAAGTACTTGCCATTGGACAAGGAGGATATCTTGGGTCCTTTCGAGCAGGTGTACATGAACATCGCCGTTACGCCCGCAGAGATCCAGCCTTCGGTCCATTCACACGTTGAGTTTGCTCCTACCAACATCTTGTCGATTTTGGCCAACTTAACTCCTTTCTCGGATTTCAACCAGTCTCCAAGAAACATGTACCAGTGTCAGATGGGTAAGCAGACCATGGGTACGCCTGGTGTCGCTTTGGCTCACAGATCCGATAACAAGCTCTACAGATTGCAGACGGGACAAACTCCAATTGTCAAGGCCGGGTTGTACGATGAATACGGAATGGACAATTTCCCCAACGGTATGAACGCCGTGGTCGCCGTTATTTCCTACACCGGATACGATATGGATGACGCCATGATCATCAACAAGTCTGCCGACGAGAGAGGTTTTGGTTACGGTACCGTTTATAAGGTTGAGAAGGTGGATCTTTCCCAGCTGAGAAGAAGAGGAGACCCCATCACTCAGCATTTTGGTTTCGGTGCCGACGAATACCCAGAAACATGGAAAGAGAAGTTGGACGAGGACGGATTGCCTCTCATTGGTGTCAAGGTGGAGGAAGGCGACCCTATCGTTGCATACTTTGACGAGACTCTCGGAAAAACGAAGGTGAAGACCTACCACTCCAGTGAAGCTGCCTACATCGAAGAAGTCAAGCTCTTGGGTGACGACTCGGGCGACTCCGAGTGCCAGCAGCTCACCATCAAGTACAGAGTGAGCAGAGCGCCATTGATCGGTGACAAGTTTTCTTCTCGTCACGGACAGAAGGGTGTTTGCTCGAGAAAATGGCCAACTATCGACATGCCGTTCTCCGAGTCGGGAATGCAGCCGGACGTTATCATTAACCCGCACGCTTTCCCTTCGCGTATGACCATCGGTATGTTCGTCGAGTCCTTGGCTGGTAAAGCCGGTGCATTGCACGGAATTGCCCAAGACTCTACTCCATGGCAGTTTTCCGAGGACGACACTCCGGCTGATTTCTTCGGAGAGCAGTTGAAAAAGGCCGGCTACAACTTCCACGGAAACGAGCCCATGTACTCCGGTGTCACCGGAGAAGAGCTCAGAGCAGACATCTACATTGGTGTTGTCTACTACCAGAGATTGAGACACATGGTGAACGATAAGTTCCAGGTCAGAAGCACAGGACCGGTCAACTCGTTGACCATGCAGCCTGTCAAGGGACGTAAGAGACACGGAGGTATCCGTGTGGGAGAGATGGAGAGAGATGCATTGATTGGTCACGGTACTGCCTACTTGCTCCAGGATAGATTGTTGAACTCTTCTGATTACGCCCAGACCCCTATTTGTCGGTCGTGTGGTTCGCTACTTAATACCCAGAGATCGGTGCCTCGGATTGGCTCGATGTCGACGATTCGTTGTCGTGGATGCGCCGACAAATTGGAGAAATTCATTAAAAAGGGCCAGTACGTCAATGAGGCGGACATTTGGGAGGATGGCCACGGCGTCAAGTTTGTGGGCGGAGAAAACACCACCACAGTGGCTATTCCGTTCGTGTTGAAGTACTTGGACTCCGAGTTGGCTGCCATGGGTATTAAGATGCGCTACAACGTCAAGCCACTTTAGAAAATTGCATATACATCACTGTTAATATATTACGTTTAGGAAAGCTTGTAAATTGTCTCGACTGACAAGTACATAGGCCATTAATAGATACTTACACTCAAAGCATACATGAAAATCGCCGTCGATACAGTGTTCTAGTTGGGTCAAATAAATATGTCCTTAATTGACAAGTATATAAATCATAAATATGAACAAGAATCAAACCAAGATCAATCCTTCTTCTTCTTCTCTCTGTTACCCTTTGGAACTCTAGCCAACCAGTAGAAGAAAATTGTAAGAATGATGTTGATGACAATGAAAGAAGCAAAGATTCCGTAGTTTCTCCATCTTTCAGAGAAATAAGCATTCACGCTGTGCAAGAACACATTAGTTTTGGAAATCGAACAAAAGTAACATTGTGTGTCGGTCGTTTGGCTTCCCAAGTACCCACCAACGGTGGATATGTAGGATTCCATATAACTTTCACAAGTCTGTCCCAGTGGCGGAGCAAAGACAAGGAACTCTTTAGCACGGCAGACAACGTCAGTATTCGCAAGACCCGTACTTAACATCGCTTGAATCAAGTAGGTGAATGGATTTGCTCTGTACATGAAAATCCAGAAACCTGGCAAAGCTTGTGGTCCTGCCAACACACCACAGAAGTTCAAGCACATAATAAACAACAAGTTCGCCAAGTTAGCAGCATTGTCAGCCAATTCGTTGAAGGCGACACACATTTGACCCATTGTCGAGGTGTAAACAAAGAAGGAAATGATGAGCAAGTACATCAAACCTCCACGCTCATTGACTTGGTCAGTTGGCTCAGCATTGTGGTATAATCCCGAAGGATAGTACCAACAGAAATAAGCCAAAGTACCGATACCAATCTGGAATGGAACTTCCGCAGTAATTTGAGAAGAGATGAAAGCAGCCCAACTGAATGTTCTCGATGGGGCTTCTCTGACTTCGTAAATTTCTCTCTGCTTGATGTAGTATGGCAACATCTGCTGGACCATAGTGTTGAAGGGAATAAAGAACATAAAGATGGAGAACATCTGATTCTGCAACCCTTGAATCGAGGTACCAGCATTAAAGAAGGAGAAACCATTGAAAAGTGCAGACGAAACAACCAAGAAAATCTTTGAGTAGATGTATCCGGGCGTTCTCCAGTCTTGCTGAAGAGCTCTCCAAGTGACAATCAAGTACTGCTTCCATAAAGGAGCAGCGTACGTCAAATGCGAGTCGGGAGACTCATCCTTTGGCAACTTGACCAATTCAGTCTCCATGGTGTCCAACTCGTTTTGCACGCGACCGAACTCAGCGGAGTTTCTCCAAACCTCAAAGTAATCTTGATTAGCCTTAGAACCTGGAGCAGCACCGACAACCTCCAACATCCATTCGGCTGGGTTTGCCTCAGGAGGACATGGGTGTGCACCACTCTTCTCGAAGTAGTCGATCAATGTCAGACAGTTTTCACCCAAATCACCAAAGTAGACAGTCTTTCCTCCCTTTTGCAAGAACAACAAACGGTCAAACTCCTTCAATAAAATAGCTGATGGCTGATGGATGGTACACAAGATGGCTTGTCCGTGGTTGGCCAATTTTCTCATCAACTTACAAATAGACCAAGCAGTCTGAGAATCCAAACCGGAGGTAGGCTCATCCAAGAACAACAACAACTTAGGCTTGGCAACCAACTCGACACCAATAGTCAATCTCTTACGCTGCTCAACGTTCAATCCTTCACCAGCCACACCAACCAATGCATCAGCGTAGTTGGTCATTTCCAACAAATCAATGATATAATCAACGTACGCATCTTTGTCAGCCTTGGAGACGTAGTCTGGCTGTCTCAAGTATGCAGAAAAGGTCAAGGCCTCACGAACAGTGGAAGCAGGCAAGTGAATATCTTGCTGTTGGACATATCCGATCGATCTCTGGAACGAGAAGTCCAAGGAGTGACCATTAACCATTCTGACTCCATCAGTAATAGTACCACTGGTGACACGCTCGGACAAACAGTTCAACAAAGTAGTTTTACCAGCTCCAGAAGCACCCATCAAAGCAGTCACCTGACCAGGCTTCACCCAACCGTCCACGTGGTTCAAGATAACACGGTCCTCAGATTTGATCTTGACCGAGTAAGTCAAATCTCTCCAGTGGAAAATTTGCTTATGTTCATCATTTTTTGCAACCGAAGAGTTAGACGAGGTGTCCTCCATGCTCTCGGCAGCATCTTTGAAGGCAATTTTCTCATTTGGAAGGTCGTTCTCAGGATCGTTAGCAACGGCCTTCTTGTTGTTAGTGGCCTTCTTGATTTTCTTCAATGAACCTCTCAAGTACAACACGATTTCACCTTTCTGCATGGCACCCTTGTTGGCTTCAGTCAAACCGATGTAAACAAACAAGAACACAATGATATAAGCGATGACAATACCCATATTTCTCCATTTATGTGAGTTGAAGTACTCGAAAGACTGTGCCAAGTACTCGGTACCGTTAACGTCGGCATTACCTTGAACAGCACCCTGAACAGCACAGATACGCAGAGCATCGGGAACATTGGCATAGTTTGGACCTGTAGGGACGTAACTAGCACACAAAAACTCACGGTCGTGGAATTCATTGACCATCAAAGACTCGAAAACATATGAGACTGGGTTGATGTACAGAATCCATTTAGACCATCCCAACATACTTGGCTTTGGAATAACGAAACCAGTGTAGATAACCATCGCCAACAAAATAACAGTTGCGGGCGTCATTGCACCGGCAAGAGAGGTCGAGACAGCACCCAAAGATCTGAACATATGAGACATGCACAACGTACAGAGACCACAGAAGAGCCAGTAGAAAAAGAATCTTCCCGCGTTACGTCTGAAGTTCACCATGAAGTAGAAAGCAAAGTTGAAGGCCACCGACATAACGAACTTCGTTGGAAGTTCCGAAATGATGGACGCAAGCGCATCAGCAGAAGGTCGATACAAAGCATACTTCTTATGCTTTTCCACAATAGGACGGGCCTCAAACAAAGACATAATCTCCAACAAGGAAGCGAAGGCATTAAACAAGACAGCAAAAAACATGGCAGCACCACGGTAGTAGAAAGAGGCAGTGGTTTGACTCAAGTTGTAGAACACAGACGATAGAACCAAACCCATGACACCTTGGCCGAAAATCGAGAAGATTGTGATGGACGGATCACCCTTCACTCTCAAGAAGTTACGCCCAATAAGGTACTTGATCTGCATGAAGAATGAAACGGTATATGGCGAAGAAGGAGAAAGGTGTTTAGCCTGCTTGGCAACATGAGATTCCCTGTAGGCCTCGCGGGTTTCCGCTTCTTCGTGGTCCTTGAGGTAAGCATCGATTTTGGTGATCAATGCCGTGTACTCAGGAGAAGCACGCCAGTAGTCTGAGAACTCCTTGGCAGTGCGAGGAACCTTGTTCTCGAAGCCAGCACGAACAATTCTTTCGGCAGGATTGGTCAACGAGGTCAAGTAGTCGGCGGTGGTTTGACGAGCAGGGCAGTCGTAACCCATTTTAAGGAAAAACTCCTTGGCCTTGCTGGCCTTACCGAAGAAAATCTGGTAACCCTCGTAAAGAACAACCACCTTGTCAAACAAGTCGTAAGCATCCTGCGAACACTGGTAGATAGCAATCAAAGGCGTGGCGTCCAAAATGGCAGCGGATGTCTTCAAGGCACGGATAAACTCCAAAGCAGTGGCAGCATCCAAACCTCTCGTAGCGTTATCCCAACACTGGACGTTGGCACCACACAAGGACACTTCGGCGATGGAAACACGCTTTCTTTCACCTCCAGAAACTCCACGAACAAAGTCGTTACCCACGACGGTGTTACGGGTATGCGACAAACCGTAGGTTGCCATGTAAACCGAGGCCATGTGCTTTGCCCAGTCTTCTCTGGAGACGGGGCCTCTGTTGTGGGGAGTTTTCAACTTGGCAGCAAACTCTAATGTATCGCCCACGGACAAATGAGGAAAATGCACATCGGTCTCGGCGGAGTACACAACGTCTCCACGGTGGTGTTTTTCGATTTCCGACAAAGTGAGCCCGTCGTAGGAGATTTGCGACTCGCTGCCAATGTTAAAACCGTAAGTGTTGCCCGCAATGGTCTTGAGCAAAGTGGAACATCCCGAACCGGGACGGCCCAACACAACCGTGAGCTCGCCTGGCTGATAGATACCGTCCATTGTCTTCAAAATGTCGAAATAACGAGCCTCATCCTCTTTTCTGAACAGTCTGAGGCCATCGGCCGCCAATTTGAAGAGAGCATTGGTGACGGTGGGCTGGTAGTCCGAATCGGTGGCCACACCGTAAGCACGCAAATTGCGGTATGCCACTCCCAATTTGGAAGGCTTGTAGTAGTCTGGATCGGTATCAAGCAATTTTCTCATGTTCTTGACCCAGAATTTGGCATCGAACGAGTCGGAATCCGGATTCAAGATGTCCTCGACATTCTCAAAAGGCGCAACTCCGGGCACGTTGGTCATGTGTGTCAAATATTTGATCAAGTCGGCCGACGACTCTTTGGTTTTGACCGAGGTCAAGGAGTTGTTCGAAATGGTGCGAGCCAACTCCCTGATTTCGTCCTGGTGGGCTGAAAAGCCTCTGTATTCGTTGACGGATTCGGCATCGCTGTGAGAGGATGAATCAGACGCCGAGTGGGATAAGTTCGGGCCGATTTCGGAGCCATTATTGGCCAGATCTCCAACAATAGTCTTTTCTTCAACCATTCAATCCTGACGAACAGTAACGGTAGGCAGTAGCAGCAGCCAGAATGGGGAGAACAGAACGAGAAGGAAGAAATTAAAAAGGCACTAACTGTAGCAATTCGCTTGAATAGTTATCGATAGCCGTGAACAAAGGGCCCCGCCATTGGCGGAGACCACTATACTTATACCAGATGGCCTACATAGATGGCCTACATATGCTTGGCCCGATTAGGCCATGTGGCGGAAGGTGGTTAAGTTCCGAGCGTTGCGGAGTTAGCCCACCACTAGGGCAGCGGGAGACCAGAGGCTGACGGAACGGAATTTTACAGCGTCGACATCGTATTTTTGTCAGGCTCCATGTTTGTTTGGATTGGAACCGGTGGCTTGGTTGACAGCTGGACGGAACGTTCTCACCTTTGGCCTACGAAGAAAGTTGCACAGAAGCCGTTCTCGAGCCGCACCGCTGTTTTCTTTTTATTCCCCATTGAGAAATCCGTCATCATGACTGGACCCCACAGGGATGTCTAGAGCAATTAGATGGGCAAATTGAAGAGAGTGGTGGGTGAAGACTACTGGCTGGAAGCTAGAGAAGTGCGACCATGGGTAATAATGCGCGCAGCCCGGAACAATCAATAGGACGGAGGTTGTCGTGGCCCCTGCTTCGACGGGCGTACGGAATGTATGGAAGTTTGACCGACCGACGCACATCGCGGGTGTTTGGACAGAGACTTGGCATGGAGCGCACGGAACCCAGGAACCTTTTCTTATGTCCGCATATGGACGGCACTGGTTTATCTATTGTAATGATAAGTGCGTCCGTTGCTCCGATTGCTCATATTTTTCCGTATTGTTATGATTTACATTTCAGAATTACAATTCAGGTAATAAAATTATTGGGTCACTTCATTCGTCATTAGTTCACTTCATTAGAATTCATTAATTCATTTCTTTTCATTATTTCGGATTAGCTCACTTCGTAGTCAATTCATTCGTCCCATACAATACCCCAATTACTCATCCCTTACCACTATTCACTCCCCCGCTATTGTCTTCCGTTTCTGTCTCCCCGAACCCTCCGCGTGCCATCTCCGCGCGTGTATCTGGCCAACAGACTGCACTGTGCCCGGACGCCGGAACACTTCCGCGGCCGGAACAATAGCGGAGGCGAATATGGAATGCGCGGCAGTGGCGAAGTGAGGCCTAGAGAACTGGCTTTATTTGGTACCTAGGCATTTTTGGGATGTGGTTGTTCTGGACCAAAGGGGGTTAGGTATCATGATAGGAGCCAGTGCGGCGGGGTTTGTGCGTTTGTGTGATTCGGCAGATGTGGGTAACGGTTTAGGTGATCAGTGTGGGTGACTGGTGTTGGGTAATTTGTGTTGTATTTCTGGCTTTCTGTCTTCTTTAACCTATACGAGCCGTCGATACGGATCTGGACATTGGGGTACGACGTTTGATAAGTCCGGCTCCCGGGCCCGTAACCATTAGGATATTTTGACGGCGATCTTCTCTATGTCCCGGAGCCGTCTCGGCGGTGGTTTTCGCAGCCATTTGATCCTCGGTGCCGGTGACACCTTCCATGCGGAGAAACGAATTTCTGTTTTTGAAATTGACAGTGGGGGAATTTATTTTGTGACAAAATAAGAGTGGAGGAAGTTCCGTGCTTTGGTTTGTAAATAAAAGCGGCGAATTTTCTTGATTTGTCTGTCAAAATAAACAGAGGCAGAAGCTCCTTGCTTTGTTTTGTCAATATGAAAACGATACAATTTCTTTGATTTTTACTGACGGCACAAACGAGAGTGTCACAAGTGGTGAAATGGAAGACATTTCCGAACTTAACCCCAAAGCACTGTTTTTTCATGCACTATGTAAAAAAATTCATGCACCATGTATAGATACCGACCATGCTGTTTAATGCTTAAGAATTGGTCTCGATCAATGAGTTATCATCAAAGAAAGCCCTAAAAATGATCCTCTCGCAGGTGATCTCCAAAAGCTGGCGAAAGTAGTTCGGCGGTAAATTTGGCGAAACATTCACTGTTGCAAGTTTTCGACCAGATTTTTTATTGCTGTTTGAAGAGCCTTTCGTCCTACTATGAAGAATTCGGATGACAATAAAAGCTAGGTCGTCTTCTTCGATTTTTGAATCTGAATCTTCAGTCACGAGGGATTGTAATTCTTCACGAAATAATTTGTCGCCAAGAAGATTAGACAAGCGGTCTAAAAATGTTGACAAAATAGAAAGAGGCGGAATTTCTTTAGTTTGTGTTGTCGAAATAAAGAGTCGTAAAGTTCTTTGCTTTGTTTTCTGCCAAAAATGAAAATAGTAGAACTTGTTTGATTTGTCTTGTTAAATATAAGAGTGATGGAATTTCTTTAATTTGTACTTGTTTAAGAGTGGCGCTAGTTCTTAAGTTTGTACTCCTTCAAGCTTGGCAGAATTATGTGATTTGCCTTGTCCAGAATGAAGAAGCACTTTCGACACCCTCTCGTTAAAATGAGAGATTATCTCGCTTCTCGGGTTCGAGGGATTACCTGTGAATATAATCCCCACCGTGGCCCCAAAACGCAATCAAGGATTGGTAGTCTGGATCGTTGCAATACGTCGAGTTCCCCGGAATGACAGGAAGTGGATTGTCTGATGGCCTATGACACCGCTACCGAGGGAATTCAGACAACAATTGAAGGGGCTCATCATCGCGGGGTTTATAGTAATAACACTACAGTTTCAGTATTAACTCTACGAACCCTAAACTATGATATGAAGCAATAACTAAGCCAGTGTAAATTGCTCATGGCATGTACACGAACCAGCAGAAGAAATCCACTTTTTTTAAACGAACGTTGAGAAGTTGCAATAATACCGTCACTTTGTGACCAGTGGGCATTCCCATCAAGCCCGGGGTATCAGAGTAGTTTCGTGCAAACTAATCAATGATGACGTTTCAGCAGTTACACTGAAAAGAACAGATTCTACACTTGGTCTAAGCCAAAAGGCAAAACATTTCGCCGAGAGTGAACAGATTTTCTTTCTTTTTTTTGCTTTTTTCTTCTTATTGTTCCTAGAGTCAGCAGAATGCCCCGTATATATTGGCAGATTTGCAATATTATGCCTAGTGCGAAGACGATTACGTGAATTCAACAACCACAAAAAAAATCCAAAAATCTAAAAATCTCAGAATTCAAGAAGTCAGCAAGACACGGAAATCGCAACGCTAATCTAACTTTCTTTATACCTTACGTCAAGCGATTTCAGTGCCCTTGAGCTAATCTTCTCTACACCATCTCTGTATGTCGGAGTTGACTCATCATCATGACTCTCGTTGATCTGCTCCCCAAATCATTCAAGCGACCGCAGATCCTCCTTTTCACAGCTTCAGTCGCCAACCACAAGTTGCTCCAATTTTTATCCGATGATTACAACTTCGAGGTTTGCATGAGAAAGCTCTCTCTCAAGGACCAGGTCAAGGTGAGAAATCACCGCCATAATCGCATCAAGGAGCTAGTCCTGAGATTGTTCACCAAGGCAGTGCTCAACTATGTCATTTTCGTTCAAGGGAGACTAGCCAGGTTCGATCCATGGGCCGAATTGCACTTGACATACAACAAATTCGGCAAACCACAGCTACGCAACCAGCAGGAACTCAATTTCCAATATAATTCCAGCAGCTCCAACGACCTCACCTCTATAGTCGTGCTAATGGGTTCAAAGCGGCCCGTGGGCATAGATCTCTCGCATGAGACTCAGGATTCCGTTTCTTCGATAGACTTTATGGACCAATTCGAAGGAATCTTTGCTAAGGCTGAAACGACCCAATTGATGAAAGTTTCTGATATAGGCGACAGATATGTCACGTTCAACCATTTCTGGACGCTCAAAGAGGCGTTCACCAAGTTCATTGGGTGCGGATTGAATGTGGACCTCTCGAAGTTCAGCTTCGTACTCCCAAATGAGCCGTTGGCATTGAGAAATGCAATTCCGGCCCTGGACGACCAAGTGGCCAATTACGACGTTGAGTGGGTTGGAGGAATTGAGGTCGACTACTCTGAACTTGCAGAGGATTTTAAGAGGGATTTTGGTTATGAGTACGAGATGGTATATTGTTCATCTGGAGTTCTACGAGTTGGAGACAAGCTTCCTGTGATTGTGTCTATCATTACGTCGGAGGATATAAAAGAGAGAAGCCACTTTCATATCAATATGGAGGCCCTCTTGGGGAGTTTGGTGGGTGATTGCAGAATAGAGTAGTGAGGTAGGTTTATAGAGCTAGTAGGGCACCAATTTAGTACGAAGCATGAAGAAAGAATGGGCCAGAAAGTAGATATGAGGAAGAGATTTAGATAAGAGTTCTATGTTTGCGTAACGAAGTACTATGACTAGACAGCACAACAGTAGCTGAATTCAAGAATTAACACAGTATTAACACAAATAAAGGAAAAGTACAGCGTGAGACACAGATCGTTGCGTATATGGTCGGATTTGACCGATCTCTTCTCGGTAGTAGAAGAAACGAAATAAGTCCTCACCACCCCCGACCTCGAAGTTCCCCATCGTACCTCGGCTTCACGAGCATTCTATCCTTTTATTTTCTAATTCCAAAACAGTGAATAAAACGATCTTCAACGCAATTTGAGCTATAATCAGAGAATATGAGAATACCAGTCTTGAGAGTAGCGCATCACAGTAGTAGAATATCAGTATACGAGAGTATGTAACAGATTGGACCCAAATCAGTAGAAATGTTTACTTGTCGTTTCTTTTGGATATTTCCTGTTAAAGGCTTCACTCTAAGCTGCCGTACTCCAGTCCGCTACCGTCGCCAGCCTCAGCAGCCTCTGCCTCTTTTTCCAAATGCGTCTTCCTTTGCGGCTTGTCTACTACATCCACCCATGACGTCGCTGCAGATGGCCTTTCAGAAAATTACTAAAAGGCCCCTCCATGGCAGGTGTATGATAAACTACAGTATCGGTATAACTCTACGAACTCCTATCTATTACTGAGTACATCACACTAGCAGCACATCACAGTAGTAGAATGGAGTACAGCAGAGTCAGATTACTAAACTAGCGAAACTAAAAAGCCAAAACTAAAATAGCAACGTAGAGAAAACTAAATAACCATACATATCAGCGAACACAGCATAGATAAAAAAAGCAACTTCTGCTCGTTTCAACCCCAAAACTCCCACCACAAACCTCTCCACCTTATCTCAGTCCTACATCCAGAACTCACCACCAACATGAGTCTCTTGGTCGAAAAACACAAGAAATTCTTTCTGCTATGTCTGCATTCACTCCCTGCTAGGGCTCAAGGCGAAGACGCAAATAAGCTAGCAATTGTCTACTTCGTTCTCCATGGCCTCGGTTTGCTAGGCCAACTTGACACCAAAGACAATGATCTCCACATCGAGTACATCTACTCCCATTTGATCAACACCAAGGATGCAAGCATCCAAGCGTTTCGATCGAGTCAGACATTCAAACTTCAAGACGATTGCAACGACTACGATCTCCCCAATCTTTCGGCTACGCTCTTTGCGTTGGCATCACTTCTCATTTTGAAAGACGATTTCTCCACGAAACTAGACCGCCACAAGATCATGGCGTTTGTCTCGCGGTGTCAGGTGAAGTCCGGCCCGCTCAAAGGTTCCTTTTTGCCTGTTCTTGGCGCCGGCGGTGAGCCGTGGGGCGAAAGTGACTTGAGGCTCTGCTACATCGCCGCATCTATTCGGAAAATGGTGGGCTACGACCGATTGCCGGTGGAGAAGAGGGTTTCAGACATTGACATTGAGGCCATGACGGCATTTGTCCTCGATAAGTTCAACTTCAACGGCGGTCTAGCCTCGGCATCGTTCACAGAATCCCACAGCGGACTAACTTTCTGTGGCTTGGCAGCTCTCAAGCTTACGGGCTTTGACTTGGACACCAAAAACGACTTCGTGGCGCTCACCCAGAACTGGTTGGTCCACAGACAAGTGGACTATCCGGAGGAGACCTACGGACGGTCGCTTGACTACGAGTTCTACGAATTGAGCGACATTGGAGGCTTCAACGGACGAGAAAACAAGTTTGCAGACACCTGCTACTCGTGGTGGGTGGTGGCGCTGTTGGAATTGTTGGGAGGAGGTGGTTTGCTCATTGACCGTGAGAAAGCTCTCGCGCATCTCCTCGAGGGCACCCAGCATAAGTTGATGGGAGGGTTTGGCAAGGATACAGAGTGCATGCCGGACCCGTTCCATTCATATATGGGGCTTGCGAGTGTGTCTCTTTTGAAGATGTCGGGGATGGAATTTGAGGGCATGGAGAGGTTGGGGGAGGTTGATCCGGAGTTGGTGATTACGAAGGAGCTGCGGGAGTTCATGGATGCGATGTGGAGAGAGTAGAAGGATGGAGGGATGATGGAAGGAATGGAGTGTAGAAGACGGCCAGAGCTAGGATGTTCGGGCAATGGGGGCAGTATTAGGTAGTTGGCCATTGAGACATTGAGTACATTGGGCGAGATCATTTGCAATCATTGAAGCACAATTATCTAATAATAAATAGAAGCTAAGAACCTTGATCTGAGTACATTGAGAATACGGAGAAAGAAGAACAAATATCAACAGCCAGAGAAGAACACTGAGAGCAATGGTCGATAATCAAAGTAAGCTAAGAACATTGAGAAGTTTCAAGACATTAAGAACACCAAGAACACCAAGACAATAAGCGAGATCTTTTGCAACCATTGAGAACAGATATCTGAAAACCAAAAGAGAAGCATGAACATTGAGAACACTGAGAACGCTAAGAACAATAAGAACGAGAGAGAACACTGGAAATCTTTTGCAACCATTGAAGAGCAATTATCAAATAACCAAGTGAACCTCTCGGGTACTCGCCAATTTTGTCGTTTTCTTTCATTTCCCAGTTCATTCCACCTCAACTGCGCACCAGTCAAGATTCGCCAATACAATTCACCACTTTCTAGTCCAAATTCTCTCTTTCTTCCCATTTTTCTTCCTCTCTATCCACCCTCCATACCTCCCTCCACCTCCCTCCATCGTCCATTCCTCCCCACAATCACCTGCACAGGCATCCAAAATGCACGATGACAGAACCATTTTCCACCCACCATCTGCTGCTCATTCTCAATCTCTAGCCCATTACCAATCTCTATGACTAATGGACAATCTGCCGCTGGTCAACAGGTCCAGAAGACCCCGTCCACATCCGTCCATTTGATTGCGGGGGCGACCTCGGGCCTCGTTTCAGCGTTCACGTTGCAACCTCTCGATCTTTTGAAAACTAGATTGCAACAGCAGCAGCTAGAGGTGGCAGGCTACCGCACGTCGATTGCCAAGGAACTCAAGAAGCTCGCCAACCTCAAGGACTTGTGGCGCGGTGTGCTTCCGTCCACCCTCAGAACGTCCATAGGTGCTGGATTGTACTTCACCATACTTTCACAGACTCGAACCTACTTGGCCACAGTTAAGAAAACCACCGAACGGCTGTCGTCGAGCGTGTTGCCCAAGCTTTCCCATACTGAGAATTTGGCCACGGGGTTTGTGGTGCGTGCTGTGGTTGGATTTATTACCATGCCTATCACTGTGGTGAAAACCCGGTTTGAATCGAGCATGTACTCGTACAATTCGCTCGGAGAGAGTATTGGCGGCATCTACCACGATGGAACTGCTATCGGCTCATTTCGCAACTTCTTCAAGGGCACTTTTGCTACTTTGGCGAGAGATTCTCCTTATGCTGGCCTCTACGTTCTTTTCTACGAGGGGTTCAAAAACGACTTGTTTCCGGCTGTTTTTGCTCCTTTGCAGACCACCGCGTACTTTGCGTCGCTCATCAACTCGGCGTCTGCCGTTTTGGCCTCGTCGGTGTCGACTACCATCACTGCACCTTTCGATGCCATCAAGACAAGGTTACAGCTCTATTCGGGCACGAAAAATGCTCCAACCTTCATGTCGGTGACCCGCCAATTGTTGCGGGAGCCTGGAGGAGTTAAGAACTTGTTCAGTGGGCTTTCGTTGCGCTTAGGTAGAAAGGGTCTTAGTGCTGGAATCAGTTGGTGCATGTACGAGGAATTGCTTAAGTTCTTGTAAATAGGGAATGGCTAATGTACAAAGTAGGAGTTTGGCTACAGGCTTCTGAGTTTGTATTAATATTCTATCAGTTTTCTGTCGATTTTCTTTCGATTTTCTATCTATTTTGTTCGAATTTTCAATGCAGTTACGTGGAAATTGCTTGAGATCTTGTAAATGGAGAATGAGATGGGGGTTCGTAGAGTTAATTCCGAGATGTAGTTACTTCTACAAAGCGAAGGATGAGGAGTCTACAAGTAGTCAAGGCGCTCGACGACGTAAACGGAAGGAGACGACAGCGATAGCGGGCCAGAGTCGGGCGCTTATAGGATAGCGTCGTCGAGAAAGTCAAGAAGAAGAAAGAAAATAACATAAAGATCAAACAACACTGATGGTACAATCTGTTACAGAATGGCTAATGTACAAAGTAGGAATTTTGACCTTAGGCTCTTATTTTATATCAGTTTTGTATCAATTTCTATCAGTTTCCCACTATCATTTTTCTATCGACATTAACTATTAATGTTCAACTCCCTAATATCTATCAATTTTCAACCAATTTGCAATGCATGTAATAGGAATTGCTCAAGGTCTTGCAAAATAGGGAATGGCTACAAAGTAAAGAACTTTTTACTACAGACTTCTCAATTACAAACTCTACAAGACAATATGGACACAAAAAATTCAAACAAGAGCCATTCAGTCAAAAGCAGCTTGAGACTATATGGACATAAAAAGCTCAACAAAAACAGCAAGACAATATGGACGCAACAAGCTCAGCAAAAACTACAAGAAAGTCAAAAAATACAACTCAACAATATCAATTTAACAAAATCAATTCAACAAAAACAATTCACCAAATCATACTCAATTATCAATTTTCTGACATTATTGTACCTCTCTTCCTTCATCCCCATCCTCAGTGTGACTCGGCCACCACGGCCACACTACTAATGGTGTACGGGTTTCTTATGGACCTCGGACCAGAAACTGGGGTAAGACTAACCAGAAAAACCACCAACTTTCTCTTCCTGGAGATGAACAACGACCTCGTCACCAGTGCCGTCTCGTTTCTCAGAGACCCCAACGTGGCGTCATCGTCACTCAACAAGAAAATCGAGTTTCTCAAGTCCAAGGGCTTGAATGATGACCAAATTGAAGAAGCGTTAAAGCGAGTTGACGACTCGAGCTCTGGAAGCCCGGCTTCGTCCTCGCCACAGGTGGCTAATCCATCATACTCGCCCCAGCAAAATTATGCGCCCCCACCTCCCTTGGACTACTACTCGGCGCCTCCACAGGTACCGGAAAGAACCTGGAAGGACTACTTCATCATGGCCACCGCCACCGCCGGCGTCACGTACGGTTTGTACCAGGTAGTGTCTCGGTTTCTCATTCCCAGCATTATTCCACCGGGCCAGTCTCGTTTGGACGAAGATAAGGAGAAAATCGACGAGGAATTTGTAAAGATTGACAAAGTGCTTGAACAGATGGCCTTGGAGCAAAAAGAGATCAAGGACACCAACGAGGCCAAGTTGAAGGAAATCGACGTGGTGATCGACAACGTGAATGACTTTTTGGCCAAGTACAACAGAGACAAATCTAAGTTTGATGACGATTTGCGCTTGATGAAGCTTGAGGTGGATAACTTGCTGAACGCCGTAGAGAAAAACTTGCGTTTGACTAAGGACACCATCTCCGAGGAGCTTCGGGACATTTCCGGCGAACTTACTTCGCTCCAGAACTTAATTAAGGCACGCGGTGAATCCTCTTCATCGTCTGATAGGAAAGTGGCGCCAGTTTCGTCGATTCCTTCTGCATCTGAAATCTTGAAGAGGGCCAAGGCTGCAAATGCGATCGCCAGTGAACATGCGGCCGCATCCAATGGCAGGGCGGCCAGTCCTGCTTCCGGTGGCAGCTCCAAGGGAGAAGTTTTCGCCGCAGGAATCCCCGACTGGCAACTCAAGCACAAGCAAGCTGAGGAGGAGCAAGAAGCAAAGAAGGAAGAAGCAAAGAAGGAAGAAGCAAAGAAGGAAGAAGAGAAGAAGGCTCAAAATGAGTCGGAGTGGCCACCCACCGAGATACAGAGTGGTATTCCGCTGTGGCAACAGCTGAAGAAGAAAGAGGACGAGGTTGTGGAGAATTCGATCAAGAACACGGGCGTGCCCGCCTGGCAGTTGAATGCCACGAGCTAGGCGATTATGAGTGGCGATGTCTCTTGTTGGAGTGAGGGATTGGTAAGAGACAGTGAAGCGAACAATTGGTACGACAGACCGACCGGCGACTCAGCATTGGTGAAAGCTGGCAGCATATTGCCGGAAGATTCATTTTGGGCCGAAGGGTCAGTAGCGACCAGGAATGAAAAGATATTCAGAGGAATTGAGTAGCAGATTCGACAACCATTAGGCATAGTAACAATTATTTTAGCATCTAGTCCAGAATGTTAGTCCAGAATGTTAGTCCAGCATGTTAGTCCAGCATGTTAGTCCAGCATGTTAGTCTTTCTTTTAAAAAATAACGTATTAATCAAGAGTCTAATGGCCATTAATTATAGAACATATTTCCAGTATTTAGTTAGCTTTTAGTCCAGCACTTCAGTCCCGCATTTTAGTCCAGCGATTTGTCTAGCATCTGGTCCGGAATTTTAGTCCATCACTTATTCCAGCAATTATTCCAGCAACTATTCTAGTATTTATTCCAGTATTTATTCCAGCATTTCCTAGTCCATAACCATGCATTTGCCTCCTAATAATCTACTCATTAGCATTTCAGTCGTCATTTTGAGTGTCTCCAGCCAGAAGTCTACCTGTGCATAGAGTCGCATCATGATAATCAGATATAGCCGTTTCTCATTCGTGACCTATCTTCCCTGGGCAACACTTCAAGATCTTCAGGGTTCCCTAATCGGCGACTTGAAGTCTGTATGTACCCCAAACGGAACCTCGAAGTTGTGGCCTTTGTTGGTCAGATCGAGCAGGTGGACTACATCAGACGGAGAAACAGGACAAGACAGGATAAGGACGATAAGTACGGACAAAACGATAGGTATGGACAGGACGAGAAGTACGGGCAAAAAGAAAGGTACGGACAAAAAGATAGGTATGGACAAAACGAACGATATGGCCTCCAGCAATTTGGTAGAAGTCCAGCGGGATGCATTGGATACGTTCCTCAAATCTGGGACCAAGGAAACTACGATGACCACGACAAATTGGGAAATGACATCGGAAACAAAGGAATAGGATACAAGGTAGGCGAGAAACCGGGAAGTGCTGCGGGCTCTAGGACAGATGGAGCAACTGATGCGTTTGCAAAAGAACATGGGGATCTCGCTGGAAACCCAGATTTATTCGAGAAATTGACCGACAAACGGATGAACAAGACCAGTAAGAGGCCTCTGGCGCCTTTGGGGCTGCCAGGACCAGCCATTGGGCTGCCGGGCTTACTGTTTGGCCCTTCAAGAACGGCCACCTCCAGATTCAGCGGATTGGCCGACCTCCAACGGCACACTGATGCAGAATTGGACACAGGCTTTGGATCAAATGCGGCAGCAGACCTAGGAGACCTTTCAGACCTTGGCACGGACTTTGGGACCGATCTAGAAACGGCTTCTGCAAGTCAATATAGCACTTTAGTGAACCTTCCTACTAATAGTGGACGTGCTCTGAGATTATGGAAAACGGACTCTGGCGCCACGCAGTCTCCGGGCCTTTGGTCGTTGATGGAGCCTTCTGAGTCCTCACGCGCCTCTCCACCAGTTATGCTCCTTTCTGGCCTCAATGGGTCCGAGGACAGCTACGGTTCTAATGCCCTGCAGGCGTTTGCATCTTCCCCATGGGGCATTTCGAGGCTGTCGATCTGGATGACTCCACACAACGCTTCGGAAAAGATCGCTGGGACTCCGCAGACTCACGAATAGCTTCCTGATAAAGGTTTAGCGGGATGTACGTTGGTGATGGAGGGAATGCACGTGACCACTCCCAAAGTATTTCCTTCAAGGGGTTCGTCCTAATCTTTTCAAAAGGTGAAGACCTCCTGCCGGTCTGATCTATAACTTAAAATAGTCTCCATAACTCAGCATTGTAGTTTTTTTTGCAAATTGTAGTGCAATTCAACTACCCTCTCGTCAACACACCCGTACACCTCATATTCCCACCACTAAAACTAAATCTAACTAGCACAAACGACGTCTCCCATGAGTTCGGCGGTGTCTTTACACAAATTGGTCAAGGTGCTGGCAGCCAAGAAGACGCCGCCCAAAGTGTTTGGCACTCTTCTCCGGCAATTGCTTGCCACCGCCCAGGTTTCTGACCACGAAATGATCGAATCATTGATCGAGGTGCCAAAAGCCATTGATCGCATCCAACAAAAGTATCTCATGGAGTATGCATTAGAATTTGCATGTGGAAGTATTACTGATCTTCAGCGGTTCATGGTACTCCTTTCTCAGACCGTTTTGGACACTCAGAGAGAATACATGATTTTCATTAAGAACAATTACAGCCAGCTATTTAGGCTGAACACCTTGACGGAGTTTATTCAGTCCGGCTACATTCCGTATACTTCCACTATTGTTGCAAAGTTGTCAGAGTACCCCGAGTTGGACGCTATCCAGAAAAGTCTCTTGACCCATATTCTATTCCTCTGGGGAGTCATCATTGACCACCATTCAGTGCTCATCCCTACAGCTGCATTCAAGCAATTGACCATTTCTGTCATGAACCTCTTGGTAAAGCATGGCTATGACAATTTGTCTGGGTATTTTACCCGAAAAGCCAATGTTCTCATGAACACAGCAGAATTGAGTAAAGAGTTGCAACCAACCGGGCCCTTGGCGCCACTAGGGCCCGACACCAGTGAGAAATTGACCATGTCAGCAATCAAGAAGTCCTACTCGGTCAACTGGCACTCGAAAAAGGCTGCCACGTACCTCCACCTCAAGAAATTCATCTGGTTGAACACTCAATTCCAGCAGTGGCTGACGCAAGCGTTGGTGGACAGTTACTTGCAGTTTTTTGGCATTTCTACTCACAACTTGAGCGAACTTTTGGATGAAATCGTGGGCGGGTTCTTTGGCGGCATCGCCATGGCCATTCTGCTGGGGGAACCTAAGTATGTGATATATAACTGGCGTAACTACATCGTGAGCAAGTTACCGCTTTTCCTCAAGGAATCGAGGCTAGTTCACTCGGCTATTTCCTCGGAAAACCTTGGCGAAGTATTGGCTGAGGCCGTAATGAAGAGAGCCGACAACGCAGTTACGCAGATGCCAGTGGGAGATAAGCCATACGACTTGCGCAAACACTTTTTGCGCAGCTGCATCTACCAGAAGATCATCACTTTGGAAATGTTCACCAAATTGTTTCCCGATGTGGCAGACTCGCTCTCGCTATCGCTCATCACTCACGAGACAGAACAATTGAGCCACATCGACAGCTTGACCAGCGAATTGAACAATAAACTCTTGGATGTCAACATAGAGTTCACGTCGTTGGAAGAAAGCAGACTAGTCGACTACTTCCGCTCCCTTCCGACCACCGATATAGTTTACCTGGAGAAGAAGCAGCAACAATTGACAAAACTTGCGCATTCTGCGGTGGACACATTAGTCAAGGACAGGAGCAACGAGAAATTGGGCCGTCTCTTGATCGCGTTGGCCAACAACCCCACTGTATCCAGCATAATTTTCTTCCAGGACCCTCTTGGGCCATGGGGTCTTTTGAACAAATTGATTATGTATTTGGACCAGAAAAATTTCCGAGTGGACGAAGATGATAGCAATTTCCAGGACACATATGCATATTTTGGGGTGATTCTTTCCGGGATCATCGCCGTGGCCATCTATTTTGCCGTGGATTTTAAGCTGGTCGACGTCAAGGACTCGTACACGATCAACTTCATCAACAAATTCTTCTACAGACATTGCGAGGACCTCACGGCCAAAATTGTTGGGTCCGGCGAAGACGACGCCACTATCGTGGCCAACTACAACACTCTTTTGCAAGACTGGATCAATGCGTTGTTCGACGTCAACAACGAGGGGTTGTCGGACGATTTGATCAAGTCCATCAATGTCAAGCAGACATACAAGCTCATCGCTATCATTTTCCAGCAGGCCATCACGGCCAACATTTTGGGGACGTTGAGTGCCAGTGGCTTGAACAATGGACTCGATTATTTGAGCCAGAACTTCTTGGCTCCGTGCTCGTTGCAGATCATGGAATGGCTTCTCAATGGAATCGGCCCATTGCAACCCAACAGTGAGGCCATGGCGCTGGTTTTCCTTCGCATCATGGAGATCAATCTCGGCACATCCGGCGCCGCCAATGACCTGAATTACACGTTTCGAGTTCTACTCAACATTGTGGGGCCTCGAGCCCTCCGCAAGTTGCAAACACTCAAAAATTGGCAAAGCGTCGATGCTGCGGCCAGAAGTGTGGCCATTCTTAAAAGAGAAGTTGGACCCGATTACTTGCTACCAGAACCCGATAATCTTGCGCAAGAAGGAACGTTCGACCTTGTGCAAACCATCAAAGACTACGTTATACGCTACGCTCGAGACCCTACCAAGTACCCAGCGGCGAGCACTTGGGCGAATATTCGCCGGTGGTGGAAGAAGTTGTCTGGTCCACAATGTTACTGTGCATTTTTCCAAGAAATACAGCGGTGGCTGGTGCTGCACAACCACGTGGACGTTGAGGAGGCCAAGATCTATTTGGATTTCTTAGTCTTCTTCGTAGTGGCCACTAGTGGAGTCACGGAAGATGCGGCACCGATCGATCTTAGCGCACCAGAGAAAAGTGCCTCTGTGCAACTGGGGAAGTTCTCCCTAACCATTGACAATCATTTTTCGTCTATCTTCAACGAGGTTGCGGGGGCTGCGCCAGAATCGGAAACGACTCCAGAACAGGAAAAATTACCTAGGGACAATTTAATGGCGGATTTCGAGATGGACGATCTTTTCAACGATGTGGGTGACGATCTCTTTGGAGATAACGCCCTGCATGCATCTGCACTGCTCTCCAGAAAGCCGACCAGCCTTTCGACGATTGGTTCAGTTTATAAAAGTCTACGGGGATCTGAAAGCACATTAACATGCATTGAGCAGATGCTTATCGACCCGAGCGCAGGACAAGGACGGATGGCCGTTGTTGCTAAATTGAAGCTTGCCGAGGAGTTCGAGCATGCACACAAGCGATGAACTAGATTGAACAATAGCATGGCGGGCAAATGTCAAATCGGACAACGATAACCGGCGTGTAGGAACTGACAAGAGACTCGAAAGAAAGATTTCTTGCGGCAATCGTCAGGCTGTGAGTCTCGGGCATGTGGCAGCCGGTGAGGGAAATTGAGCTTCCGTGGATATTTTTTCGCTCTATCTCTTGGCCGTCGCAGCACAATGCACATGAGGTTGCTGATAACCCCTGGCGCTGGTGACGATTTGACGGCGCATTGACGTCTCCTGTGTGCCGAATACCGATAGCGCATTTCCCAAATCAGTCTTCCAGAATAGGCTGCGGTATAGCGGCGATCTGCAACGCTGTGATAACGAGGTGCACGGGTGTTTTTAGCAGCCCGCCAATTTAAAGAGCTGGAGCCCTTGCAGTTCTGGGTCTTCAGTTAAAAAATCAGATTATCAGGCTCTAGATTCACCCTCTAGCACTTCAATTCTATCACTTGAGAGTTTATTTTTTTGATCTTGACCATTGACTGGCCTTGCTTTGACTGTTTGCTTGAATAATTCGGACATCATTTTCTCTGAATAAATCAGCTCTGAATAATTCGACGATGTCTGCTATCAAACCCTACCGCTCGCCTCTCCAGGCAATTCGCTCCAATACGACGGATCGTGTGATGAGTCACTTGCACTCGGCTATCTCCCAGCGTGAAGATATTCGGTCAATCAACAACAAAGACGCCGCTGACGACACTGATCTTTTGCACCAAATTGGTTACAAGCAGGAGATGAGAAGAGAGTTCTCCACGTTCCAGGTGTTCGGAATTGCTTTCTCCATTATGGGATTATTACCTTCCATCACCACTACTGCTGCTGTGGGCTTATCTGCTGGCCCTGTGGGTCTTGTGTGGGGCTGGTTTATCAGTGGGATTTTCATTCTTTGTTTAGGTATTTCCATGAGTTTCTTGGGCTCAGCCATCCCAACCTCCGGAGGGTTGTTCTACTATGCCAACTACTATTCCGGAGAGAAGGTCAGAGTGCCGTTGTCGTTCCTCATTGGCTGCTCAAACACTTTAGCGTTGTGTAGTGGTCTTTGCTCTGTCGACTATGGTTTTGTCTCAGAGTTGTTCGCTGCCATATACCTAGGAACGGGCTTTGAGAGCACCAAGTACCAGATTTATGGAGTATTTGTGGCCTGTGTCTTCTCCCAGCTTTTCATCTGTTCGATGACCACCAAAATGACCGCAACGATTCAATCCATCTCTATCTACGTCAACGTGTTCATTATCGTTTTATTCTTGATCGCTGTTCCTATCGGAACCAAGGTCAACTTGCACAAATTCAATGATGCAAAGTTTATTTTCGGCCTGTTGCAGAACTACTCTGACTGGCCTACTGGATGGAACTTCATGCTTTCATGGTTGCCCGCCATCTGGACCATTGGTGCCTTCGACTCGTGCATCCACATGTCTGAGGAGTGCAAGGACCCCACCAGAAAGGTTCCTATCGGAATTATTGCCTCTATCTCAGTTTGCTGGATTGTTGGCTGGTGTATTGTCATCACCATTTGCGCTTGCATCAAAGATGGTGACGTGTCGGCTGTCTTGGACAGTCCAACCGGCATGGTGGTTGCCCAGGTCATCCAGGATTCTATGGGAACCAAATGGGCAACGGCCTTCATGGCTATGATTGCCATTGCCCAGTACATGATGGGCATGTCTCTCCTTATCGCCTTGTCCAGACAGGTGTTCTCGTTTGCCAGAGACCACGGCTTGCCATTCGTGTACAATTACGTCAAGGTGATCAACCCCAAAGTCCAGGTTCCCATTCGCGCCACCATTTTCTCTGGTATTTTTGCATGCGTCTTGGCGTTGTTGATTTTGATCGATTCCACGGCTGCCAACGCTCTTTTCTCCTTGGCTGTTGCTGGTAACTTGCTTGCATGGGGAGTGCCTATTCTTTTGGTGATCTTGCCTACCGAGTCTGCCAAGAGATTTGTTCCGGGCCCATTCTACTCGAAAAGGTTCTTTTTCCCCATCAACTTTATCTCATGTGCATGGTTCATGTATGTCATTGTGATGTCTATGTTCCCAGAGAACAAGACTGTCGATAAAGAGACCATGAACTACACATGTGTCATTAATGGAGGTGTGTGGGCATTGTCGTTGGTCTACTATTTTGTGTACGGCTACAGACATTATCACGGGCCTAAGTCCAACTTGACGGCCGTTGATGTTGAGGAGGAAACGTCTTACCAGCACGCAACCATTGATACTAAGCTGGGTTAAAGAGTGTGGCAAAGGCAATCAACCTGATAGTTTAAACTAGTGCGGCGTTTTCGATTTGCAATGTGTGTAAAAATATAAGAATATAGTGACTGTAAAAAGAAAACTTACAGGCGAGTAGGTTAGCACCTTTATTCTTTCCAGGTTGGGCCTACCGAGGACCAGTGTCATTCTGGCAGTTACTTGGATAAGACAAATAGAGGGAGGATATCGAAATATGAGTGATCAAAATTGGAGACAAATGATCAAAATCGGAGATAGGAGGCCGCCCAAATTGGAGATAAGAGATAACCCAAGATAGGCAAAAAGCAATATAAGATAGCAATGAAGTGTCTAATTAGTAAAATCATATGATTGGTAGAGCAACTTTGTCACCATCACAGGTGATGAGATTATGGACCAAGACTCATGTGTGTATCTGTCAATCGCGGTGCAGTTTTAGAGCGGAATAGGGGCTTATCTATCAACTATTAGGTAAATGTGTCATATGGACTCGTCAAACTTTGTTGTGGGACAATCAGGTTAGCAGATTGGGGTGAGGGGGGGTGGCAAACTGTAGACCACACAAACAATGCCCATAGTGCTGAGTCTCCTTCAGCTGGTTCTATTTTATTAGCTGGAGTTATATTGAAAAATTAGCAGTTTTTTGCTATAGTAAGATTAATATTCCCTACTTTATCAGATGCTACTGTATTATATACACCTTTAGTTTATCGTCACTGGGCAGAAATGTCGCCATACTGTCAATAGGGAAGCTAGACGTGGCCACATGAACGCATCCGGGTCGTCTTGTAGATCACCATACCTATCAAAAAAGCGGAAGTCATTCAATGTTCGGTATCTGGCAGGATTGCGTTATGGACAGCTGATTCTCGCCAAGGGAGCTCAACCATCCAGATTATCCGGATTATTCCGCTACTCTTAAGGCATCCTACACAATCCAGAAATCTTGTGGACCAAATTAGTGTTCTTTTTTCCAAAGGATTGTATTTCAAGAACTTTTTAATCGAGTCAAAATGGGTCAATGTCATACTTTGAAAGCAGTATTTCTCAATTTAGGTTGGTTCAAGGCATCACCTTCAGTCATAGACGAGTCCTGCAAGAAGGACAGGTAGGGCCATCTGTAAATTAATAAACTACAGCCATCTTGGAACAATTATCATTCGCTATATAGATCCTTTGTCCTTTAGAATTTAACGTTTGCTCCCACATTTGTCACTGCTGTCCCACGTAATCTCCATAATTCGATTTCTCTACGTCTCCCACCGCGCTCTCCATGTTCACTCGATTAGCACCCACAGAAGTTCCTAATTCCCTCAGAATTTTCTAATACAAATTCCTAAAATTCACAAAATAACTACTTCGAAGCAATACTCCCAATGCAAGTCTCCTAAGAATTCGACGGGTCGAGGGTCGAATCTCTCTACCACCCTTTTATTATTCAATCCCCCGTTGTAGCCCATCGGAATAATCGGCTCCACATCTGCCTGCTGGATAGTTGGCTGGTGTATTATCAGTGCTATTTATGCTAGCATTAAAGATGGTGACGGCATTCGGCAATTGACTTGGAGTTTAAAGTTTCAGTGTGTAAATATTGTGCACGCAGAATACATGTACATGCGCTCAGGTAACTAGTTATCTGATGCTGTGGAAGTAATGGGCAACTGATAGTACGTGTACGTTGTTGGGACACTACTTTCACTTTTGGGATGACGAAGTCCTCCTTCAAATGAACAAGGGCCGTGTTGAATTTACATACTTTGTTAGATTATCTAGTCGATCTCACTTAAGGCAGCTAAGAGATTTCATCTATGAAGATAATGATGACTAACTGAAGAGAACAAGAAGGTATACTTTCCTCTTGGGAATATACAGGCAAAGGATATCTCTCGTTATCGAGTAGTACTTCCTACATAACTAAACAAGCTCCTGCAAATCTTTACGATATTCTAATAAAATTCACCTGAGCACAGGGTTCCGAGAGCGTGCATACACATTTGCGGAAGACGAAGATGCGCTCGCAGCCGACCTCGTGCAGGCCGACGGAAACCCCGAATAGGACAAAGCGTCGGAGCGAAAGCTGTTGGAAGGTTACGGATTCTTAAAATACCACAAGGTCCTTGTACGAAGTCGGTGCTCGCTGGATGGAAATGATTTTTTTTGGTGGGACGTCGTCATTGGATTAGATGGCCCTGGTGGAGAAGTCATCACTAAGCCGAAATCAATGCAAACACCGGAAGTGCCATGCGCTGTGCGCACTTTGTGAAGCGCTTTTCCCAAATGAGACTTCCGTAGAATTACGTGAAATTAGATAGTCTGAATGCAGGGCGGTAGATAGCGAATGTCGGGTTGGCTGCAAGGCCCATCGATTTAAAATGCTGGCATTCTGGCTCATTTCGAGCTGTCAGCAAAAATTGCTTGGTTCCGGATTCTACTTCGAATACCTAGATTTTGATTTTTAGGAGCTCATTCCATTCCTAACCATATATTTCTTCTGACTTCGACTATATTCCCGCAATGGAACCACTCAAGTCGCATCGTTCGCCTATCGAGGCTATTCGGTCGCATACAACCGAGCGTTTTGCTCACCACATGGACACGATCCTCTCCCAACGTGAAGATGTCCGGTCAATCAACAACAAAGACGCCGCTGACGACACTGATCTTTTGCACCAGATTGGTTACAAGCAGGAGATGAGAAGAGAGTTCTCCACGTTCCAGGTGTTCGGAATTGCTTTCTCCATTATGGGATTATTACCTTCCATCACCACTACCGCTGCTATCGGATTAACTGCGGGTCCCGTGGGGCTAGTGTGGGGCTGGTTTATCAGTGGTGCTTTCATTCTCTGCGTGGGTACTTCCTTAAGTTTCTTGGCTTCGTCCATCCCGACCTCTGGTGGTTTGTTCTACTACGCTAATTATTATGCTGGAGAAAAGGTCAGAGTGCCGTTGTCTTTCCTCATTGGCTGCTCCAACACCTTGTCCTTGTGCAGTGCATTGTGCTCTGTTAATTACGGTTTCGTTTCCGAGCTTTTCGCTACCATTTACCTTTTTACGGGCTTCGAGGCCACAAAGTTCCACACTTACGGAGTTTTTGTTGCTTGTATCGCCTCGCAGCTTGTGGTGTGTACGTTTACCACCAGATACACTGCAACTGTCCAGTCTATTTCGATCTACGTAAATGTGTTCCTCATTGTTTTGTTCTTGATTGCCGTGCCAATTGGAACCAAGGTCAACTTGCACAGGTTCAATGACGCCAGCTTCATTTTCGGCCTGTTGCAGAACTACTCCGACTGGCCTACTGGATGGACGTTCATGCTTGGTTGCCCGCTATCTGGACCATTGGTGCCTACGACTCGTGCATCCACATGTCTGAGGAGTGCAAGGACCCCACCAGAAAGGTGCCTATCGGCATTATTGGCTCTATCTCCGTGTGCTGGATCGTTGGCTGGTGTATTGTCATCACGATTTGCGCTTGCATTAAAGACGGTGACGTGGAGGCTGTATTGAGCAGTCCAACTGGTATGGTCGTTGCACAGATTGTTAGCGACTCCTTGGGACCCAAATGGGCTATTGCTTTCATGTCGATGATTTCCGCTGCTCAGTATATGATGAGCATGTCCCTTCTTATCGCCTTGTCGAGACAAGTGTTCTCGTTTGCCAGAGATCATGGCTTGCCAGTTGTCTACAACTATGTCAAGGTGATCAACCCCAAGATCAAAGTTCCGCTCCGTGCCACCATCTTCTCTGGTATTTTTGCATGCATCTTGGCCATGTTGATTTTAATTGATTCCACGGCTGCGAATGCTCTTTTCTCCATGGGTGTGATTGGCAACATTGCATTTGGAGTTCCTATTTTATTGGTGATTTTACCTACTAAGTCCGCCAAGAGATTTATTCCGGGTCCGTTCTACTCGAAGCGGTTTTTTTATCCAATTAATGCGATCTCTGTCGTTTGGCTCACATACAACATTGTGATGTTTGAATTTCCGTCAAACAAACATATCGACAAGTCGACCATGAACTACACGTGTGCCATCAACGGTGGCATTATCTTGTTGTCTATGATCTACTTCTTCCTCCACGGCCACAAGCACTACCATGGCCCTAAGTCCAACTTGACCGATAATGATGAAGAGGAGGTCGTTACTTATCATCATGAGACCATTGATGGTAAGCTGTGTTAGAGATCGCGGAGCTGCGAGCCGCAAAGCCAGTCAACCAGGCGAAGACTATTGCGGAGATTATTATTGTTATTGTTGAAGTGTATTAATAGAATTCTTTATAAGTTACTGTAGCCGAGCAAATGCTTCAGCGATAAAATGTGTATTTTGTTGATATAACAATCCGATTGCGGTTTTCTGATCGGATTTCGATTGGGCCACCATGACCAGAAAGCTGCGGAACATGAAGACGCGGAATTACTTACAATTGCGAACTGCAGGGCCAAGTAATAGGGAGATAACGTTGGAAAGATAAGGGAATGTAAAAAAATTTTGGGAAGGCTAAACAGAAAAAGCTGAGCAAAGTTGAAGATAAGAATCGGAGATCAGAGACAACACACAAACAATAGCAAAGAAGCAACAAAGTAGCAATGGACTGTGAGATGAGAAAGTATTACAAACGGTTATGCACGTTGATATGATTGTCAACAGGTGACAAGACAATTCGAGTGATGGGTCTCTTCAAGATTTGCGATCTTATTTGTCGGGAACGCTACGGTGTCTCAATATTGACTACTGCAATCATTGCAACGGTTACGGGTTCGTAGAATTAATACCGAAACTGTAGTTAATATAATAAACCTGCGATGAAGAGGCCTTAAAAAGTTGTCTGAAGGCCCGGTAAGAGTGCAAAAGGCGGGAAGCCGTAGAAGTGGACGCCGTAGAAGTGGACGCCGTAAAAGTGGACGCCGTAAAAGTGGACGCATTAGTCGGAAACATCGTAGATGATAACATATGAACAGAAGAAATACGACACATCAGCAACAAAGCACTTAATTGACTCCAAACTGATACGATCATATAGTTATTCTCTTCGCATGAGTGACTAGACTTGCGCCAGAATTCAGCTATAGTTTTGTTTGACTAATATGTAAAGGGCTTGTTGACAAGGAACGGTTGTTAAATCCTGCTAACGAAAAGTTGTTCGTCCGCTGTGACAATTTTGGACCCGACATCGCAACAAGCTCTTGGCGAGGTCTGTCTACATCCAATCGAAAAACAAGATATTGAACTCAAATTGTAGACAACATTCTAATGGACTCATTACCTGGATTAGAGAGTCTTACCGGAAAACGATAGACATTCAACAACCCATTCATGGCTGCAGCATTGCTAGACTGCAGTCAGTGTGCCAACAAAAGGTTTCCAGTCGAATTACGCAAATGTATGGCTGAACAGCAAAAAGATTCAAACTGTCTGAGCAAAATCAGACAAGGGGTTGAGTCTCTCTCATAATGCTTCTAAAGAATCGCGGACAGTACAACCATGGATTTTTGACTTCTGAAGCAAGACCTCTGGCAATACATCCGAGGCACGTTTGACCTTCTTTGGTATTCATCATAGTAAATAAAAATAATGAAGGGCATACGCTCTTACGGAGGATGACTATTCTATTCCGCAATTGCCCACCGGGTCCCCATATTCTCTATTTCCTTATATCCCCCATACCAGTATTCGCACTTTCCTACTTTCGCCATACCTCACTCACCTAATAGCCGTACTGACATCCACAGAAATTTCTAAGCAAATACCTAATTCCAACGGGCCCAATACGCCCATATCGCATCTATCCACCATCGAAGGTGCGTCGAACGTTTCAAAACTCTACTCGTTTTATTTTATTTTATTTTTTTTTGGATTTGACTTTCTCCACCTCACTCTTTCAATCTTCCCATCTCCTCTGCACACTACGCGTCACTCACCTTCTCTTCGTTCTTCTATTACAAATCATGGAAAAAGATTCGGCGTCGCTTAAAAGAGAGTGGTCTCCGTTCCATGAGGGTGCCCACTCTCTCCCAGTCGCCACCCAGTCGCTAAATTCCGAAGTGGAGCTCTCGCAATCGCAGCAGCTGCTTCTCAAAAAGGTTAAGCGACCTAACGGGACAGAAGAACCGCTGGTGTTTGAACAGGAGTTGCTAGACATGACTGTGGAGGCTGCCGAATTCCATGAGGAAAGGCAGAGCTGGACCAGACCCGCGCTCGATGAAGATTTCACGGAGAAAGACGTTACTTTCCAACAATTGGACGCTGAAGAGGCCTACGCGGGCGATGAGACGTCCGTGAGGTTCTTCGGCATCACCGCGGAGGGCAATTCAGTGCTTTGCAACGTCACAGGCTTCTTGCACTATTTCTATGCGCCGGTGCCGCGTGGTTTCTTGCGAGACCGCCATTTGGCTCAATTTGTCTCCTACTTGAAAGCAAACTACACAGGCATCCACGACGTGCAAATCACGTTGAAGGAGTCCATCTGGGGGTTCAACAACAACATGAAGACGCCGTTTTTCAAGGTAGTGGTGTCGAACGCAAAGGATATCACCAAACTCAGAGGAGCATTCGAACGAGGCGAGGTCCGCTTCGAAAACCTCTTCCCGCCAACCAGCGTCACCTACGACAACATCAACTACCTTCTTCGCATGATGATCGACTGCAAGATCACCGGAATGTCGTGGATCACCTTACCTAAGGGCAAATACACTCTCGTGGACCCCAAATTGAAGATTTCCACCTGTCAGATCGAATGCTCCGTCGATTTTAGGGATTTGATCTCGCATCCTTCCGAAGGTGAGTGGTTGAAGATGGCTCCGTTGCGTATTCTTTCGTTTGACATCGAGTGTGCGGGAAGAAAGGGTGTTTTCCCCGAAGCTCAGGCGGACCCGGTCATTCAGATCGCCAACGTGGTGCTGAAATACGGTGACCAGCGCCCGTTCATCCGTAACGTGTTTACGGTCAACACTTGCTCGCCTATTATTGGCTCCGAGATCTTTTCTCACATGGACGAGAAGGATATGTTGATGGCTTGGAGAGACTTCGTGGTGCAGTCTGACGCAGATGTGATTATTGGATACAACACCGCCAATTTCGATTTACCCTATCTCTTAGATCGTGCCAAGGCGCTCGGGTTGCCCAAGTTCCCATACTTTGGCAGAATGGTCAACATCAAGCAGGAGGCAAAGGACTCCGTGTTCAGTTCCAGAGCATACGGAACACGAGAGAACAAGGTGATCAATATCGACGGAAGAATGCAGTTGGACTTGTTGCAATTCGTCCAGAGAGAGTACAAGTTGAGATCGTACACATTGAACTCGGTTTCGGCCCACTTTTTGGGTGAGCAGAAAGAGGACGTGCAGCATTCCATTATCACCGACCTTCAGAATGGTACTGCCGAAACAAGAAGACGTTTGGCCGTCTACTGTTTGAAAGATGCATACTTACCTCTCAGATTGTTAGAAAAGTTGATGTGTTTGGTCAATTACACGGAAATGGCTCGTGTGACGGGTGTGCCTTTCTCATATCTTTTGGCTAGAGGGCAACAGATCAAGGTTATCTCCCAATTATTCAGAAAGTGTTTGCAGGAAGATATCGTGGTGCCCAACATGAAGAGCGAAGGCAGCAACGAAGAATACGAAGGTGCGACTGTCATTGAGCCTGTAAGAGGATACTACGATGTACCAATCGCAACGTTGGATTTTAGTTCCTTGTACCCGTCTATCATGATGGCTCACAACTTGTGCTACACTACACTTCTCAACAAACAGTCCATCCAGGCCTTCAAGTTATCCGAGGACGACTACACCCACACACCCAATGGAGACTATTTTGTCAAGGAGAACAAGAGAAAGGGTATCTTACCAACTATTTTGAACGAGTTGTTAACGGCCAGAAAGAAGGCAAAAAACGACTTGAAAAAGGAAACAGATCCGTTCAAGAAGGATGTGCTTAACGGTAGACAATTGGCATTGAAGATTTCCGCCAACTCTGTCTATGGATTCACAGGTGCAACCATTGGAAAGTTACCATGTTTGGCTATTTCTTCTTCGGTCACTTCTTTCGGCAGAGAGATGATTGAGAAGACCAAAAACGAAGTCCAAGAACAGTACTCCACCAAGAACGGCTACACTTACGACGCTCAGGTTATTTACGGTGACACGGATTCGGTTATGGTCAAATTTGGACATCAGGATCTTGAAACGTGTATGAAATTGGGAGAGGAAGCAGCTGCATATGTGTCTACCAAATTCAAGAACCCCATCAAGTTGGAGTTCGAGAAGGTGTACTTCCCATACTTGTTGATCAACAAGAAGAGATACGCCGGGCTTTATTGGACCAGGCCGGACAAATTTGACAAGATGGACACCAAAGGTATCGAAACTGTCCGAAGAGATAACTGTCGGTTGGTACAAAATGTCATTACCAAGGTTTTGGAGTTCATTTTGGAGGAGCGTAATGTGGAGAAAGCAGAACGCTACGTTAAGCAAACCATTGCAGATCTTTTGCAGAACAGAGTTGATCTTTCCCAGCTAGTCATTACAAAAGCCTATTCCAAACAAGAATACGATGGAAAGCAGGTACACATCGAGCTTGCTAAAAGAATGAAGAAGAGAGACCCTGGCTCTGCTCCTGTGTTGGGTGACAGAATTCCATATGTCATCATCAACTCCTCCAGTACAAAGAACTATGAAAAATCCGAGGATCCATTATTCGCTTTGGAGAATTCTCTTCCTGTGGACGTGAAGTATTACTTGGAGAACCAGCTTTCCAAGCCCTTATTGAGAATCTTCGACCCTATTCTTGGAGAAAAGAGAGCTAAGGAGTTGTTGACCGGTGCCCACACAAGAACGGTCAAGATGGGTGCTCCAAAGAGCGGTGGTTTGATGAGGTTCGCCAAAAAGGCTGAGCTTTGCAAGAGTTGCAAGTCGCCTTTGAAGCCTAACAACAAAGGAGCCATTTGTGAAAACTGCATTGAGAAGGCTCCACAATTATACGGAGATGCATTGGCCCAAATGAACTACTTGGAAAATAAGTTCTCCAGATTGTGGACCGAGTGCCAGCGGTGCCAGGGATCGTTGCACCAAGAGGTGTTGTGTTCGAACAATGACTGTCCGATCTTCTACATGAGAAAGAAAGCACAGAAGGATGTGTATCAGCAGATGCAAGAGATCAGGAAGTGGGATGCAACAGTGTGGTGATAGAATAGGGATACGGGTCATAATTTACGATTATATCATGTGTATTACACCAGGTCGCCTTTCTTGACCGTCGAGAGCGAGCTTTCCGTGTACGATCTGTTATTGGCAGAGAGGGCTCCCGGCCTGGTCTTAGTGCTCACAACCTCCTCCGAATTGCGTGTCTTCAACACCAGCTTGTCTTTAGGAGGCGAGATAGGGGTGATGCTCATGGAGTCTGACTCACTTCCGTTAGAACCTGGGCTGTCCTTTGAGGGATTTTCCGAAATCTTGATCTTCTGTAAATTCTTGGCAAAATCCGACGTCCTGTTGCTGTTATTCTGCTTTGACAACTCCTTGAGCTGCTTGATATTGTGAATGCACTTTGCAATTGTCTGCATCAACAACTTAGGCTTCAACGGCTTCGAGACGTAGTCGTCCATCCCTTTTGCCAAAGACTTCTCTCGGTCTCCCAACATCGCGTGTGCTGTCAATGCGATGATAGGGGTACGGAAACTGAGCGACTCAATAGGGTTGGATTTCTTTTCCCACTGTCTGATTTTCTCGGTGGCTTCAAAACCTCCCATGACAGGCATCTGCACATCCATGAGAACGACATCGTACTTCTTCTTCTGAACGGCTTCGAATGCCTCCAAACCATTTTCCACAACCTCCACTTGATGGCCCTGCTTCTCAAGAATCTTGACCGCAAGCTTCTGATTAACCAAGTTGTCTTCAGCAAGAAGAATCTTGTAGCATACCGAATCGTCGGTATTCTGAGTAATGGATCTCGATTCCAAGGCAGGAATAATGGCACTGGCCAAGTCGGAGATTGTGCATGGTGTGTTTCCATACGAAGAAATACCCAAGTCAATGCACACTCTCATGTTCAATTCTGGAAGAGAATGGTGCAATAAAACAAGAGGAATGTATTTCACTTCCGAGAGCAAACGCAAGTCTTTAGCTGTTTCGATGGAGTCGATCATAATGATATCGTAGTTGATAGGCTCAGACAAATTTGCTTCTTGGATATCTCTGACTATGATTGGCTTCAAGCCGAGTTCCGAAAGGCCGTTCTTGATTTCTCCGAGGGCCTCAACGGTGTGCTCGGTGGAGACAAACAAGATTTGGTGGTCTCTGAAATGGAGAAGCTGCTCACTGTGGCTTAAGTGGACAGCATGCGAAATAGACACACTCACAGTAAACGAGAAGTTAGAACCCTGTCCGTAGTCGGAAGTAACCCAGATCTCACCACCCATCAAGTGGATCAATTGCTTGGAAATAGACAATCCTAAACCAGTACCACCAAACTTTCTGGTGGTGGAACCATCTGCCTGGCAGAAAGTATCGAAAATCAACCCCAACTTATCCTTCTCTATACCGATACCCGTATCGCTCACACAGAACTCAAGTAACAACTTATCCGGATTGTCAGGAATAGCAGTAGACTTGCGCACACTGACACTGACCTTACCCTTCTTGGTGAACTTGATGGCATTACCTGCCAAGTTGAGAATGACTTGTCTCAATCTGAATGAGTCACCGATCAAGTTGTCTGGGAAAGATGAATCACAGCGGTAAGTCAAGTCGAGGTTCTTCTCAATAGCCTTCACTGCCAACGTTTTCAATGCGCCAAAAACATTTCCACGCAAGGAGAAGTCGATCTGCTCCACCGTCATTCTGTTGGCTTCGATCTTAGAGATATCAAGGATGTCGTCAATAATCGTAAGTAACGAATTGGCCAAATTGTGCACAATACTGAGCATTTCTCTTTGATACTGTGTCAACTCGGTATCGAGCGATAATTGTGTCATACCGATAATACCATTCAAGGGTGTTCTAATCTCATGGGACATATTAGCCAAAAACTCCGACTTTGCGCTGTTTGCCAACTCGGCCGCTTCTCTGGCGGCGGTGTTTCTTTGAATGGACTCTCTCAAGTTGAACACCATCTGGTTGATCTTTGTTTTCAATGCGTCCATTTCACCCATAGCTTCAACGGTGATGAAACGGGTGAAGTCACCATCGGTGGCAGCAGCAGTAATTTGAGCAAAAGCTCTCACTTGCGATGTCAAGTTGGAGGCCATGGTATTGACATTAGATGTGATTTCTTTCCACAAACCATCCACATCACTGACCTGGGCCTGGATACCCAATTTACCGTTAATACCCACATCACGAGCCACTTTCGACACTTCCGAAGCGAAAAGCTGCAACGAGTCCACCATCTTATTGATGGTGTTCTTTAATTGCAAGATTTCTCCCTGGGCATGGACATCAATCTTCTGCGACAAGTCTCCGTGAGCAACAGCTGTGGTCACTGTGGCGATAGATCTCACCTGGTTGGTCAAATTGGTGGCCATCAAGTTGACATTTTCTGTGACGGCCTTCCACGCACCTTCCACGTCTCGCACATTGGCCTGACCCCCCAAAATACCGTAGGTTCCAACTTCTCGCGACAACGTGGTCACTTCCAAGGCAAAAGTCTGCAATCGATCCACCATCTGGTTGATGGTGAGCTTCAAGTCTAAAATCTCTCCTTTACAGTCTGCGGTAACTTTCTTGGACAAATCGCCCCGAGCGACGGCAGTTGTAACATTGGCGATATTTCTCACCTGGGTGGTCAAGTTCAAAGCCATGGCATTGACGTTGTCAGTAAGTTCCTTCCATATACCTTCGACCCCTTGGATCAAGGCCTGGCCTCCCAAAATACCCAACACTCCGACATCTCTTGCCACTTTCGACACCTCAAAAGCGAACGTTCGAAGTTGGTCCACCATGCTGTTGATGGTCTTTTGCAACTCCAAGATCTCGCCCTGGGCATGGACGTTGATCTTTCTAGACAAGTCACCCTCGGCCACGGCACGGGTCACATCGGCGATTTCACGCACCTGATTGGTCAAGTTGAGAGCCATGATGTTCACGTTGTCGGTCAAGGAGCGCCAGATACCCACAGAGCCCTCATTCTTGGCCTGGCCTCCCAACTCTCCGTTGGCGACCTCAGTGGCCACTTTGGTGACCTCGCTGGCGAAAGTCTGCAACTGGTCCATCATGGTGTTGATGGTGATCTTGACTTTGAGAATCTCCGGGTCTTGCTCCACAGAATGGATCTCCACCTTCTTCAGCAAGTCGCCCATGGCCACCGAAATCACCACGGTTCCGATCTCGGAAAGTGCCAGTTTGAACGCCTTGTTGGCGTCGCACACAGTCTGGTGTTCCACTGTGAGCTCCTCGATCTGCTTCTGCTGGCCCTTGATCACCTGCACGAGGCTTTGCTGTAGTAGCGGCCCTTTTTCAGCAAGGGCATTTGGATCTTCAAGAATTGCTAGCAACCGGGCAGCATCCATGGCTAGATCCAAGCGCGGTCTCTTATTGGGGGTCAGTGGTGAAGACAGCAACGCGACGGTTGATTCCGGGGACAATTATGCAGCCGACAATGGGTGGACGGCTACAGGTAAGCGGCAAGAGCGATTTCGGTTTGGAATGTCGAGCTCCACGAAGCAGCGAGCAGTTCTCGAGGATCAGGACAGTAAAGGGAACGGAAATTGCAAGGTAGCAGCGGAAAGTTTGCTAGCCACACTTAAAAAACACAACGATCCGCAAGAAACCAAAAGGTTGTAGAAGAACGTGTTGATGGGAAATTGAAGATGGGCCGTAGCTGGGGATGCGTGCAGGAAGGATATTGTGATTCGTTTACTGACGTCAAGAGGAGGTCCGTGCACTACGAGGGGGAGAGCAGGAGGGTGGGGGAGGCGAACGAGGCGATTTTGGTGTGAAAATGTTTATCTGAATTTTTGGTGATGCAACTTTGAAACGGCCGTTGCAGATCTGAAAGCTAGATATTACAGTTGCGACAGATATTTATGGGTTCAGGCAGCGCATGTGCGGGTGCTGCCAAACAGAGATTGTGCTAATACATGACTGGAAAGTAGAGATGTCCTAATAAATGACTCAAAGGTCACGAGACGGTGGCTGAGAGAAGGTTCGCTAGGTTTATGCTCTTTGTAGGAAAAAAAATAGAGAAGCTGTCTCTGTCTCTATATTGAAGTTTTTCTGATGAATTGGCTTTTAGCAAATGATTTTCTTCAATTTAAACGTGCCGCAGGCTTGTTTGACAGCATACCGCATCTGCTATTCTTCGCGGCTCATTCGCCCAAGTTGTTTTGCTTCTGTGGTCTCTCCACCTCTTGCCTGTTCGCGATTCATTTAGTTTCAGTTTTTCTCATGTCTTCAATGGATTGGAATTTACAGCGAATTCGGGTCTTGGAGCCTAAAGTATGCACACAGCTTGCATGCATGACGGTAACGGTACCTGCGCCAAAAAGGGCAGAAGGAGTAGAGAGATGACGAGATAACGTAGGATTGTGGAGAATGGTGAGTGAAAGTCAAAAAAGGCAGATTAGTGTATTTTTATTGAAGTTCGATTAGTGGGTTCATAGGACTTCAGTCAGGACGCCGGATCTCCGTGGAGCGCACCTTGGTTTGCAGCCAGTTCTGAAAACTGAACCACAGCCAACTGTTGCTTGCCCACAACAAACATGTCTTGTGCTAATAATAAACGTGTACTTTGGCTGGCCCGCATTTGACAAATGTAGTAATTCATGGAAAGAGAGAAGATTGCGCAAGAACGGACCAGGTGACTGGCAGAGACACCACGAAGGATATCGGTCAGCAGGAAGCTGACTTTACACCCCTTCGGGGCTTAGAAAAGTGCTACAAGCACTCCCGTTTTGTGTAGCCCTACATTAAACTATGACTTGGTGATGTTGTGGGCTATGGTTGGAATATTGTTTCGGAGGCCTGACTGCAGCCTGGTTGACAGTCCAACATCTGAAATCTTCTACGATTTTTTGTCTATAGACCTTTAATAATATGTTATTTAATGAAGAATGCTCGGTAAATTTAGTGACGTGAAGTTTAGGTGGCTGCGAGGGATCCAATGGTGGAAGGTTCAAGTAGTAAGAAGCTTGGCTTTGATTGATGACAATAACATTTTCAAAATAAAATAAACAATTCCTGCTTCTCTCACACGGCTCGGCCCCGAATTCCCGGACATTAGCGATGTTTGGGCTCCAATTGGTAGGGCCGAAGTTGGTCAAGAGACTTTCAAGCTGCGAACCAGCCTCTTATTTCTTCTATTGGGCCTTCGCTACCTTCCGCCAGGTCCTATCGGTTTGCTACGGACAGCCAAGATCGTACAGCTAAATTCGCCGATTTTCTCAACAGCAGCCCGACGAACGGCCCTTGTGTGACTACATATATATCTCGCCCTCTCCGTGTTTATAGTAGGAACTACACTTTCGGAATTGCTCTACGAACCTCTAACTAGTACAGACGGCTAGACATTCTTGATCAGCCAATGCATCAAGTCCATGAGAGGGTTCTCATAAATAATCCCAAGATGGTGTAATTAGATCACGGAAGAAGTTTCGACCACATTAAGCGTGAAAACGCAAGACCTTTCTTTCCATAAGAGAATTAGAAAGCTACCAAGTGTCCTAATTCAGCCACTTCGTGGAAAGTCCGAAGAGGAAAAATTGTCTTCCAAGTTAATCTCAGTTTCGTTAATGTGACCTCGCAACCAGCTCCATGATCCGATTTGAGGGGCCTGTGCGTAATTGGACTTACCCTTCTCCCTATAGATTCCCCCTACAAATTACACGTGTGATGTGTGCTATGTTTGGATACTTCATGGTTCCAGCCATGTGTGCCTGATAGGTTCGTCAACGCTCCTTGAGCGAGCTACTCGTGAATTCCCTCCAAATAATACTGGTCGAGCTCGAGCCCCTCAATTACGTCAATAATAAGACGCTTTGCAATTTCTACATCAATAGTCATAAGTAGCTCGATAATGATGTCCCGAGAAGATTGATGGAAACTTGAAATCGATACTATACATTATGGTCAGCAAAATTCCCTGTTTTGGCCACAAATTCAAACTACTACAATAATACAAACACCGGTAAAGCAGATAACTTAGGGTTACCTGATATAAAGACCAAACAGTGAGTTCAACTATTTTCATCATCTTGGCTTTGGCAGATAGCGGTCCAGGTTGCTGCGATAACATCTCTTCTGCAGTATTAATGTGGGGTGACAACCTAAATGGTGCACATAATGCGTCACCAACTGTATGGGCGATCCTTGATATGATTGATGGCACGACTCATATACTATTGGATAAATCGGAAATTTGAGGCTGACTCATTTCATAGTGCAACTTCTAGCACGGCTAGCATGAAATGAGCCAAGAAGATCTCTTCATGAATCGTTATAGTATTTTACAGAGTGTACCTATGCCAAAAAGCGCACTGTAATCCTACATAGCGAAAAGGTATCCATTCAAATAGTAGCCAAGACTTACTAATTCAATTCATAGGTGGTTTCAGAACTAAGTGAAAAGAACATTAAACAACACAATTGTGGCGCAATCTACTACTAGGGCTTCAACAAGAGAAATTCATTCATAACAAAGACTATATCAACCCTACTAAAATTCCCATAAGTGAAAGCAATACGCTCGTGGACAATCCCCTGATAGTCTCCGCTTCAGCTGACAGGGTGGATGTATCAAAAGTCAGGGATGAAGCTGAGGAAGTGGCGGGCAGAATTGTTGTGGAAGTAGTTTGATCAGGCGTAGAGCTCATCTGACCACTCGATGATGTTGTCGGTCCACCTAATAACGTTACCCTTCCGCTTGATAAAGATATCCGACTCCTTGAAGAAGCTCTCCTGCTACTCGTTAGAATAGCTGTCTCACTGACGTCTGAATCCGACAGATCGTACGAATCGTAGGAATAACTGAAGTGCAATGAGTCGAGGATGGCACTATTGTCGTAAGAACTGGAAATGGTATTACCTGTCGAAGAAACGTCCTGAAACGTCACAGGAGTAGCGTAACTATCAGCTCTGGTAGAATAGTCAATCGAAGTAGCCGAGTAAAATTCCGCTTGGACGGCCAAAGGAACTGCCAGCGAGATGACCTCGATATTTTCATCACCGGTGTCATTGAATTGAGCCATCAGAATCTCGTAGTTATCCAAATCGTGGACGACGTACGCACTTCTCAAAAAATTGTTGCCAAAAGTTGCCACGTTGTAGCTGCCCAGTGACGACACAGACAAGTAGCATCCCACAGAGTACTCAAGAATCATCTCGTTGAACGGTACCCGAATTTGAATTCCCGAGAAATTGAACACAAAGTGATAGTTGCTGGAGTGATAAGAGCAACTCACACGATAGCCGTAGCTGGTGTAGGTTCCACCCAACATTGCACCCAATTTAGTGTAAACCGAGTACGGCAAATAGCTGAGGGTGGTTCCCGAGTCCAACAAGACTGCGATGTTGAGATCAGTCACCGTGAAATTCGATGATCCTCCTTCCATCAGGATGCTATTCATCATCACATAAAATTTTATTGGAGTAGTGGAATACAGATACGTGTCGAGCATAGGCACAGTTTGAAGAGTTCCTGAGTACTTTGCATGATCCACAGCTCCAAATAAGACCGATCCTGCGTCACGAGTTAGATGTAACGAGTATGCTGTGCGGGCGATGTATCCCTGGCTCTTCAACAACATGGGGAAGTTCTCATAGGTGTATGGATCGGTAGCATATTGCAGAGAATATGTCAGTTCCAAAGTGGGTAATCCAATGCCTAGAACGCCGAAATCCGAGCTTGTTTGATTTACCACGGCAAAACTGGCATCAGTAAGCTGGAAACCGCTCGACTGATTGCCAATACGTATGTTGTCGGTGCCCCATACTCCGAGGGCATACGAATCGTCCATGTACTCGATGTAGAAAGCTTCTGCGGATGAGTTGAGCTTGAATGAGTCGGAGCTATCCGTATTGAAGCTTCCTAGATCGAGACAACTGTTCGCTCGGGCCTTAACTTGAAATGATTTTGTTGGGGCGCTTTTCATCGAACGTTTCCCTTTCATTTCCAAATTCTGTCTTTCGAAACCACTGAAATGCCGGCGTTTCCTGGGGCATTTCTTGGGCTCAAGCGGGTCGCCCATAGAAAATACTGAGGTGTCTCTCTTGCTTGGGGACAGGTAGCAAGCCACATTGGAGTCCATGACCCATAGGTCGGCCGATCCAGTGTCCAACATCACGATATTCTCTGTTCCTTGAGAACCAAGGTACAAAGTACATTCATAGTAGGATGTTGTCGCATCCAATTCCAATTCTTCGCTACCATCACGTTTGAAGAGAGCCTTAGTGGGCCGGCGAACGTTGAAGTCCAATCTGAGCGCCCCTTCAGATTTCTTCTGGAGATCTGGGATGACAGACCCGAGTGCTTCCGTTAGTAGAATCGCCGCACAAACAACGGAGGTAAGCATTGAGAGCAATTGCCCTGAAAGAAGATGCCGGGGCTCTTATATAGTCGCTAGACCGTTGTATGCCCACTGCATGAACAAACTATTTCTGGAATGTGGGGTACAGAACGTATGACGAGACTTGCATGACTATTTTCGCTTACCTTTGAAAATTGGTCCATTGAAGCAATCCAAAAGATGTATTTCTCATCATCGGTGACGTTTTAACGGGCAATGGTACTTCTATACCAAGCCTCTTTGATGCCCGTGAGGTCAGCCCCATGGCTCGGGTTATGTGCCTTGTGCCTCTCGTCAATTATATTCGTATGTAAGGTTCCTTTTTACGGAGTTACGTCGGGGCATCCACATCTCCGCTGATTGAACTCACGAAGAAGCTTTCTGTGATGCAATTGAGATTGTTAGTTTATTTTTTCTTTTGATCTCACTTTTTGATCTCTGCTAATTGAATTGTTCATTCGCGGGACCACTTAGAGGTGCGATTCCGTATTATATCGGAGTGCGGCACGTTAGACGATGATGCTGAAGTCAAGACTAGAAGCTATTGGCTCCGTATCTATTGTGGTGCGTTCATATGAGGGCCGCTTCTGTTGGGATCAAGTTAGGAACATTTATGACATGGCACAACTGGTGTTCTTTGCTGGTGAATTTCTTATCTGCTGAAGTTGACGTTAACATTCGTAGAATATGAGCCTCCCGCAGCCAGTGCCAAATCGTACGTGCTAACAGGCTTTTGAGAGCTTCTATGTCAAGACCACGAACGTCGGAGTGGGATTGGAAAGTTGTAATGGAGCCTGGAGTATAGACCCCTTGTAGTCAACGAGACCCTAGTTCGTTCTTGTTAGAAAAATCTGATTCGTCAGTTGCAAATGACCTAGGACGATTGGTTCGCTTTTGACTAGTTTGCAATTTTGAAAGCTACCTCGAAACGAATAGTTTCAATTCCGAAAGCTTCCTCAAAATACTTGAGGCGCTCGATCTTGTTCATCGGCTTGCAATCTGAGTTGGACGGAAGAGTTGTGCTTGGAAGAGAAACGCAATTGAAAATAAGTATTTTTGGAGTCATTAAGCTGAAGCAGCATCATCCCACCCATCGATGCCCTTTTTGAAAAGAAAAGAATAGGATACCAAGAGTCAGTCTTTCTCAAACAATAAGTTTTGCTTCCTTGACGCAAAGTGCATTAGTGTGGCAATGTGTGTAGCTTGTCGGTATGGTCAAAATATTATGTTATTGTTTGTTTTTTTGGAATAATACGCAGAGGAATCTTAAGGCTATTTATCTGGTTAAAGTAATTCATCACCTCAGCGGTGGAAATAATTACATTAATATTTTTTTCATTACATCAATGCAAACAAACTCAAGCTGGCGAGTGCCAACATGGCATGCTTGCAGACAGACTTCTTCAGTCCTCCACTGGTCTTCAATCCAGAAGTCGTTCCCAGATCAGATGCAGACGAGTTGATCGAGGTGGCAGAGTAGCTTGCAGCCTGGACAGCCAGGGGAACAGTCAGACTCACCACCTCGATATCCTCGTCGTCGGTGTAATTGACTTGTGCCATCAGAATCTCTAAGTCCTCCAAGTCGTATACGACGTACGCATTTCTAAGGAAGTTATCACCGAGGATGGCATACGTGTACGAGCTCAGCGAAGACTGGGGAAGAACCCCAAGGTAGCACTGCGAGCGGTAGGTGAGGACCAAGTCCGATAATGGCACCTTGATTTCAGCGCCCGAGAAGTTGAAAATCGCAAACAAACTGTCTGAGTTGTAACGGCAGTCGAGAGTGTACATTCCCATCAGCAGCGAATAAGTTGCACTTAAACTACTTGTCAATCGGCTAAGAATGGACGACGGCAAGTACGACAAGGTGGTTCCCGAGTCAAGCAATGCGGGAGTGGAGACGGTTGTCACGGTAACATTGGACGATTGTCCTTCCAAAATAATCGAGTCCATCACCACGTCAAGACGGATTGGCTGCGAGTAGTAATCGGAATAAATGTTGATGATTGGAACCGTCTGGAGGGTGCCCGAGTACTTGGCGTGGTCCACGGCACCGAAAAGCACCGATCCCGACAGCGCATCCTGCGTGTTCAAGTACAAGGAATATACAATCTTGTCGATGATTCCTTCCGTCCTCAACTTGAGCGGCAAGTTCTCGTACATGTATGAGTCGCTTACAGACAGCACCAGAGATCCAGAATATGTGGTTTCCAACCCGGGAAGACCAATGCCAAGGACGCCAAACGTCGAGTCTGTCACGTTGACGGTTGCAAAACTGAGATTCGTCACATTGACCCCGTTAAATCCTACCTGATCGTGGCCCCAGAAACCTTCTGCAGAGGTTCCGTCCGCATACTGGATGGAGAACGCAGGAGCCGAGCTGTTGACCTTGAACGAGTCGGAGTCGGCGGTCTCGAACGATCCCATTTGCGTACAGGAGTTGCCTCCTCCAGTAGCGCTGGCGGCGGAGCTGGCCCTGGTCCGAGTGGCCGTTAGCGAGTTGCCTGTAGCGGTGAAGCCGGGAGCAGTCCCGCTGCCGATTATGAGTGACGTGGAGAAGGTGTTCACGATGATGCTAGACATGCAGAAGAAGCCCAGGCACTCCTCTCTCTTGGCATTGGCCATCTTATTGTCTGCACGTTTGTTTTTGGCCTCAATTGCTCTCTTGGCATTGTCTACGTTCTCAGAGTCGGCCTGGTTGACCTTGGGCACCTCCACCACTCGGTAGAATGCACTGTAGTCTCTTTTTCTGCTGAAGGACAGGGCAAGACACTGTATGTCGGTGTCCATGATCCACAAGTCGGAAGAGCCGGTATCGACCAAGACTGTGGATTTCTGGCTATTGGACCCGATGTACAAGTCGCAGGAGTAATAGCTCAGCTGGTTTTCTAGCTCCATGGCCGCTGCTCCGTCTGGAGTAGTTCGTTTTCTGAGTCGTGCTTGTCTGTTGGGGGCAGCATCGCTCTTTGAAGAGCCACGAAGCACAGTGAAATCGAGCTTGACGATATTTCCGTCATTGGATCTTTTCGGCGTATTTGAAGTGGCGGCGCCAAGAACAGCCACGAGACATGTGGCCCACGTAGTCCAGGAGTTCAATGAGCAAAGAAGCATGCAAAATTGAGCAGAAACGAAAGATGGGAGACGTTGATGTTTAAGTATGCGTGGAAAACGTGCTGCGGCAAGTACTGCGCCAATTACCGGGCACATATCTTGGACAAGCAAGTGCGAACTCAGAAAAGCGTTCCATGCAGTGAGCCAAGAGAAGCGTGACAGACGGGAGTTTCGGCCCATGCTGCCGATTTGGCTCTTGGCACCGAGATACTTTAGACAGAGTGTTTCGTAGTCTGTAGAGGCAACTGACGAGGTGACCTCGGCCGCCACTGCCGGCATGGTCCAGGTACGGACGGTAGTTGGAAAATACAACCGAGGGCTGCCTGCAGGGTTTTGCATTGTTGTACTCTGGCGAAAAAACCGTTTGCAGGAGCTGACGCAATGATAGGTTCGAGAGTCACTCGGTCAGGGTGTGGTTATGCACATAGTTTGCCATTCAGTTGCCTATTTAATTTCTAATAATGACTTCGCTAAGAGACCAGGAGTGCATGGGAATGGGCACAGCAAAGGTCACATAGTTGGGTGGGGTAGCTTGGCAGATTGGTGATGGGAGCCCGAGTTTGACTGACTGGAAGGCGGGGATTGGGATATTGGGTTGGACAGAGTCTACAGACAATGACGAGGGCGAGAGAAAAATGCAATGACTAGAAAAAAATTAAGAAGAAAGAAGAAAGAAAAGAAGAAAAAAATAAGAAAATAGTCACTTCGTCGTGAAAACGGATAGAGAGATCATAATCAATCACTGAGTTTCGTGGATTTGGTGCACTTCGAAAGTTTCGATGAACAGCCAACATAGCCATCTGCACTGGCTTAAGTCTACAGAAAACGACTGGAGAACGCAATACAGACAACGACGAGAGGATGCAATACAGACAACAACGAGAGAACGCAATACAATATCTAGAAAGATCTTAAAAATAGACATTTCTCAGTCATGAAAACGGAGAGACAAACCACGCAAAAAATCACTAAGTAGGTGCCCTCGGTGCGAAAGTCTAAATGACCATCTGCGCAGACTTGAGTCTACAGAAAATAATGAGAGAACGGAAAAGCAAAAAATACAAAGAAATGAAGAATATAGCCAAAATGAACACTTCATAATCATGAAAACGAAGAACAAATGCCATAAATAATCACTCAATTTCGTGGATTTGGTGCCGTGCGAAAGTCTAAATGGACACCCAACCTGGCCATCTGCGCAGGCTTATCTACGGCCGACCAGTAACCATCATACGCAAAAATCGCTCCAGCACCTCGTCAAGAACTTCACCGCATAATTCTAGTCTCCTCAACTCTTCCCTTCCGTTTACTCTTTTCTCGTATTCCATAATTTCAGCCTCCTTCTCGCCTCATTTTCTCCACCGTTCGTACCTCCACCTGCACGCACCTATTCTCAACGAAATTCTTGCCAGCACTAACTCCACCTCTCCATCATGTCTTTCACCAGCGATCAGGAAAAAATCGTGCTCAAGGTGTTGTCGTACAAACTGCACCAGTACTACGAGATTCTAGCGGTGGAGAAGTCGGCGTCCGATGGCGAGATCAAGAAGTCCTACAGAAAGTTGGCCATCAAGCTCCACCCCGACAAGAACCCTCATCCTCGGGCCAGCGAGGCGTTCAAGTTGATCAACAAGGCATGGGGAGTGCTCGGCGATGATAGCAAAAAGCGTATCTACGACCAGACCGGGTCGGATCCCGACTCTCGGTTCCTGGGCTTTTCCAACAGTGGTTCCTCATCTGCAGCCAGCGCCTTTTCCAACGGCCGTGCGGGCCTGAACTTCGACGGGGTGTTCCAGGATGATCTCTTCAATATGTTTTTCGGCGGTGGCCAGCGTGCGGGCGGGCCGGCCTTCACATTCGGCAGTAACGGCTTCACATTCCATTCGTTTGGAGGAGATGGCTTCGATCCGTTTACCGGGCGGTTTGCCCAGCAGCAGAGACAGAGGCAGGGACGCAGAACTCAGGAGCTGCATGTGGAGCCGTCCTTGTGGGAGACCGTCAAGCAGATTGCCCCCATTCTCGTCATTTTGCTCGCCACGCTTCTTTCAAGCTTCTTTTCAGGCGAATCGACGCCGGAATACCTGTTTTCGAGAACTCCCAAGTACAGCGTGCAGCGGACCACGCCGAATTTCAACATCCCTTTCTATGTGGGCGACAAGTTCCTGGAGGATAAGTCAGAACTGAAGTTGAAGAACTTCGATGCGAAGGTGGAAAACTTGTATGTACAAGATAGAAGAGCCAAGTGCAGCCGGGAGCAGGTGCACAAGAATGAACTTATGGAGGATGCCCAGGGATGGTTTTACACTGACCAACGTCGGTTGCGCCAGGCTGAGGCCATGCCCATGCCCCACTGCCAGGAGTTGCGTGACTTGGGTATTCTTTAGGACATGTATAATATTGGGACCTCGGCGACGTTATAAATACTAATCAAGATGCGGTGTAGGTTGTTTTCTACAACTGGGGGAGAGAGAAGACCATTCAATTTGGGGATCAAATGTGAATTTACGAACATAGAGAGGTAGTTGAGATCTCGAGGTCCACTATATCCGGCCTCTGCGTTCCTCCTAATTCCGTCCCTGCACGTCAACCGAAAGTTCAATCCCAAATCACAAGATCCATCCATCACCGTCAACTCGTCAACTTCCACCCTATATACCCTATAAATTGCACATACCTAGAAATTGCCCATACTGTGGAATTTCACGTACTTTGGCAAATATCAATTCTAGAAAATTACTCCGGAAAATTGAATCTTCTGTATCTCATACCTTTCCAAGCATGCCGCACGCATATGCTAATCCATCGTCATCCTGCAGATAACCTGCGGCCTCGGTCTGTCCCCGCATAATCAAGCCAATATATAAATGGTTGATCTGCCCAGGACAAGTTCCTACTTCAATTCACACAATGTTGGACCAGTCTTTCGTTGAAAACTGTCCCTGGAAGCCAGATCTCTTTAAGGGAAAAGTCGTCTTCGTCACCGGTGGTGCAGGCACCATTTGCCGGGTGCAAACCGAAGCATTAGTGCTTCTTGGAGCCAATGCCGCTATCTTGGGCAGAAACCCCGAAAAAACCACCAAGGCAGCTGAAGAGATCCAGCTGTTGCGTCCGGGCGCCAAGGTTCTCGGCTTGGGTTCCGTGGACGTCCGAGACGTGCATTCGATTGCCAAAGCCGTTGAAACCACGGTTGCCGAATTGGGCAGAATTGACTTTGTCATTGCCGGCGCCGCTGGCAACTTTTTGTCCGACTTCAATCACATGTCGCTGAACGCCTTCAAGTCTGTGGTTTCCATTGACTTGTTGGGGTCGTTCAACACGGCCAAAGCCACGCTTCCCGAGCTCAGAAAGAACAAGGGTGCCATTCTCTTCGTTTCTGCCACCTTGCATTACTACGGTGTGCCAATGCAGGCGCATGTGGGTGCGGCAAAGGCCGGCGTCGACGCCTTGTCGAATGCGTTGGCTGTTGAGCTCGGTCCTCTAGGCATCAGATCCAACTGTATTGCTCCGGGAGGCATTGATGGCACTGAGGGTATGACCAGATTGATGCCAGATGCGGAAAATCTCGTCAAGAAGGTTCCCTTGGGCCGCTGGGGCACCACTCGTGACATTGCCGAATCTACTGTCTACTTGTTTTCGCCTGCGGCTTCCTACGTGACTGGAACGGTGCAGGTGGTGGACGGTGGCTACTGGCACATCGGAGGCATGCTTGGGGATCTCTATCCTTCCATTGTGATCAGTCAGAACAGCGACGAGAACGCCAAGTTGTGATGGTATAAGTTAAGTACTAATGATATAGCATGCATGAGTAATGTGGTTGAAGTAGCTGAATCTGTAGAAGACTTAGCATTGGCTCAATGTTTGCCAAAGGCGGACATAGATCATATCGATAATATTTCTATTGATTTTAGCGATTAGTATTCCTAATATGTTAGGTTCCTTTCGTTAGAATAGTGCAGCTAGGCTAGCATTCGGGAATCAGTATAATGCAACAGTATAACTAGGTTAGATGTCAAAATTAGGGCCGGTTTGGCAATGTTGAAAATCCAGCAAATATCCATAACCTACTCATCCCAATGTCCCATTAATATACTCAAACACCATTGTCCTTCCCATTTCTCATACATATAATCATGTCTATAATTTTTCTATTATTTAGCTGTAATAGTTTACAGTGCTCGGACCCAAACGTCGTTGATTCCTGTTAATATAGAAAACAGGGGAACCACTTTGATAGTAGTCAGGGGGTAACCTAACACGATTCAGAGGTGGTTCTAGCCTGAGAGAAAAGAACATTAAAGAACAAGAAAACTGATTGTCGCGCAAACTATTACTTCAGCGATAATACTCTTCATATGTTAGTGTCCTTCGGTAAGAACATTGCAACTAGGCTAACTTCAGGTAATCAACAGAATGCAACAGCATAACTAGGTACGATTTAAAATGAGGACCAATATTTTCCACCAAGTATCCCATATTCTACTCGCTATTGTTCTTTTCCATCCGCCCTTTATATTCTTGGCAGCCTTCTATCTCCGTCGTGCCTGCATGTCGGTGTTCTCGAAGTTGTGCTGTGGAATTTTGACCGACGTCACGTGATTCAACTTAGTGACATATCCGTTTAATTCACTCATATCTAATGTAGGATCTTGTATTCTCGTAGATGTATTCTTATTAGTGAATAAGCTATATATCTTTCTCTCTCTCTGACCTTTAAAGCATGGGAAATACTATCTCATTATATAGTATTCTCCGTGATGAGGCAGTGATGTTCCATATGATAATGTCACACCTAAAATAGTTAGCCTAGAGCACTCATGATAACTCATGATGGCTCATATGTCCCGATTTGGTGGCTCATGATGGCTCATATATCTAGAAATAGATATATGATTCATTGTGTCTCATAAATGCAGATCATCCTCGGACATTCTCGGTAATGAACAGTCTGCATATTGAATCCACATTTCAACATGTGCACTCCTGTAGGCGCAGGTGGTGGAGTACCATTCTCTCCATTCCATTCTTAGCTCCATACTCCTTTCATCATGTTTCCAGGAAGCGGAGGAAGAAGCTACGGCGGACAACCATCTGGTGGTAACGGCCAGGGCTACAACCAAGGCTACAATCAAGGCTACAATCAAGGTTACCAACAGGGCCCAAATCAGGGCTATAACTCAGGCTACAATCAAGGTAACAACCAATGGAGCCCTCCGCCAGGCCCCCCACCCGGTCCTTCGCCGGGTCCCCCACCAGGGCCTCCGCCAGGCCATTGGGGTCCTCCAGGTGGCAATTTGAACTCGCCTCAGTTTCAGCAACAGCAGCAACAGTTCCAGAGTATCCAGAACCAGCAATTCCACCAGCAATCGCTGGACCAGTACCAGCGGCCCTCGGCGCCTCCGCCCAACACCTCCTATGATTCGTCGGGCCACTATAGAACGAACCAGTACCAGCAAGCCCTGGGGCCTCCACCAAGTGCTCCGCAGTCGTTTGGCAACCACAGCAACATGTCGTTTCAGTACTCGAATTGTACAGGGCGCAAGAAGGCGTTGTTGATCGGGATTAATTACATCGGCACGCAGAACCAGTTGAGAGGATGTATCAATGACGTCAAGGCCATGAGCAAGTTCTTGAATCAGCAGTATGGGTACTCTTACGACGACATGGTGATCTTGACGGACGACCAGCAGGAGTACGCCCGGATCCCCACCAAGGACAACATTCTCCGTGCCATGCAGTGGTTGGTTGCCGGCGCCAGACCCAACGACTCGTATTTCTTCCATATGTCCGGCCACGGAGGATTGGTGCCGGATCAGGACGGCGACGAGGAAGACGGATTTGATTCGTGCATCTATCCGCTTGATTTCGAGCGCAGCGGACCCATAATCGACGACCTCATGCACGAAATCATGGTCAAGCCGTTGCCTCCTGGGTGCAGATTGACTGCATTGTACGACTGCTGCCATTCGGGCACGGCGTTGGACTTGCCTTTCGTGTACTCGACCAAGGGAGTGGTTAAGGAGCCCAACTTGTGGAAGGACGCTGGCAGCGGAGCATTGAAGGCGTTACTCAACTACGAGACCGGCAATCTTTCCGGAGCCTTTTCTTCGCTCTCGGGAATCTACAAGAAGGTGTCGAACAGCAACAGCTCCAACAGAGACGCCATTATCCAGTCGAAGATGTCTCCGGCGGACGTGATTTCCCTTTCAGGCTGTAAAGACGAACAGACGTCTGCGGACGCCGTCGAGGCCGGCCAGAACACGGGTGCCATGAGCTATGCGTTTATCAGCGTGCTAGCGAGAAACCAGAACCAGTCGTACTTGTCGCTTTTGAACGAGATGCGGGCGGAGCTCCTGGCGAAGTATTCGCAGAAACCTCAGTTGAGTGCCTCGCATCCTCAGGACATGAACTTGAGCTTTATTATGTAGAAGTGGGATTACATGAATGTCAATGAAAGAGACAGCATGCTACTAATGAATACACCAATATGACGTTTTAGCTCTATATGAACCAGAAGTCTCTATTTATTAACCTTGGGATCATCCTTGAACAAATCTTCTAAAATGGATCACAATCAAGAGACAGAATGGTAGTAATGAGTACACTACTATGGTGTAGTCGCTCTTTATGAGCCGGAGGATTCTCTCTATTACCTTTGGGATCATTCTAGAAGAAATCTTCCGTGTCCGTATTTACCTCTTTTTTTCAGTAAAGCATCGCCTACACGAACCTTCCAAGTTGCTCGCGTTTCAACTACAAATGAAGACCATCCAAGGACCTGTGAACTCAGCAATGCAAAACACAATCCCCAAAAAATTAACCACAAAAGCGTAGACCAGAATCCTATACATCCGGCCACCTTATGTAAAAATTTACGGCCCACAAAGAACAATTTGTCCCAGCTCCACCGTCATTCTTCAACCCCAGCCTCCCACTACGCAGGCCATACAACTACATCACCAATTCTTCCTTGACCCAGCCACAATACACCCACAATGGCAGAAAACTTCTCCCGTCACCTCTCCACGCGGTGGGTCAAGCCCAAGTCCCAATCTTACGACTCCTGGGGTGACCAGTACGACGAATACGGATACGACTACGATGCTCCTTTGGACGAGATAGACGAGCAGTCTCCGCAATCTTCCAAGGAGCAAAGCGGGGCAGCAACGCCGGCGGTGCCTTCTGAGAAGCCAATAGAGGCCACAAGTTCCGCTTCTGCAGCGCCATTGGTGCTCACAATCGACCAGATGAGACAATCTTCGAATAGTCTGGATGAGGATTCGGGCCACGAAAACGCCCAGCCGGTTTACCCACCAGGCAGCGATCACGAATTTCACGACGCTGTCCATCAACAGGATACCCACGAAGCTAGCCAGAACGACTACAAACAGACATACGACGAGAACTACCAGAATGACCTCAATGACTACGACACATACTCTGCAAGGAAAGAACAGGGCAACACCGGTTACGCCGATCAATACGCGGACGCTGGCAATGCTCAAGAATATAGCGAGGGCGAGAACGAGACCATTGCACCTGCTCAAGCCACGAGCGAAGAAAGCCAGCCAGAAACTCGCCACAGACCTCCACCAAACAACCTAGCCCCAATCACAACTCAGGGCTTGAAGGACGATACTGACTTCTTCCCTCCCACGCCTACCTTCTCCTTGAAGCCCGTGCAGCCATTCACTCCTGAAACACCGCAATCAGACCGCAGCTATATGTCCGATACAGATTCCATCCAGCGAGAGCCCGAGAATTTGAACTTGGTGTATGGTGGCTTGAATGAAATCAAGGAGGAGCTGCCTATTCGCGAGACGGATACGCCATCGCATGGCAATGACGCACCGGAGGAATTGGTGTTGACAATCGACAGAATGAATCTCAATTCTAGTGACGACTCCAGTTTCGATGATGACCATTACGGAGCTCACCATGAGGCTGTGGCGGCTCCGAGCGAGTCCAGAACTGCTGCTTACGAGGACATCGTCGATGCTGAACACGCAAAGGCCAGGATCGTCGTCTCGTCCGATGAGGATGACGATTGGGGATATAACAGTGAGCACAGCAGCAATGACGAGCTAGTGGAAGGGTTGAGACCAGCGGAGAGGATGAATTCGGATGACTCGTTGAATTTACATCCAGTGAAGACCGATGCGTTGGATGATCTAATCGATGACTTGCTGAAAATGGAGCGCCTGTCGGTTGGCAACCTGGATCAACTGTCGAAAAGCGATATTGCTAAAGACAAGGCGGCTCAAGATACGTCTCGTAAAATTGAGGAAAATCGTGATGCTGATGCTGATGTTGTTCCGGAAGAGTTGCCTTCCTTGAGCTCCATTCACGATCTCTCATTGCCTGACTTTGAAACCCACCAGACAGAAGCTGAATCGCCTGTTTACAGGGATTTTGCGCCCCAGGAAATCCAGAAGAAGCATGAAAATTTCTTGTCGAGTGTGCTGAGCCGGTCTGCCTCTGTGAGAAAAGCGCCACCGCCAGTTCCCAAGAAGTCTGAAGATCAAATTTCTAAAGCTGCAGAGAGTGATAGCAGGCTGTTGAAGCTGGTTGCAAGTTCCAGAAACGATGCCGGGTCCAGATTAGAGCCAGTGATCTCTTCTGGATCGTTATCTACTGCAAACTCTGCCTACGAGGTCCCCAACGCTCCGCATGCTGTGGCTCCTCCGGCTCTCAAGGACCCAACCAGTTTGGACAGAAGAACTTCCACGGCATCGGCACAAACTTTCAACTTCGGCTCTTGGACACCGAACACCAACATGTACCGTGACCAGTTTGTGAACCAGAACGATGCTGAATCCCAGATGAATGTAAGCATCTACAACGGTGATGAATCAAACTACAACAAGTTCACAGGCTTGCGCCCGCCTTCCGGGTACGCTGAGTCGTTCTCAAACTCAAGTTTGGTATCTGTTCCTGAAACCATTGATGCACCGATGCCGGCTATCGACGAGGATGGCTTGGATGAGGAGCATCCCAATGACTCGAATTCAAAGTCATTCAGCCAAGCGGATCTCCATACCGTTCCCACAAATGCTGCATCTGTTTTCAATGAGCGCAGTTATGACAGCCCCAAGTTCAAGGAATTGAACACTAAGGATGTATCTCTTGAGAATATTCAGTCCCATGAGCTCACGGGTCCAGAAACAATGGTTGGTTCTGAAGAGCCATCTGCTGATTCCAAACGCAAAGCCAGTGAATCATCTCTTACATCTACTGCAAGAACTCTACCAAAGCAGAAGTATCCAGTTTTCAATTGGAAGCAGATAATGTCTGCGTCTCAGCCGGTGGACCGTATCAACATGTTGAGAAAGGCTCAGGAAGATGAAAGTAATTACGACACAGGATTAAACCTTTGGCTCCAGGAGATTTTGAAGAGCTCTGAGACGTCTCCCCATATCCAAATTGGCAAGATTGCTACTCAAGCGTACCAGAATGCTCAGCATAGTGACATTAGAAGACACACGTCGATCAGAAGTAAGGTGTCTTTGGTCAAGGATAAGATGGAAACGGGACATTTTGCATCGAATTTAGGAAGGAAATTTTTGAGCCGTGGCAAAAAGCTCATGAAGTCGGGTTCAGACTAGTTGTATTTTGAATTAAATTGTTCAGTTGTTAATAGTCTATGAATGTGTTATAATGAAACCTATGGATGAGCCTGCCACAGCAGATCAAGCTTGGTTAAAAAGTCCGAAAACAACGTTCCATACTCCTGATTAATCATATCTGCGTTCATTAAAAGCGGAGGCCCTCCAAAGATGTCGAAATTATCAAACGGCACCAACTCTCCGAAAAAGTCTTGTTCCTGTTTCAGAGCTCTAGGAGCTTCAGCCACTGGGGCATAGGAGCTTGAAGGGCTTTCTGGGACATGTAGCTCCACATGGTTACCGACAACATTGGATTGGACGTGAAACAATTGTTCTAGCTGGGTCCGCACAAGTCCGAGGGCCTTCTGGGCCAATAACCAAGTGTTGGAGCATTGGTGCAACGCAGTCAAAAAAAACTCGAGCCTTTGCTTGCACTCTAAGTCAACAGGTTTGTTGACGTAGGAAATAAGCAAAATAGACACTGATAGAATGCAGCAGTAGACAATAAGAATAGACAGTCGCCCTAGGCCATGGACAGATTGGAAGCGACTGACGCCAACCTGAATGTCATCAATGGCCTCCATGCAAATTGAGAGCGACGGAGCTTCCACTTCCGATGCCTTTTCGGTGTTTGCGGCATCTAGGAAGGGACGATTTAAGCAGAGGATGAAGATATAGTAGAAATAGCGGATGAACATTTTGGTAGGGTTGTGCCCATATGTTCGCAACGAGTCCCTGCTCCACTGCAACACCTTAGGGAGGTTTTCTCTCCATTCAATGATGGTTTGGTTGTAGTACTGAACCTTTTTGACTTTTTCGGACAAGTTAAACGTTTCGTCACCACCTTTGGTGAATGTGTCGTTAAGGATGTCAGAACAGAGGGTGAGGAGGCGAATGAGCTCCTTGAGCGGAGCAGAAATGTCGATGATTGTCTTTTTGTCTCCTGGATCCGCCCCAGGACTTAAATATGTGTAATCTGTGATCCAGTCCAAGTCCGGCAAGGTCTGGGTCTCCGGTACAGTAGAGTCAGCAAGTTTCAAGATGGACGGACGCCCTAGCACCAAGCTGATGAAGTGGTCCGCGAAGTAGCAGCCCCAATAGATTCTGGAACGGATACTTTTGCTCAATTCACTGAGGGTTCCACTGGATTTTAAAAACCAAATTTTCGGATCAAGCTGGAAGCCCAAGTCGAACCCCATACGCATTCCACATCCAGAAAGCATCCACCCGGAGGTATTGTTGCCATTACTGATGTCGGAGAGTGCAAGAAGCAAAAATGCTTGCATGGTGGAGATCTCTGCCCTGTCCATTCGCCTGAGCACTAGACTTTTGGCATCGGAGTAGTATCCCATCGATTTACTCGATAGCAGCGGGTCCGACGACATTCTGGACCCCAAGGCACAGATGGCCAAGACCAATTCCGTCGAGCAATAGACGGGCTGGGCGATCGGAGTGAAAAACTCAATGAGAAATGCTTCACGTACAACGAAAGAGTAGAGGTCCGGGTACTGCCACCGAAAAAAGAGCTTGATCGCCTGGAGAACATGCGGATCCTTTTGAAGACGCGCCATCTCCTCGAAATGTCTTTCGTTGCGCACACTTTCCACCAGGTGGTGCTCGAATACGCTGGTGGGTCCGTACACGGACAAATTCTGGTTGTTCCGAAGGCTGTCGTGAGTGCCGTTCTGCGAGACGCTTCGCATGTTCAACCTCAGGTCATCAGCTGCCACGGATTCACTTGGAGTACCAAAAGTCGATATTGACAGAACGGTTTCTTCATCAGTACGACGTATAGACAGTAAGATCTTCTCCAAAGCTGCCACTTTCGACTGAAGCTTCTCCGTATAGTCATTTTTATACCGTTCCTTCCGCTTGTCGCTAGTGATCCGAATACATTCCACCCCCTCTTTCACACACGGAGCACAGGGCAGACTATAGTCGCATTTGGATTTCTTAGCTCGGCACCGTTGGCATGAAAGAATCTTGATTCGCTTGGGTCTGGGCGTTTCGTCAGATGTGGAGCCGTCTTCACCATTGTTGGAAGGTAGCGTAGACATGATAGACAGAGTCGTCGGTGAATTGCACCGGCAGTTTTCGTCGTTGGCTCTGAATAGATTGTAGTTTGTAAATCTATGGTGCGAGCTTATCTACATGAAATTTTATCAGATTGTTTTGATAGGAAAATTGAGATACAGAGATAGCTGAATGACTGGGAAACTTAAACTGATTTGGTCAACTGGGGTGATAATGTGTAAAAGGATATGTTAACTTCTTGAACAATAGCTCGACCCATGGATTAGCTCCAGCCAGGTATCTTGAAGGCTGCGAACGGACTGCGCTACGGAATTGTGGGGAATGGTGCTGAAGCGAGATCACGGAAATACCACATTTGACATGTGCTCAATTGTCCTGATTTAACGACAAGTTACTCTGGACAGTACGTGGGTACTGCTTTGAAGCGTAGAGAGTAGCATATCGTAAGCTAGATGATATTTTTTCGTAGCTAGTTACCTAGTACTCTTAAACAACCGAACTTCTTCTGTCGTTCTCAAGATGATCTTCTGTCCTCCCTGGCAGTAATGAGCTCAGCACTCAAATATCTCCAATTTTGCTCGTTAAAACCCAACGTCGCTGCAGCTGTGTAGCCATTAGGATCAACGGCGTATCTTGCATCTTGGATAGGGTACCACCTCGATAAGTTCTTGGGCCATAAATGTCTCCGCCGATTGGCTACTCTCCTATCTTCCAGGAAGGCCTCTAGCAGATGGCCCTGGCAGTTGTCATGATATTACAAAAAACGTCACCGTAATGACCTTGACCAAAGAAAGCCCGACGTCTCTGTTGTCCTAATTCGCTCTCGTTATTCCTTTGCATTAGATCATTGTTCAATTCCTAAATTAGTAACGTAAGAGCCCATGCTGTCAACCTTTTTCAACTGCTTCTTCTCGAATGTGTAGATCTCCTTTGCGACCTTTGATACAAAGAACTGATCGTGCGACGCAACAATGACGGCGCCTTCGTAATTGTTTATCAACTCTGCCAACGATTCCACCGAAAGCATATCCAAATGGTTAGTGGGCTCGTCCAAAATGAGCAAGTGCGGAGACAGCTCAAAGAAATTGAGGGCCAACTTGGTTCTGGCCATCTCTCCTCCACTAAGCATCCGCAACGGCTTGATAGCGGTGTTTCCTCTCACCCCAAACTTCCCTAGACAGCTTCTGTACTGTGCTTCTTTTCTGTCTGGGTACATCTCCATCATTATCGCTAATGGTGTGACGTTCTCGTCGTATTTCTTGAGGAAAGACTCGGCGTTGAATTGTTCAAAACTTCCGATGGTTGGGTTACCGGGACGTTCGATGGTGCCAACTGTTGGCAACGCTTCGTTGGTTAGTAGCTTGCAGAACGTCGATTTTCCCGTTCCATTGGCTCCCACTATGGCGATTCTAGCGCGTTGGCCCACACTAAAGTTTACTCGGCCGAAAATAACCTTCTGGCCATACTTGAACCCCACATTGTTCATCACCAAAATGTCGCCAGCATACCGCAACTTGTACGGTGGCTCAACCTTCCAGTTGTCGGGAACTAACTCCTTTTCCACCACGATGTCGTCTCGAATATCGGTGTGGTAGCCAGCTCGGTCTCTGTTTAACTTGAACCTGTGGCCCTTCTCGTTGACGTCCATTCCCAACCGATCTAACTTCTTCTTCTTCGAAACCATGCTCTGGATCTTCTTATCATCTCCGCTCTTTCTGGCATTGGTCAATGCTTTCTCCACACTCAGGGTAATTGCTTCCTTCTTCTTTTCCACCACCTGGGCCTTGGACGCAAGGTGTGCTTGCTTTTCTGCATGATCTGTCACATATTCGTCGTAATTACCCACAAAGTACTCAAGATGAGTATTCTTGACGACGATGATCTCATCGGCCACAGCATTGAGAAATGCTCGGTTATGTGATACCGTAACCAAAGTGACACCTTCTAGTTGTGAAAGGTAGCGTTGAAGCCATAGAACGGTTGGCAAATCCAAGTGGTTTGTTGGCTCATCGAGGAGCAAAATATTGGGCTTGATAAGCAACGCAGCAGCCAAGGAGGCTCGGATTCTCCAGCCTCCTGAAAGAGTACTGGCTGATCCATTCTGCATCTCTTGAGAAAACCCTAGTCCGGCTAGAATTTTGATAGCATTCGCCCGGAGGACTTCTTCACTCTCGTAAATGGCAAGTTTCTCCGTCACCTTAGTGAGCAATTCCTGAGCACCCGTGGCGTCTTCCGCTCCGATACTTGACTCGTCTATTACCAAATTCTCCATTTCGGCCATCAATTTTTCCTGCTCTACGAGTTCCTTCCTAGCTCTGAACCCTCTTGCACCAGACCTCTCGATAGCGATTTTCTGAGCACTTTGCAACTCCTCGTGGCGTTCAATGAGATTTATAGAATGTATTGCTTTGCGAATAGTGAGACTATCTCCAGAATCGAGAGCACTCTCCAAGATCAACTGCTGTTTCATTAAGTTGATTCTCTCTCTATCGAACCCCAACACCGTGTCCAACACGGAGACATTGGCATTCTCTATTCCAATTTGCTCCACGTACAATGTTCTGAGATTGGAAGCTATACCTGGTATTTTCTTGTAGCCAATGCACTTTAGCAAGGTTGTTTTTCCGCATCCATTGGGGCCGATAATGCCGTACTTTACATTTTCAAATAATTTAAGTTCGGAATCAACTAATAAGTCCTTGACTCCGGCCGTGATACTCACGGTCTTCAAGTCGATATCTTTAGATAACGTAGTCAAAGTCTCCTTGTGGAATCTTGAGACTTGTGAGGTGGCCACTATCTGGTCTTCATCCCTGATATCCGACTGTCCTTTCTTAAATTTGCGAGGCATCACTTATGTTCCGATCTCCTTTGTATGTCGCACGCGATCTGTCGGCTTGGGTGAGTAATGATTGATCTCTTGCGAGGAAAACTTAAACTCAAATGGGTGAACCTAAGTTGGATTCTTGTGCGCAAAAGAAATACGTTTCAAAAATTTCAATTTTCGAATGACCGTATCTTACAAGTAATTATAAATATTCTCTTTCTCGGGTGCATATAATGACGAGATGCATAGATTGTGGGGGATATGTGCAGTAGAATGATTCAATTCGGTTATCATCATGAGTCATTTAGATGAATCGGGAAAAGAGAGTTACTCGATATATAGGCGGTGACAATGCTCAGAGAATGAAAACTGCTAGCAAGATTACTATCCGGCTCTCTATTGGAAGCAGAGACGCCATACTTCTTTTGCTTCAACATCCCTCAAGCCAATTGTTGGAATGGAGGAACTAAGAGGAGGTTCTCATCAAGAAGCTACCTCCATATCTCAATATGATTGTGAAACTAAGAAAGGCCGAATCTAGAAGGCATTGCTTAATCATTTTTTGTTCTCACCGCTTATTTTGAGAAGTGTGTAGTCATGAGAGAGACATATAACGTTTCCAAAACTACTAAAGAAAAATAAGAAAATGTGTTGCGGCTTACGCATCGATCGAGCCTATGATTTTTTGCAACCCATGTTATATTGCATTTGCTTACGAAGCATAGATGGGCGAGAATTAGCGAACAGACTCAAAATAGAAATCAAGGGTCTGTTCGGAAAGGAGATAGCTAAGATGTCCCGGAAACTTAACCATCCCGGAAAACGTATCTCCTTTCCGAACGGGGTCCACGGAAAAGAGACGGAGTGATCGGAAAAGAGACGGAGTGATCGGAAAGTAGACCCGGTGATCGGAGGGTAAATAATTTTTTTGAGGGACCTGACTAATTTTCGGGACCTCGGACCTATCTCCTGTCCGAACAGTTTTCTCTTCTCCGAATAGATCTCTTATATCTATTCTTGACTTGGGTTTGTCCGCATTCGCTAAAATCCGCCCATCTATAATTTATAAGCAAATGCTATATAAAAAGGGTTGCAAAATCAAACTATAGAAGATGAAAACAAAAGGAAAAGAGCGATGACCACAACATACTTCATCACCGGCGCCAACAGAGGAATTGGGCTCGCATTGGTCACAAAACTCTCGGAGGACAAGAACAATGTTGTTGTCGCATCCAGTCGTTCTTTGGACCGCGCAGACCAGCTCAGGGACTTGAAAAGAGAAAACATTGAAATCATCCAATTGGATGTCAGCGATTCTTTAGCCAAATTGAAGGAATCATTGAGCAAGCTGAGTGTTTTGGCAGAGAACGGAGTCGACGTTTTTATTCAGAATGCCGGTATCTACGTCTTAGAAACCGGTTCCAGTGCCATTGAGCCAATCGAGAACTACTCGAAGCTGTTCAACATCAATACGCTCTCTTCAGTGAAAATCTACCAGGCTATACACCCATACTGGACCAGAGAACATAATGATGTCACCAAGAAGGCGGTGTATATCTCATCTCTCGTCGGCACCATTGGTGACCTCAGTTTCCCATCGTTGGGTTATGGAATGTCCAAGGCAGCTTTGAATTTCCACACCAAGCACACGGCTTTCGAGCATTCCAACAGCGAAGATCCAATATTGAAGAGCTCCATTTCTGTCAGTTTGCACCCGGGACTTGTTACCACCGACATGGGAGCCCCAGCCGTGGAGAAATATAACCTTCACGACATGGCAATTTCTCCCAGCGAGAGTGCTGAGAGCATTGTGAAGTTGGTGGAGGGTTTGAAGCCAGAGGACAACGGTGGATTCCTCAACTTCGATGGAACCAGGCTAGAGTTTTAGATTGAATAGGTGTAACGTGTTTGAATTTTGTATAGCTGAGACTGTTGCCCTGCCCAACAAGGTGACTTAGTCATATTCGTATGCAATATCTGCATAGAGATGATCGCTTACTGTCTTCTTGAATGTTTGTTGAAAAACCCAATACCAACAAAAGTGCGCCAACGTAGGTACAGTGCTGCCTTTTCCGTTGGTTCTTGATGACAATAATGTGCGGAGTTAGGAGATTAGTGGTTCAACAAAAAATATATGAACTTGTCATCTAGAGTATAAAAGAAGGAAAATTGACGAAATCTGATGGTATCGTCGAATATTTCTACACTAGAGCAAAGAAATCGTTTGCAAAATGACTACCACTTACATTGTCGCAGGTGCTAACAGAGGCATCGGATTTGAGATTGTGAAGAAACTTTCGGAAAACAAGGACAATCTCTTTGTTGCAACTTCTCGGTCTTTAGATCGTGCTGAAGAGCTCAAGAAGTTAGACAAGCCCAACATTGAGATCATTCAGTTGGATGTCACTGATTCAGTGGATCAGATGAAGAGTGCTCTCGCCAAGCTGAAGGTATTGGAAGAACATGGCGTGGACATTTTCATCCAGAACGCTGGGATTGGCTTCATTCCTCAGGGTACATACGATACCATTAATCAGCCCGTCGATTCCTACACAAAGTTCTTCGAGGGAAACGCCTTGACCAACGTGAAGTTCTACCAAGCCATCTATCCCTACTGGATCACGGAGCATGAGGGCGTGACCAAAAAGGCTATTTATATATCGTCACTCGTGGGCTCCATGGGCAGACTCTCGGTAAAATCGTTTGGATACGGCATGTCCAAGGCTGCTATGAACTTCTATTCTAAGCACACATCGTTCGAGCACGCCAACAGCGAGAACCCGATTTTGAAGAATTCGGTCACTGTCGCCGTACATCCTGGTGTTGTGCTGTCCGATATGGGCAAACCCGTAATCGAAAAGTTGGGCCTTGAGGCGATTGCTATTTCTCCAGCTAAAAGTGCAGAGAGTTTGGTACTGTTTATCGAGGGGTTGAAGCCCGAAAACAATGGTGAGTTCTTGAGCTACGATGGGTCAAAGATTGCTTACTAAACTTTTAATTCTTAGTTAAAGTGATGTTTTGGTTGCAAGAAAAATTGAATTACCAACGAAAGTGCCAATTGGAATCGTAGCAGTAACTTATGCTAAGGTGCCCACTATCGATGTCCCAAGTTCTTGTAAACAATCTTCCCCTCCGCTGCACTAAATCCAGAACCTCTAGCAATTGCCAATGCAACTTTATAGTTACATGTGGCTGCTCGATTTCCTAACTTGAATATCAGCTCAGCTAAAGGGAAATTGCTGGTCGAGTAGTTCTTCAGACGGTGATAGCTTCTACCTTGTAGTATTTAATGAGAGATACGCTATTTTAAGGGGGGTGGTCCACTAGCAAGAAAGGTACTTGTACATGCCCTTTGGCTCCCTTTGCCAGTTTTGCAAGCGTATCAAGCGCAGAATACCGGGGTCACTACCTCAGCAAGAACCACTGGCTGTCCCTCAAATTTTTCTACCGCGCTTGAATAACCGATCATGGTCTTTACTTTCAGTTGCAGTGATCTTGAAATTTCCAGTCTTCGGTACTGAAGGTTTTTGAGACGCAGCAATGCAACTACAACTGCAATAGCCTAGGTGGCTAATACCTCGAGAGCACCCGAGTCTTACAATCTTGGAGGCCATTCAAGTTCCAAGATACGAAACTTCTACTTTAAAGACAGATACGAGTGCCTTGTTCTTTCCTGGGAAATCCAGAGCGAGAAAATGGAAGATAGCTGATCCTGCTACAGGTCAGTTGTTGCATATACTCCTGAAGGCATCATACAGTACTTACTAATAGCTACCACTGTATGCACGAAAGATGTGGTGCTACTGTGCAAAAGAAAGAACAGTAAAAGAGATCCGCACGTTGCAACCGATAAAGGTATCAGACAGGTTATACCTTGGAATGTTGGACAAAGCCAGGGAATGTTTGGCAGTCGAAGAATGCATATATACATATGACGTGGTTGACCACTACAGAAAAGGGGCTTGTGGTCATAGTGTTGGCCACATTCGGAGAAAAGACAAAGAGTGAATACATAATGCTTAGAATCTAAAAGCTTCACTATCGCCTACAGATTTATGTTTGCTTCTACATCACATATGAACGAACTAAACGGATATGTCACTATCAAGGTTCCACAATAGTCCTGTATGTCGTGACACAAATTTACGACGACGTTCCTCGCGTTAGTAAATTTTACTAAGGATGGAAGAGATGGTACTGTGCTTATTAATGGCGATCCAGATTTCGTTCTTTCTGGGTTCATGATAATTCGAATGTTAGGTTAGCAAATAGTAAAGATGAAAGTATAGAAATTCAGAAAAAAAATATACGTTAGGTTGAAAAAAAGTTAATAAATTTCTTCACAAAATAGTGCCTTCGCAATCCATGATGTAATTGTATTGATCTGTCAGAATGTGTGCAGTCCGAATCCGAGCAATTTGATGGTTATGAAGTCTCACTAATTTGTAAGCCTGTCAATAGTATAAGAATCCACCGTGTACTGATGTTCAGATTTTCATTACAAACATTAGCAAATAATCCTCAATGGTTGCAATTAGAGCATTGAAAGAGACCGAGTTATTTACTCCCATTACCGTGGGCGCCCACACACTCTCCAGCAAGATTGCCCATGCTCCCGCTACCAGGATGAGAGCATTGGATACACATGTTGTGTCTGATCTCACTGCGCAATACTACGAGGAGAGATCTAAATTTCCAGGTTCCTTGCTTATTTCAGAGGCCACTATCGCTTCGCCAAAATTCGGTATGAAAGCAAATGTGCCAGGAATCTACAACGACGAGCAGGTCAAAGCATGGAAGAAGATTACCGACAAGATTCATGCCAACGGATCGTTTGCCGCTTCGCAACTTTGGAGTTTGGGTCGTATGGCCGACCCAGTCTATACCAAGGCATCCGGGTACCCATTGGTGGGTCCTTCGACTATTTACTTTAGCGAAGACTCTAAGAAGGCTGCAGAGGCCGCAGGCAACGAATTGCATGAGTTGACCACACAAGAAGTGGAGGAGTTTGTTCAAGAGTTCGTCAAAGCTGGAAAGAATGCTGTCGCAGGAGGTTTCGACTACGTTGAAGTCCACGGTGGGCATAGATTCTTAGTTGACCAGTTTTTCAATGCTAGCTCGAACGAAAGAACCGATAAGTACGGTGGCTCCATTGAGAATAGATCCCGGTTTGCCTTGGAGATTATCGATGGTTTGATTGCTGCTATTGGCGCAGACAAAGTGGCCATTAGACTTTCACCATGGGCTCATTACCAGGAAAGTAGGGCCGAGGGAGATGCCGCAACGGCAGTGGCTCAAGCGGGCTACGTCTTGACCGAGTTGCAGAAGAGAGCTGACGCAGGCAATGAGATTGCGTATGTGTCGCTAGTGGAACCAAGACTCTACCTGGAGACGGAAGAACCTTTCGGAGACAACGCCTTTGCGAGATCGTTCTGGAAGGGTGTTTTGATTAGGGCTGGCAGCTACACCTATGATGCACCAGAATTCAAGACGGCATTGGAGGATGCCAAGGACGGAAAGACCTTGGTTGGCTTCGCGAGATTTTTCACCTCCAACCCTGATTTTGTCCAGAGACTTCATGATGGTACTGACTTGACTCCTTATGATAGAGAAACGTTCTACACCTCCACTAACTGGGGTTACAACACGTTCAATGTCTCTGGAGCCAACAGGGTTTTTGATGAGGCCACCGAGAAATTGAGAGTTCCTCTGCCAATCCACTAGAGTCTAACTATCTCTGGAGGTAGCAACTTATAGGTCTAAAGACTGATATATTTGGCTCATTGTGCTTGTAGATGGTTTAATAATTATTCTACTCCTGACTCATCACTTCATCGTTTCATGGCTTTGTAGCAGTTATGGTCGGCTCTGTTCCAATATTGCTTTCAAAGGAGTTCAGGAAAGGAACCAAGGGAGAATGATGAGATTGTAGTATCCAGCTTAACTAAAGTCAAGAAAGTTGAACAGTTTGCCAAACCAAGACATTCAATCAGTGCCCTTACTTTTTCTTTCTCGCTCATCCCGTATTGTATCCCGCAATAGGAGAAAGAGGAACCTATATAATTGCGGACAAGCCAAGAATAGATAATAGATCGCTTTGGTTTTTCTTAGGAAGATTGCACCAAGATAACCCTTCAAGGTTTTAAGCGCCTCGCGTCTTCGCTTCGCCAGGTTATCAGCACTCATGGGGGCCGCATTCAATCAAGATTTTCGACAGAGAGATCATTTGGAAGATAGTTTTATTATATATATACCCATTATTGGCTATTTTGATTCGTTGTGATCTAGATTCGATTTTTGCATCCACTTTATAGCCTTTTCATTTTGGTTAGTATACGATATTGCGAGTGATTTTTGATAAAGTGCGGAGGAATTGCGAATTTACGCAAACTCTAACTCCAATGACTAGCAAAGAAATTGCCAAAAGAGAGAATCACAAATTTAGGGGAGAAATCTATCTCTCTTGCAATCTTGATTTTAGCACATCCTGGTTCACGTCGTTATAATGTCAACACTCTTCGCGAAGAAATCTTGGTTGTCACTATACACATTTGACAATAGCGGCGATCTTTATGACAAAAAAAATGGTGCGAGAAAAAAAAAGCACAACCTGGGGATGTCAGCTAGATTGCTTGACAGTAGTGCATTAAGTTTTCGAGAAGTTCTCTTGATATTATGAAGCAATTTACAATCTACAGTTACAGATTGTACTGAACCGCCGATCTCCTTCTTATTGCATATGAGTCTAGATCCTAGCCTTGAAATTAACCGATAGCAACAACCTGAAGGGCTCAAGTTGTTTATGCTCAGAGCTATTGAGGTCCAAACACCCGATTGGCTATTTTTTAGATCCTTTATGTTTTTCTTCTCATAACTTTTGAAAGTTTTTAACTATGTGTAATAGTAAATTTACAAGCTTAGTTAACTGCTCCATCAAGGATCTTCAAGGTCTCTTCATTTAACTATTTCCCATGTCATTGTTGTGGAATTTTGATAGACGTCACGTGGTGAAACTTAGTAACATATCCATTTAATTCACTCATATCTGTCGTGGGATCTTAAGAGCCTCGCAGATGAATACGTAATGCCCTAGGCTCTTGATATTGCAAGCTATATTTTATACGACTCTTCCTGTCTCTATAAAATATAGGAAATACTATCTCCTTATATGAAAAGTCAGCAATGTCCCTTTTGATAATGTCATACCCGATGATTGTTGTTATACAATGATAATGACTAGTTTAGATAGCTCAATTCGTTTATCACTGTGTATGTTATAGGTCATTATTCTCTAATACATCATCAGATCGTCCTTAGATATTATCACAAGACACTTGAGTCTGCATATTGTGTTCTCTTCTCAACACTTATCACTGGTGAGATTTTGTCATAATATGCAGGACTCAATTTGTTAGGAGGAAAACATATTGCCTTGATTTTCTTAGGACAATCAAAACAGAATCGTAGAGTGGCCTCTTGGAGTAAAAATGCTTGATGTTCCTATGTTCACACCCAAATGGATCAATCTGGAAAATCAAAATCGATATTTCTTGTCGGAGCTCATACACAACTTCGAGAATGCGCACAATTCAATAATATCCGATCCACTTGCAAATAACTGACCAAATATGCTATGGCGAAATCACCACTCGATCTAGGGTCCATTCGAAAATCTGAACGCACGCCTTTGGCGTGTGTACAATGCCGACGAAGAAAGGTCAAATGTGACAAGATCATCCCTTGCAAAAATTGCGTTTCAAGGGGCTTGAAGGCCGAATGCCATAGAGAGATTGTACTTGTTCGAGGGGTTATTACCAATAACGAGGCTATTCCCAGCTATGAGAGTCCTTCTCAAGGTACTATGAACGGAATATTCGACGAAAACGAGGTAGGAAATATTCGGGATTGTGTGGAAAGGCTTACTTTCGGATTCATCAAGGTAGAAAAGCTATTTAAGTCAGAACCACAGACGGAGGTCGACTGGCCAGAGTTACACAGAGAGCTTGAGACGATAATGTCCCGAATCGACCACTCAGCATCACATTCCTTGTGTTCGTTTACCTGCTACTATTTTAATTTCATCCACAATGGAGTCGTTCCAAGCTTGTTCATGAGAGAGCATGAAGCGTTTTGGAACAACCACGTCAAACAAGACCCGGTATGTCTACTCTATCATAAGTCCAGCAAGGTCCAATCAATGCAGCTGAAAGATTATTACTTCTGGATGGCCATGTACTATGCTACGATTTGCAATGGAATATACTTTGGCTCCACGGAATTGAAAGACAACTTGAATTTCTCCATCCAAGAGCTCCAGAGCCTTGGGCCCAAATTGTTTAGAGCTGCTTATGACTGTCTCTGTAGGGCACAATTCATGGACGCTCCAGACATTCGAACCATTCAAGTATACTGCATCATGAGTATTTGCTTCCATGCCTATGGAAGTGTTGGGCTATCGCAATCATTGTTAACTCAGTGCGTTATCATTGCTCGAAAACTCAAGATGGATATGCCTGAGTCAAGTCTGGAATCTAGTTTTTCCTCAGAGGTCAAGAAGCGCTTGTGGTATACACTTTGTCTTATAGATTGGCTAGACCAGATGGACAGATCATGTTTCATTGACCATACTGAAGTTCAAATGCCACTTCTAGTTACGGAAGAGGTGTTGATATCTGAAGAGCCACTAACAAGTCTGAACGAGGACAATCAAAACTACTCCAGTGTCTACTACCAACGTGTTATGGTGGAAATGAGTAAAATCAAGATGCGGCTGTTGAAAAATCCACATTCCCCTCTTGACATTGTGAACGGATGGACGAAAATGAATGAACTCCGGGACAAGACCATAGAGTACTACCGGGAGGATACTACTACAGTCACCAATGATTTCTTATCATATGGCCTTGCTAGATTTTTACTTTTCCTGTCGCTCACCGAAGAGGTTCTAGATTTAGGACGAAGAGTATTGGCTATCGTTGGAAGGAAAGCATGGGCTGCTAATTATCGTTCGAAATGTGTCCAGTCAGCTCTAGAAAATCTCTCTCAGGCTTTAGCAAAGGTACCATCGTATTATAGACGACACTGGATCATCGTCCAGCATCATATTTATGCTGCATTAACTATTCTCCTTGATATGATCATGTTTACTGATGAAGATTTCTTATTCGAAGATAGGAAGAAATTGGAGCTAGTGGAGAGGATTTTCCCAATATTCGAGAATCTTGAGGCAACGCACTTACCGGCAAAGCTAGGTCTAGCTGTGCTACCAAGATTGTGCAATCTAGTCCGATTTGTTCGAGTGGACAAACAGGAAGGCAATATCTTTGAGGTTGCATCGCTAAGAGACTTTCTTGAAGATTTGCAACCACGAAAAGACCCCCAAATCAATATTGTGCCCGATTCGAAAAATTTTCAATACTTGAGAATCTCGGAAATTAACAATGCCAAAAGCTCTCAAATCCCCCAAGAGCAAATGGTGGATGCCAATCTGCTGGTTGATAACGAAATGCGTCAGATTCTTTCGGATTCAGGTTGGTCAGAAGTGCTCAGGAACATTTTCGAGCCAGCAATCATTAAAAGCGACTAGTTTAATCTTCCTTCACTAATTAAACCTAAATACACATTCAGGAGAACTATTCCTTCAGACTGTGAAATATTTTCACCTCTTGCACGGAGAAAGTTTCTTCCGAGTTCAAGATCTCGGCATCACCCAAAGCTTGCCCGATCTAAGCTCAAACCCTTGGTCTCGACCCAGTACACGACAACCATGACTAAGAAGATCACATCGTAACTTGCGTTGATGATATAGAATTTCCAACCAAGGTTACTCATCGCAATTGGCAAGATGAAGGTTCCCAAAAGGCCGAATCCACAGTTCCAGAATTTGAAGAAAGTTGTACCGGCAGCTCTTGTCTTCATGGGAAATATCTCAGAAGGGTAAAGGCAATTCAAAGGGGTGATGCTGAAATTGTAAAACCCATTGAAAAGAAACATCAAGAATACTGTGGCGTACTGGCCATGTTTGCTGTCACTGTTTCCATACATTTTCACGAATCCTCCAAGAAGAAAGAAAGTGACAATCATTCCAATCAAGGTACCAATTGCCTGTTTCCTTCTTCCAAAATGGTCAAACATGTACGCTCCCACTACCGCACAGACAAAGTTCCAGCACGAACTAATCAAATTGATTTGTAAAGTTTTGTGGTTCCAGTGATGCCAGCCTGTCGTAAGATAACTGTGAAGTACCAACTTCCAACAGAAGAACCACCTAATTCGGCAATCAAAGCGAGTGAAAAGCAAATGAGTAATCTTCTTTGATTTGCTCTTGAAGGGTGAAGTAAAGTAGACCATGCGCCTTTGGAAGTCCTCTTTTCCACTTCAATCGTTGCCTCGACCTCCCGAACTAATGCCTCGACCTCCTCTTCGCTTGAAGAATTGCTCACCTTGAACACTTCCTTGGCGGATTCAGAATTTCCCTGTGCAATCAACCACCTGGGCGACTCAGGAACATAAAAGAGAAGAATAATGGACAATGCGCTGGGAAGTGCTTGTAAAAGTGAGGGAAGTCTCCATGCCCAAGTACTTTGGATGTCAGCGGTACGATAGGTAATTCCTGAAGCGATGATTGCGCCAGCATTGAAACATGTGAAGTAAAATCCCACCATGAGTCCACGGATTTGTTTTGGGGCTATTTCTGCAACTAAAAGTGGAGAGGCAGCGCCCGTCAACAGAGTACAGAATCCTAGAACAATTCTCGAGAATACAAACATCCCAATATTCTTAGTGGAAGCCGTCTGCACAGCCACGCCAATAAAACTCAATGACGAAGCAACAAAAATGGTTCTTACGTCCCAAATGGTCAGACAAGTATTGCATGATAATACACGCAAGAAGCGACCCCATCCAGAGGCTCGCATTCATCAACCCGTTCACGACAGGTGTGAGATTGAAATACCCAGTAAATTGTGGAACAGCAATAAGACCAGCCATCATCATCGTATCATAGCCCATGGTGAGGGAGTTTATGGCAGCAGCTACCACTACCACAGGCAAGAGTACAGTCAGTGACTTGGGCATGAACCTAGGGATGTCTGAGACCAAAATCATCGCGGCTGATGAGAAGAGTTGAGTATGAGAATGCAAGACAGCTCTCCTCTATTTATCACCCCGCCAAACCCTCTCCAATATCTACATTAGAGGAGATAAGAGATACCAAGAATTGAAGGTTCGCACAAGTTCTGCAGGATTCGGCCGAATCGCACAAGATGAGCGCACTATTATATGAAGCTACAAGTTTAACGCGCTACTCCCGGAATTAGATGCATTTAATCTTAAGACTTAACTAAGATTAACTCTTCTCCGTTACATCAATACAATATATTGAAGACAATTCAGCTCGATGTTTCTTGTGTCTTGCATGTATTGAAGACAATTTGCTGTCTACATCTTGTGCCTTGCATATATCGAGAACCGCTATCAGCGTTCTGTGTAGTCGTCAATCTTATGTCTTATCGGTTTTTGATTCGGCCGAATTATTCAATCCTTGCACGAATATATCAAGCTTTCGAACTCGGCCGAGCCGACGACGAAAGCGGAATGTTGCATCATATAAATATATTTTGCATCACTTTCTCAATTTTTCAAGAAATCTAGACATGGGAGTTCTCGAAAATTGATATTGATTCCGTCATCTCCCAATTGACTTTGCATGAGAAGATTGGACTCGTCAGTGGCCTTGACTCGTGGCACACTTTCCCCGTTCATCGTCTTGGTATTCCTTCATTAAGAATCACTGATGGCCCCAATG